>JAGXJF010001824.1:0-222360 GCA_019208055.1 Stipa capillata | reverse complement strand
TGAAAGAGCATCTAGGCCCCAAGTTGGTTTTGATGGTTCATGGCAACTCAAACTGGAATCTAACGTTTACATTGAGTGTAGGCAGGTTAGTAGGTTCCAGGAAGAAGGGTCATCAGGGAAAGGATGACCACCAAAAAGGGTACAAGGGTGGTTTCCAGGACTAAGGAATGGCTGTGCTAGGCAGCTGTGCCACAGCTGTGAAGAAGCCGGTGCTGTGCAAGGAGTTGCAAGCAAGGTGATGGTGGCTTGATGAGTCAAGGGCCGTGACTGTAGTTGGTGGGCAGGTAAAGCCTAGATTTGCTAGTTTCTTTGAGTCCATAGGAAAAACCCGTACTATCAAGAGGAATGATGCAGTAATGATCTGTGGAGGTTCTAGTTGCTCAATGCTCAGGATGTTGGACAGTGGCACTAATGCGTTGAGGTTAGTGACCCTGTGTCAACAGTTTTGCACAAGTGTGAAACTGGTTTTGTGCTTGCACTCTGTAGTGCTAGCAATAGAAAACCCTAGGGGTTAGAGTCACCGGTATCACACAGCTGTGTCACAGGTGGTCTAGTGCTCTGTGACTCAGGTACATCTCTGTATCAGGGGAGAGCTTGTATACGCTAAGGGACCTGCGTTGCAATGGCTTGTCTGCTAAGTCGGAGGGCCTCAGAGGTTCTCTCCTTATTAGGTTTCAGAAAGTGTTGTATGCTGAGGGCATGTCGTGTGCCAGGACGGGCTGAGTAGTGCTGCTACGTCAGTTAAGGGTTCACCTGTGTCAGCCTCCGGTGACACAGGTGTCGTCTGCCCGAGCCGGTTATAGGTTGGGCGTAGTGTGTAGCTGTGTCACCGATGCCTGTCACCAGTGGTTCACTTAATCCTACGTGGCAACAGTGTAACGGTCGGGTTCCTGCGAACCCTATATATAGGAGACCAGTGGAGGTCTTAGACCTCAACCAATCAACCTTTGCCAATCCAGTGAATCATATTCAACTGTTGCAAAGCCTCTTCCCACCGAACAAAAGCCAAAGTTTCCTAAGTGTCAGTTCGGGTGAGTTAGAGTTCTTGAGCAAAGAGCATTGGTTCCTCTAAGAGTTGTTGCTGCTAAATCTGTTACTCTTGGAGTGTCTACTCCTAGACGGGTGTAGGAGTCACTGGTATCACCCAAGCTTGTGTGGGCTGAACCAGACATTTGTGAAGGTGAATCGAAGTCTACCTGCTGCAAGTAAAAGGACTTCCACAAGCAAAGGAAGAGGCCTGAACGTCAGGTACTCGGAGAACAAGCACGATTTGGTGCTGGCGATCTCTTCAGAGTAGCCTCTCCAACAGAGACGTACCACTTTGTGAAAAGCTGGGAACTTCGGTGAAAAACACACTGTCTCCTTAAGTACTTTACTGTATTGTCTTTAGCTTCCTACTTGCTTGCTTGCTTGTGAGATTTTAGACTTATTCTGTTCATCTGTTATAGATCTCCTTTATACCTGTGTTTCATTAGCTGTGTCTCAGTTGCTATATATCTTATCTCACACCTGAGTCAGTTACCTGTTACACAGGCACATTGATTGCTCATCATTTACTAAGTCCTTTGAACACCTGTGTTAGGCACCTGTGTGACAGCTGCATGCTAATTTACACACTATCTGTTGCCTGTGTCACTCACCTGTCACATAGCTAGCTAACCCTGGTTCCTGTTTAAGGCTTAACCTATTCAATCAAATTAAAAGAAGTAATTTTTGTTAGCCTCCTATTCACCCCCCCCTCTAGTCGGCACCTTTGTCCTTTCAACACATGGAAGCGTAAATCTAAACCGAGAACACCGTAGAATTGGCAATGAGAGACACGACGTTTTTAACGTGGTTCAGCCGTGAGGCCTACATCCACGGGACTTGACTACGGGCGCTCCTCCCCATCTATTAACTCTCTTTCAAGTTACATGTGTTGGCTTGGTTACATTGTGTGGTGCCCTCCTTCTTATATAGGTGGCCTAGGATACATGAGTCCGAATCCAACTCTACCCGTATCCTACTAGGACTCCTCGTAGTACCTTATTACAATACTACGCCTTCTCTAGTCCAACCCGTAACCTACTCATACACATATTCGACACAAACTCAACAAACCGTCTAGGAAAGCATTCTTTGTACTAGTGCTATAAATCATTGTCGCGGGGAGGCCAATAGAGTAGCATGTCAATTCAATAAAGTAAATTGTCACATAAATATGCGCATGATTTTTTTAATCGTAGCATGCAACACAAGGGCTTGTTGCTAGTAGAGGAAAATATGTTGCTGTATTTGAAAGATCATCTAGGCCCTAATATGGTTTTGATGGTTAATGGCAACTTAAACTAGAATCTAATATTTACAATGAGTGTAAGCAGAGTTTACAGGTTCCATGAAGAAGGATTATCCAGTGAAGGATGGTCACCAAAAAGGGTACAAGGTGGTTTCAAGGACAAAGAGATGGCTGTGCTAGGCAGCTGTGTCACAGCTAAGAAGAAGCCGGTGCTGTGTAAGGAGCTGCAAGCAGGATGATGGTGGCTTGATGCGTCAAGAGCCATGACTTCAGTTGGTGGCAGGTAAAGCCTAGATTTGCTAGTTTCTTTGAGTCCATAGGAATCACCCGTACTATCAAGAGGGATGAAACAATAGCAGTTGTCTAAGGGAACCTTGCTCATTGCTCAGACTGTTGGTCAAGGGGATTGATGCTTTGAGGTCAATTGCCCTGTGTCAATAGCTCTGCACTAAGTATGAAGCTGTTTTGTGTTAGTACTCTGTAGTACTAACAGTGAAAACCCTAGAGCTTTAGGCACCTGTGTGACACAGCTGTGTCACAGGTGGTCTTCCGCTCTATGACTCAGGTACATCTCTGTACCAGGGGAGAGCTTGAAAATGCTAAGGTACCTGCACTGCGATAGGCGGTCTGATGTGTCAGAAGTCTGTCGGAGGTTCCCTCCTTATAGGTATTAGAGTTTTGACGTATGCTGAGGGCATGTCATGTGCTAGGACCGGGCTGAGTAGTGCGGCTATCAGCTAAGGGTTCACCTGTGTGTGCCGCCGGTGACACAGGTGTCGGTCTGCCTGAGCCGGGTACAGTTGGGCGTAGTGTGTAGCTGTGTCACCGGTGGCTGACTGTAGTGACCCTATTCTCAAACACGAGGTCAATGTGAATTATCACGAACAAAAATGATTTCCTTCATTTACATGCATGCAGATAAATAGTTCCAAATGACCTTGATTAAGAAACCCTAACGTGAGCTTTATGCTTAATATAAAATAGAACATTGAAACCCCTGTCCCTCCAACTCACGATTCAAAATTTGATACATGTTCCAAAATGTCTAGGTTATCAAACTGTTACCAGTCAATCGAAGTTTATTTGTACATTAAGACCAAACTTATTTTTAGTAGTTTCTCTCCGCGCATAAAGTTTGGAAAGAGCTAATTGAGTAAACCCCCTCTCCTCCAATATAAATGAAATGATACATTTAAAAGCTAAATATCATATTGGCCTCAGTCTAATGTTTTGAAAAATATTTGAAGACATGATTTAAGAACCTAGGATTCAAATTTCGTTTTGGGGGGCTATATACCAAAGTACTAAAAAATGAGGCCAAATTAGGGTGTTACTTTTAGTCTATAAAAGTTTATTAACCAGGTTACAGATTTTTGGTTAACTGGTTTAAAAGAAATACAGCAAAACCAAAGAAATTTCCTCACCTCTCTCTTACCTGCCGTGGGACCCACCCTGCAGATTTCTTTTCCCTTCCCTCTTTTTCTTCTTCACCCGTTGGCAGCTCCCTTTCTCCACCTGGCTAGCATGCTCACCACTGCAGTCCCTTTTCTTCTCTACACGCAACAGCAAGCTATGCTCCCCATTTAATTTCCTTCTCTCCCCCACCGAGTTCTCTAAGGATTCAGCTGCCTCCTTCCTTGGCAAGCTCCCCAGCGCCGTCTCTCTCCCCCACGCGACGACTCCACCGCCGGCCTCACCTCAGTGCCGCCGTCGACCTCGGTTCCCCAGGCCGCCGCGCCACCCCTACTGCTCACCCCCGCCTGAGCTCGCGGTGCCGTGCCTCCTCAGCCCGCTCTCGCCTCCCCACCCCTCTCCCTTGCCGGCGCACCGCCGCACATCCTGAGCCCCGCAGCTCTAGGTCTCGCCGCCGGCCCCAAACCCCGCTGCCGACGCCGCTGCATCTTCTCCAGCCAGGTGCCGCTCCCGAGCTCCTCCGCGTCGTCAACTTCGCCACCGAAGGCCCTTCTTCTCCAGGCAACAGGAAGCTCCTCCCCGCTTTTAGCTCCGCCAAGTTCCCCTCGTCTCTGGCCAGCCAAGGCTTTCTAACACTAGGGTGAGCTCCTGCTCAACCGACCGAGGTCGTGTTTCTCTGGTTAAGATGAGCTAGATCGCAGTTGAGCTCCAACAACCCATTAGCTTCTTTTACTCACCTTGATTAATCTGGGATTAGGTTGATTGATCAGTGTATAAGTGCTCACTAATTCCGATTTCTGAGTGAGCTAGTATGGCTTGTGGTTGTGTCATTTTAATTCGATAAGAACAGGTGCTCACTTGATTGTTACCTGATACCTGATGGTTAAGCTGAAACAAAGTTAGAGGAAGGTATAACATGGTTAAGAATATATATATACGTGCTAGTAATTGAAGCTCAAGTGCATAAACATATATATATATACATACTTAAATTTGCTGTTGATCGGAAAGAAATAGAAGCATGGCTTGATCTGTAGCTTATTTCAGTGAGGAGTGAAATTGGTACGCTATTCTAATTACCGACTAATCAAACCAAACAGTCAATCAACAGCTAGTCAATTAAATTAGATTAGTTGTTAGCTGCCCGAGGTTAGTTGTTAACCGTTAGCTGAAGCTAATGCACTTAAGGACTCTGGTGAGCAGAATTTTCCTACACGTAAACCTCGGTTGAGACAATCCTTAATGATTGATTAGCACAATGAATGCACTGATCACACGGAAGTTGAGCTAATTGCAGGAGTACTCATCATGATCTTTAGTCAGTAATGAGGTTTAGAATATAATAGTTTTTCCAACTCTTTTAAACCAATGGTTACTGGCTCAATTTATGAATGTGACCATCAGTCATTAGTAAGTTTTGGACGTACCAATTCAATGGTAACTCTAGTACCTGTTAATTATACTCATAACTGTTAATCACCTTCAATTTACTAAAGATTAGAAATAAATATACTACCTAACTAATGCCTTAGTTGCATGTAGTCTCGGTCGGACAAGGTGCTATCCAATGAATGTCTTATATGTCTAAGGATGACGTGATGGACCCACTTGCCATTTCAGATAATATGTTAATACTAGAAGTAAAATATGTAATACGTTGTTTCTTACTAAGAAGAAGACAGGAAATGCTAAAGTTGATTAAATTTGTAGAACTCGTAGAAAATACACACAACCTTTAAATACATGTATCTTAGAGAATCTAGCTTAACAGTAAATGTTAAGATGCTCGATGTCATAATTTACCAACGGGCTAGCAGATAATCGCGTTATCAAGCTCTCACATATTACCGCTATAAATAACTTTAAAAGCTACAAACCACCCTTGAGTTTTAACGGTGACCAATTCAAAAACACTATAACATGATCTGCAGAACTCCAACCCAGACGATTTCAATTACGTTAACTTCATGATGGATTTTCCTACACCCTTGTAGTGACCCTATTCTCAAATACGAGGTCAGTGAAAATGTTCACGAACAAAAACGATTTCTTTCGTTCGCATGCATGCAGGTAGATACTTTAAAATGATTTCGATTGAAAACCCTAACATGCGCCCTTAAGGTTAACGTGAAAATCGGACAGCAAAACTAATGCCACTAAAACTCACGATTCTAAAACTCGTACATGTTCCTCACCTCCCAGCCATCGGTGGGTTCCATCTTATTTCAGTGCTGTTATCTTTGCGTTCGGATGAATACATGTTTACGCAAGTTAATTAAAATGCCTACGGTGCTAGTGGCCAAGATTAATAGTTCATGGTAAGTTCGGGTTAGTTCGGTTAGCTATACCTAATTCTGGAGGAGGCACCCTCGACGCTACGACAAGTATAAAATATTTAAGCATCAATAAATCCAAAGTCTACGTTAATATTACTTGATCCGAGTACAAGCGGGAATGGATCTGTATATACATAGCTTACCACATGTTTTCTTCTAAATCCCTTTTTCTTTTGTCCAAAAGTGAATCTAAAACTGCAAAGAAATAAAACAAAAGAAAGAGGAGAAATATTCCCCTGCCGTGGGACCCGCCTGGCAGCTCCCTGTTTCCAGTTGGTTAGCACGCTGCAGCTCCCTATTTCTATACGTAGCAGCTCACCCCAGCACATTAACTTCACTCCAAAGCCTTCTTCCCCAACTCATCCCCACCAGGCCTTCTTCTCCCCTTCAAAATCTCACCCAAACCCAAGAAATCAAGCCCTGCATGTCATGCCATTAGCCTCACCACCTCCTGAGCCTTAGATCCATCCAAAAATCATCTACATGCAGTGGGTTCTCGGCGTTCTCCGAAGCAGACTTCGCGCCCTCCTCTGGTTGTGCCGCCGCCGCCGCTCTCCGGCCTTCTTCAAGCCCCGTCGCCGGCTCCCCTTGCCGCCCCTCTGCTCCTTCGGTGGTCTGCGCCGCCAGCCTCCTCCGCGCTCCTGTGCCCCATGTCGCCGCCACCGGCTGGAGCTCGCCGCCGTGCGCCTCCGCTCCCCGCGCCCTTGCCACCCCGGCGAGCCACCGCGGCAGCCCCACCTCCGGCGCCTTTCCCCTTGCCGTGCCTCCCTGCAAGCCGAGCTCCCCTGCTCGCCTCCCCTTTTGCTCACCTGCCGCTCGCCGCCCTTGCCGTCGGGCTAGGCCGCCGCCTCTCCTCCGAGCTCCCCGTTCGGCCCAGTCGCCGCCGCCTCTCCAGGCCTCGCCGCTGTCTGGGCCCGCCTCCAACCACGCCGGCCTCCCTTGGAGCTTCCCCGCCGCTCCAAGCTCGCCGTCAGCCGACCTCCTCCACCGCATCGAACCCGAGGCCCGAGCCCCTCAGCAGCCCCATCGCCGGCAGGTCTCTCCGGGTCGAGCTCCTCCCTAGCGCCGGCGTTCCTGCCCGAGCTCATCTCCGGTGCCTCGGCCGCCCCTTGCTGCGCCGTCGTGTCAGGCCCCACCTCCCTCTTCTCCACCCAAGCAGAGCCAGCTACACCAACGCCAAGTGCCTCCCCTTTTCTCCAGCATCTGCAATCCAACCGAGCTCGGCATCAGTTGCTCAGTGAGCTCCTACTCAACTGACCCAGGTTGTTAGCTGTATTTATGCTTAGTTAATCGGTGGTTAAGCCTTAATAGCCAATTTGGTTAGGTGTTTACCGGTCTGAACGTCGGTTAAGTGCGTTAGCTCACACACTAATTAATGTGCTGATTAGTTACTTCAGAAATCGCTTAACTAACCGTAATCAGCTCCCGCTTAGCTAGAAACTGCCGATTCGGTTAAGACAACTAAATTGCGCGATGGTTAAGTGAATCCATTAGCTTAGGCATTGTTTGTGTCCGTTTAAGATTAACGAACGGTACATGCAACTGGGTTTGGAGTACGTGCCGCAGTTAAGATACAACAATCTAATAACTTAATTAAGCGGCGCTATTAGCTGACCTGCAATTAACGAAGAATGGCTAAGAACTATATGAGCAATGGTTAACTAGCAGCTAATAAGCGATCAATATTTTGTACCGATGGAACCCATGTCGGTTAGGACCTGTTTAATCTGTTGATAAGAATAATTACTACCTATCCTGAAGCAGCATAGAATCGTGCGATGAAAGTCTAAGTTAATGGCCATGTAAAACACTCCTCCAAATGCACTGATGATTGGTTACTGGTGCTGAGTTAATCAAAGCTAAAACTAAAATCTTGTTAAGAATGCGTGCCCCAGGTCCTGGGATACCACATGTACGAAACTCAGTTAAAACTAGAACATGTGGTTCAGAGAGCATGACACGTAGGTCCCACTTGCTAGTATAATGGACTAATTGCATGTTTAAATTACCATATTCGTCTCATGTAGGTTATTACTACGCCAATCTAAATTTCATTGGGATGAATTAGCTGATTGGTGCGGATATAGTATTAGTTAGGTTTAGCTGTGAAAGGACAGACCTAGGGATCGCTACGTCTGGTATAACTCATATAATCTCCACACTAAACGATGCTAATCACGTTAGATTAGTGGTAGACTTTCCCACACCTAACGATCATCCATTAAGTTAAGAACTAATAGAAGGGAGCTACCTAACGCCAAAACGTTAACCACGGGATAGCACAATTAGTATACTATTATAATTAGCTTTCCCATTACGGCAGATTGAACCCACATCGCAACCCTAAGGAAAGGATATACCAACCCGACTCTTCATGACATTCGCAGTGGAAATACCTAATTGGTATACAGATATTTAATCTAAGGTTCTTTACCGAGAAGAAGACAGGAAATGCTAAACTTGATTCAATTTGTAGAATCAATAATGCCATTGTTGTGCACGATACTGTAATATACAAAAATAGTTAAATTACACCTTTAGGTTTAGTAATATACACTAGAGAATCTAGCTAAACAGCCAAATCAAAGATGTTTAGTATCCTAGTTCACCTAACCTCAGTATGAAAGCATGTCATTCCATGCATGCATCCATGTAGATGTTCATCCACAACTCAAGAGATGTCACCACTAAAACTAACCCTAAAATCCGGAAGGAGTACTAACCTGCCTATGTAAATGTACACTTTATCTTAACCCACCGTAGTTACATCACATGCATACATGCTTTTACCGTTTCTTTCCGGCACTTCGAATCGTTCGCAACAGGACTCGAAGAAAGAAACCACCCGGCTTACAGCTCCCCGCAAGACCAGGAACAACCCGAATCAGGCAAGCAGAGCTTGTTGCATTTTTATTACTGTTGTCGTATGTGTAATTGCTTGTACTTAATTGTGAGCTGTAAGTTATGTATCATGATTATCGTTCGTACGACTAGCATGCTAGGGTTTTGCAATATGCTTTCGTCAGAAGTGTTGGATTGGGATTGTGACATGATCTGGTCTGTTATGGTTATAAATCGACCTCGTACCCTAAACAACTTAAATTAATAAAGTGAGTTGTGAGTGCCGAGGGCGTGCACAACGGGTACGGTTGATGTTAATAGCAGTCGAGACGGCGACCCAGGGATGTGTGAAGGTTTTTGTCGCCACATCAACCATACGCCAGAGTGTCATTGTCCCTGTAACACGTGAACGTTAGGCGGAGATCTTCCCTGCGGCATAGTTGGGGTAAGCCTCCCTGCTTTTGGGGGCTCGCTACCCCCAAATGATTATGCACCCAATATGTGCGCAGGTGGTCTTATCTTCCGGTAACGCTTCGAGAGATTAAAATGACAATGTGTTTCCCATGGACCAATGTGACTTGAGCAATTTGAGTTATCTTGATGGCTGAAAAAATTGGGTAATTGGAATTGGTTGAATTGGATTTTCCCTGATTAGGGTTGTGATCGGAAGTTGAGTTAAATTATGAAATGGACATTGTATCTGATTGTGATCAGGATGGGGAGTCGATTGTGAACGGGATTATGTATTGGGTTGCTATACTTATATTGTTCATCGTTTACGTCCGATATGTATTTCCTTGTATATTGTTACTCTGAGAAGCATCATGTTTACTTGTTGCTAAACTAGCATGTGTAGGACATTTAATCAAGCACGATTAAGACTTGCGAGTACGTTTGTACTCACCTAGGATATTCCTAGAGCTTGCAGGTGAGCCGGTGGTCGAAGATTATTTTGACGATGCTTAAACTTGGGGTTTCCTCGGTAGTGTTCGAACAATGGGATAGTTGGTGTTTTGTTCAGCGGTCACTGTGCCGCTGTGGGACTCATTTATTTTGCTTCCGCTGTTGTTAAGTTTCTCCGTACTCGGATATGTTTCCGGTGATAACCGACTGATGTAATATGTCGTCCCATCGTGGACTGTTATTAGTAATATCGTAATGTAGAGCTTCGTGATGATATCCGAGTTGTTAATCCAGGCTGCCCCTGCACAATGCGTGAATGATATGAAGTGTATGGGTATGCCGTGAAGGATCGGGGCTGTACCATTTTCTACCAAGTCGAGCAGGTGATGGTTGAGTGACCCGCTGGCTGAGATGCTGTGCCGGCCAGGCAGGGTGTGGGCATTCTACCGGGCTTTCGAGCGACCCACTAGCTTCCGAGCTAGGTTAGGGTGTGGGTAGAATTGCCGGGCTCCTCCGACCTTGCTTGTCCTGGTAGGATCCGGGAACGACTCTGACTCTTCACCGGATCTTGGAATCGTATGTGGTTTTGGGAAGATTGGTCGCTTCCGGCCGGCTCGCACGTGGCGGGTGGCGGATCGTTCTACCTTGGTGCGTACGGCGCAGGTACCGTGCCACCGGGCTGACGAGTCCTTCGGTCCTTGGCGACTTCGCGTTCCCCTAATCATATGCAATTCCGGGTCCGTGACAAGTTGGTATCAGAGCCGAGCTGACCGTAGGAAGCCAATTGCAGGTGGTCGTTAGATAGGAGCTTCCGCTGCGCTGTGCCACTTGGCCGCAGTGCCACTTGGCCAGCAAAACTATTTAAAAAGTAAACCCTATGTTTAAACTTAATAAGTAGATTGCTCTTTATTCCTTAACCTCATCGCTCTTAATTCTAAAATTCTTCCCTATTGCATTTGTTTTCCTTTGTGTGGCTAACCCTATTCTCTCTAACCCTAAAATTGTATAGGACTGATGGATCATGACAAATTTCGGTGGATTATTAGAAAGTAGATGATCTTTGGTCAAAGCAAAATTGGAATGGATGGAATTGAGTAAGAATTCAGAAATAAAAATAGGAATCTGAATGTCTATGTGAGCCCTTGATGCTATGATCGGAGATGGAAGATGGTATGATGCCTTGGCTAGTAATCAAAATACTAAGATTTGTTTAAGGAGATTAATTACAGTGATTAGACTATAGAGTTCTAGAAATCTCAAGAAATATAAAGTTTTATTGGATTCCTCTTAGGAAAATGACTCTATTGTCGGTGGATGATGTTTTCGAGGTCAGAGTCATGCTGAAAATAAAATTTGAGAAAGGAGTAGATGATTAATAAGTTTATTTGGATTACAGGGCCAAGTAAATCTGGGATTTTGATTGGACTATAGGAAATTGTTGGACTAGTTCCTAGGTCAAAAGTCATAGTATTACCTAAATGAGTTGGATTAATAGGAGATGCAATGGAGTGCGAAGAATTAATTGATTTAGCAAAGTAATTGATTATTGCTAGTAGATAATTTCCTTGACATTGATTCTAAATGAAAAAGTGATGGACAGAAGTAGAGATTGATTACCAAACCAATTGATTATGATTATGACTTAGCAGCAAAGACGAATGAATCTTTGGCGGTTCATGATATAAGCATTATCAGAGGATCTAATGTATTCATAGGTCTCTAGTGATAAGAACCTTAGGTTGCTGTTGGTGCCAATAATTATAATAGATCCGAAGATTGGTTTAGTCATTGGATATTGGTGAAATTAGAAGTATTGCCGTTGGGCTTGGATAATTATGAATTGGCAGATGATACGATAGAAGATGTATAGATTGCAACACTACTATTGGATTTGGAAAGAATCAGGAGTAATAGATGAAGGGACTTAGATAAATTGTTGGATCGGTGGAATATGATTAATAATGAACATTTTGAATACTAGTGGATGAGACAAAAATGAAGTCTATAGATGGAGGATTAATAGAAAATGATTATGGGCAAAGATAAATGTTGGATTACCATTAAGATAATACTTATACGTTAGGTAGATGATCTTTGGAATTCGATTTCCCTATAGGAAATTGCTAAGGTAGTGATCTGTCTTTAGAAAGATGTCTTGGTGAAATAGTTGAATTCTACATGCTAAAGGATTGATTTAAGCACCATGGCATTTCTCCCTGCGACTACGAGCATATCCCTCTTAATCCAATCTTGCGTTCTAAGGCATTTTGATAGCTTGTCTATCATACCCGAGTCAAGTGAGTGATAATCAACCGTTCCCTCCTTCCATACTTAGGTAGCATCCCAAATAAACAACAATTCTTTCGTCCATTTCGGTGTAAGTGAACGGTAAGATCAGCCCACCAATTGTTCAGGTTCTAACTCCTTTCTGTTCTTGGTCGTGGTTATCCACCTTCCCCCTCCCAAGAAACTTTCTTACGGACTCTCTTTAGTTGCCCATAAATTCATCTAAAGAAGTTGGTAAGTCCTCACCTCTCATGGTTATGTTGGAGGATCAACTTGTTTTGTAACACCCAATTTGAACGATTAGGGTTTTGATCGGCATTCATGCATACATGGCATCATCATCACCACACCTTGTTTAAACCTAGCTGTATATCGGTTTAACTTTATAGAATATATTAATATTTCATCCTCAGAGGAAATTATACAAACACCAATCAATTTATTTGAAGTATTCAAAATAACAAAGTCATTAATAAGGGTAGAGGAAGTCATCGAACACTCCGGTGAATCCCCGTCCCTAACCCGGAAACCCTAAGGAGCTGGAAATTAGGGTTAGGTGGCAGGGCAGATTCTAGTAGATAAAAAAGTTCCAAGATTTCATACATAGCTCCCAGCGTAGAAACCCTAAACCCTCGCCAAACTTCAGAAATTCTGGAAACCTAATTGAAGGGTAAACCCTAAGTCGGAATTTGAATTTGAATACAAACCCAGGACAAACTTTGTCCAAATTGGTTCAAATCTTTCCAGCAGGTTCTAAATAATGTGGTGAACCTCCTGTAAAATTTTCATAAATTTTGGAGCAATATTCGTACATAAAATATCAGGGGGAATGATTCTGGAGTATATAAAAAGAAAAACAAAAAGGAAAAACCCTAACTCCCCCTGGGCCGAAACCGCTCGGCCGGCCCATCTCCCTCGGCCCGCTCATCCCGCGCGCGCCTCTCTCCCCTTTCCTCTCACTACCACGCGGGCTAATCTCTTGAATCTCTGACGACTCAACCGTTGGTCTTATTCCCCCCTGACTTAAATCAGAAGAATACCTATTGCCATACTCCTCAACCAAAATTTGCGCTCCATAAGGAGTTGCACCTCTGATCCCAAGAGATTCTTCTGCCTTCTTTCAAGTAGGCCAATTCTTTTCTTTACCTCTTTGTGGGAAAATGGTATATGGTCCAAGATTGCTTGTCTCACATATCTAACCTCGGTCTCCTTTTACTTCCTTGACTGAATGAGGATGGATCTAAGCTTTGGGTCAGCCCTTTCCCTTCCCCCTCCTTAGCAGGATTGAAGGAAGTTCAAGACCCATCTTATAATGTCTTGTTTTACCTCGAGAACGTGAACCTGTACATGGTGGATTATTCAAAACTCATGCGCAAGCATTCGGTATCCTGGAATGTTGCCGTGCCCATGGCAGAACGTCAATAGGGAGCTTGATCACCTCCTCGTTGATGGTACTACATGCGGTACGGAATTATTCCTTGGTCCCGACGATTCCGACCTATCACTTGTACAACGCGGAACATCCAAACCCTTCCTATCTATTATACCTTGCCAGCAAGATTAAGCTGGACCTCAGACCAATCTTAAAGATGATCCGTTCTACTTTTAATTTCTAAAATGTTGGATGAATCGGAATTGCCCCCGTACATGCCATACATACCTGTTCTGCGAATATTTCGGTATATATGAGTGTGTACTCGGTACCCCGGAATGTTTTCGTGCTCACGTAGAACACCAATAGGGAGTCTGGCCAACTCCTCGTTGATGGCACTATGTGTAGTACGAGACTATTTTTCGGTCCCGACAATTCCTGAAATTGTCCCTCCCTGGACCGTACCCTCAAACTCTTTGACCCATACGACCTTGCTTCTTCTTCACCCAATTGAAGCATAGTTATCCAAGAATAACACCCAATCCGTTTTCAAGCAAAGGACATCTTAAACCCACCCTAAGACAATGAAGGTAATTACCATGATCTGTGACAAACTCCTCCCCCATTCGTTACCCTTCTTCCAATCTGGAGTAATCATTTCTTTTACCTCGGAATCGTATTTCCACCCCCTCCTCAATTCCACACTTGAGCTAAGATCATTTGCTCATACCAGTTCCTCTCACTCAAACCGACAATCTCGAATTCTAAATTTGCAAGACCAGTAATCGTCGCAACACCTCTCAGTGGCTACTGCTCGTTCCACCTTCGTCTCTCCTCTTAATGGAGTGTAGAGCCTGTTAAAGCCGAAACGCCGTAGAAGAAATCATTTCCAAGAAATGATAATCTGATCTGATTTTCTCCTTCCAGAACTAGCGTAAAAGTCGATAAGTGATTTTGTTTTCTCCCCATCGACAGCTTGGTCACGTCAACGTCTTGCTGCAAGTTGAACACCTCTCTTCTCTTCTTTACCGTAGGAATCTCGGGACGAGATTCTTTTAAGGGGGGTAGGTTTTGTAGTGACCCTATTCTCAAATACGAGGTCAGTGAAAATGTTCACGAACAAAAACGATTTCTTTCGTTCGCATGCATGCAGGTAGATACTTTAAAATGATTTCGATTGAAAACCCTAACATGCGCCCTTAAGGTTAACGTGAAAATCGGACAGCAAAACTAATGCCACTAAAACTCACGATTCTAAAACTCGTACATGTTCCTCACCTCCTAGCCATCGGTGGGTTCCATCTTATTTCAGTGCTGTTATCTTTGCGTTCGGATGAATACATGTTTACGCAAGTTAATTAAAATGCCTACGGTGCTAGTGGCCAAGATTAATAGTTCATGGTAAGTTCGGGTTAGTTCGGTTAGCTATACCTAATTCTGGAGGAGGCACCCTCGACGCTACGACAAGTATAAAATATTTAAGCATCAATAAATCCAAAGTCTACGTTAATATTACTTGATCCGAGTACAAGCGGGAATGGATCTGTATATACATAGCTTACCACATGTTTTTCTTCTAAATCCCTTTTTCTTTTGTCCAAAGTGAATCTAAAACTGCAAAGAAATAAAACAAAAGAAAGAGGAGAAATATTCCCCTGCCGTGGGACCCGCCTGGCAGCTCCCTGTTTCCAGTTGGTTAGCACGCTGCAGCTCCCTATTTCTATACGTAGCAGCTCACCCCAGCACATTAACTTCACTCCAAAGCCTTCTTCCCCAACTCATCCCCACCAGGCCTTCTTCTCCCCTTCAAAATCTCACCCAAACCCAAGAAATCAAGCCCTGCATGTCATGCCATTAGCCTCACCACCTCCTGAGCCTTAGATCCATCCAAAAATCATCTACATGCAGTGGGTTCTCGGCGTTCTCCGAAGCAGACTTCGCGCCCTCCTCTGGTTGTGCCGCCGCCGCCGCTCTCCGGCCTTCTTCAAGCCCCGTCGCCGGCTCCCCTTGCCGCCCCTCTGCTCCTTCGGTGGTCTGCGCCGCCAGCCTCCTCCGCGCTCCTGTGCCCCATGTCACCGCCACCGGCTGGAGCTCGCCGCCGTGCGCCTCCGCTCCCCGCGCCCTTGCCACCCCGGCGAGCCACCGCGGCAGCCCCACCTCCGGCGCCTTTCCCCTTGCCGCGCCTCCTTGCAAGCCGAGCTCCCCTGCTCGCCTCCCCTTTTGCTCACCTGCCGCCCGCCGCCCTTGCCGTCGGGCTAGGCCGCCGCCTCTCCTCCGAGCTCCCCGTTCGGCCCAGTCGCCGCCGCCTCTCCAGGCCTCGCCGCCGTCTGGGCCCGCCTCCAACCACGCCGGCCTCCCTTGGAGCTTCCCCGCCGCTCCAAGCTCGCCGTCGGCCGACCTCCTCCACCGCATCGAACCCGAGGCCCGAGCCCCTCAGCAGCCCCATCGCTGGCAGGTCTCTCCGGGTCGAGCTCCTCCCTAGCGCCGGCGTTCCTGCCCGAGCTCATCTCCGGTGCCTCGGCCGCCCCTTGCTGCACCGTCGTGCCAGGCCCCACCTCCCTCTTCTCCACCCAAGCAGAGCCAGCTACACCAACGCCAAGTGCCTCCCCTTTTCTCCAGCATCTGCAATCCAACCGAGCTCGGCATCAGTTGCTCAGTGAGCTCCTACTCAACTGACCCAGGTTGTTAGCTGTATTTATGCTTAGTTAATCGGTGGTTAAGCCTTAATAGCCGATTTGGTTAGGTGTTTACCGGTCTGAACGTCGGTTAAGTGCGTTAGCTCACACACTAATTAATGTGCTGATTAGTTACTTCAGAAATCGCTTAACTAACCGTAATCAGCTCCCGCTTAGCTAGAAACTGCCGATTCGGTTAAGACAACTAAATTGCGCGATGGTTAAGTGAATCCATTAGCTTAGGCATTGTTTGTGTCCGTTTAAGATTAACGAACGGTACATGCAACTGGGTTTGGAGTACGTGCCGCAGTTAAGATACAACAATCTAATAACTTAATTAAGCGGCGCTATTAGCTGACCTGCAATTAACGAAGAATGGCTAAGAACTATATGAGCAATGGTTAACTAGCAGCTAATAAGCGATCAATATTTTGTACCGATGGAACCCATGTCGGTTAGGACCTGTTTAATCTGTTGATAAGAATAATTACTACCTATCCTGAAGCAGCATAGAATCGTGCGATGAAAGTCTAAGTTAATGGCCATGTAAAACACTCCTCCAAATGCACTGATGATTGGTTACTGGTGCTGAGTTAATCAAAGCTAAAACTAAAATCTTGTTAAGAATGCGTGCCCCAGGTCCTGGGATACCACATGTACGAAACTCAGTTAAAACTAGAACATGTGGTTCAGAGAGCATGACACGTAGGTCCCACTTGCTAGTATAATGGACTAATTGCATGTTTAAATTACCATATTCGTCTCATGTAGGTTATTACTACGCCAATCTAAATTTCATTGGGATGAATTAGCTGATTGGTGCGGATATAGTATTAGTTAGGTTTAGCTGTGAAAGGACAGACCTAGGGATCGCTACGTCTGGTATAACTCATATAATCTCCACACTAAACGATGCTAATCACGTTAGATTAGTGGTAGACTTTCCCACACCTAACGATCATCCATTAAGTTAAGAACTAATAGAAGGGAGCTACCTAACGCCAAAACGTTAACCACGGGATAGCACAATTAGTATACTATTATAATTAGCTTTCCCATTACGGCAGATTGAACCCACATCGCAACCCTAAGGAAAGGATATACCAACCCAACTCTTCATGACATTCGCAGTGGAAATACCTAATTGGTATACAGATATTTAATCTAAGGTTCTTTACCGAGAAGAAGACAGGAAATGCTAAACTTGATTCAATTTGTAGAATCAATAATGCCATTGTTGTGCACGATACTGTAATATACAGAAATAGTTAAATTACACCTTTAGGTTTAGTAATATACACTAGAGAATCTAGCTTAACAGCCAAATCAAAGATGTTTAGTATCCTAGTTCACCTAACCTCAGTATGAAAGCATGTCATTCCATGCATGCATCCATGTAGATGTTCATCCACAACTCAAGAGATGTCACCACTAAAACTAACCCTAAAATCCGGAAGGAGTACTAACCTGCCTATGTAAATGTACACTTTATCTTAACCCACCGTAGTTACATCACATGCATACATGCTTTTACCGTTTCTTTCCAGCACTTCGAATCGTTCGCAACAGGACTCGAAGAAAGAAACCACCCGGCTTACAGCTCCCCGCAAGACCAGGAACAACCCGAATCAGGCAAGCAGAGCTTGTTGCATTTTTATTACTGTTGTCGTATGTGTAATTGCTTGTACTTAATTGTGAGCTGTAAGTTATGTATCATGATTATCGTTCGTACGACTAGCATGCTAGGGTTTTGCAATATGCTTTCGTCAGAAGTGTTGGATTGGGATTGTGACATGATCTGGTCTGTTATGGTTATAAATCGACCTCGTACCCTAAACAACTTAAATTAATAAAGTGAGTTGTGAGTGCCGAGGGCGTGCACAACGGGTACGGTTGATGTTAATAGCAGTCGAGACGGCGACCCAGGGATGTGTGAAGGTTTTTGTCGCCACATCAACCATACGCTAGAGTGTCATTGTCCCTGTAACACGTGAACGTTAGGCGGAGATCTTCCCTGCGGCATAGTTGGGGTAAGCCTCCCTGCTTTTGGGGGCTCGCTACCCCCAAATGATTATGCACCCAATATGTGCGCAGGTGGTCTTATCTTCCGGTAACGCTTCGAGAGATTAAAATGACAATGTGTTTCCCATGGACCAATGGGACTTGAGCAATTTGAGTTATCTTGATGGCTGAAAAAATTGGGTAATTGGAATTGGTTGAATTGGATTTTCCCTGATTAGGGTTGTGATCGGAAGTTGAGTTAAATTATGAAATGGACATTGTATCTGATTGTGATCAGGATGGGGAGTCGATTGTGAACGGGATTATGTATTGGGTTGCTATACTTATATTGTTCATCGTTTACGTCCGATATGTATTTCCTTGTATATTGTTACTCTGAGAAGCATCATGTTTACTTGTTGCTAAACTAGCATGTGTAGGACATTTAATCAAGCATGATTAAGACTTGCGAGTACGTTTGTACTCACCTAGGATATTCCTAGAGCTTGCAGGTGAGCCGGTGGTCGAAGATTATTTTGACGATGCTTAAACTTCGGGTTTCCTCGGTAGTGTTCGAACAATGGGATAGTTGGTGTTTTGTTCAGCGGTCACTGTGCCGCTGTGGGACTCATTTATTTTGCTTCCGCTGTTGTTAAGTTTCTCCGTACTCGGATATGTTTCCGGTGATAACCGCCTGATGTAATATGTCGTCCCATCGTGGACTGTTATTAGTAATATCGTAATGTAGAGCTTCGTGATGATATCCGAGTTGTTAATCCAGGCTGCCCCTGCACAATGCGTGAATGATATGAAGTGTATGGGTATGCCGTGAAGGATCGGGGCCGTACCATTTTCTACCAAGTCGAGCAGGTGATGGTTGAGTGACCCGCTGGCTGAGATGCTGTGCCGGCCAGGCAGGGTGTGGGCATTCTACCGGGCTTTCGAGCGACCCGCTAGCTTCCGAGCTAGGTTAGGGTGTGGGTAGAATTGCCGGGCTCCTCCGACCTTGCTTGTCCTGGTAGGATCCGGGAACGACTCTGACTCTTCACCGGATCTTGGAATCGTATGTGGTTTTGGGAAGATTGGTCGCTTCCGGCCGGCTCGCACGTGGCGGGTGGCGGATCGTTCTACCTTGGTGCGTACGGCGCAGGTACCGTGCCACCGGGCTGACGAGTCCTTCTTTTTCTAATTCAATTCTTTATTTATCTCTTATTCCAAAATTCCCCCGAAAATCCAATTTCATTTTTCATGGTCCTTGGCGACTTCGCGTTCCCCTAATCATATGCAATTCCGGGTCCGTGACAACCCTAGTTTGCATTTCACTAATATGAATCAATTGACTGAGCCCTAATTCGAATTACAGGTTTAAAACCCTTCTCCTTGGTTACCTATCACATCCCATGCATGCATCCATATTATCGGTTCAACCTGATTAGAGTTATAACCCAACTAAAAATAAACCAAAATCCGGAATGAATACTAACCTGCTTGTGTAATTATACACTTTATTTTAATCCACCGTAGTTGCATCCATGTCAATTGCATCCATGCATCTTCGTCATTTTCAAGTTAGCTTCTTAGGCTTGCTTTTCCCTTTTTGGAGGTCGCTTGTTTCTTGCCGGTGTTTCGTGTATTCTGGAGTTCTCGCGCATGCTCCCCGTACTTCCCCAAGCAACGAGGCAAGCTCCATTGCTTGTTGATTAATCATTACATTGTGTGTTAATCTTGTTTGGCATACTTAATTGGATTGACTTGGTGCTTGCGTGAATGCTTACTTAATCTGTGCTTGATGTCGTACTAGTATGCGTAAGTCTAGTGTTATGCAGCAGCTATGGCTGAGAATAAACTTGGTTGCCCTAATCACTTGAACTTACTTAAGTGAGATGTGAGAGCCGAGGGTGTGCACGATGAATAAGGTTGGTATTTATCTGACGGTTGAATGCGGCCAGGTGTAAGTAGAGTTTGCCGATATACCAACTTGAGGTGACTTCATCGTGTTACTTCACGCGTGGACGTTAGCGGAATCTCTGCCGTGGGTTTATCGAATTGGTGAGTCCCGGTCACTGGGAGACTAGCTACCTCCGGTGGAGGGCACATCGTTATTCTCATGGGGATGTATTGCCGGTAACGGTCCGAGAGAATTCATTGAACTTGTTTTTGTGGTGGGCATATGGTTGAAGTGAGGTGTGGGCTGCCCCGAAGGAATTCAGAACGATGATATTCAGATTGTTATACTCGTGCCTTGGTTCATGTGAAGTCTGGATTGTTAGCTGTTATCTGATGCACTATTGCTACTTTGTACCTTGCTACAATCTATGCTTAGATGTTACCTCACTGTTGTACCTTGGTCTATTGAAATATGAAATTAAAATGATGTAGCTCATGTTCATTTATCCCTTGTATGTAACTTGAACTTGATAAGTCAAACAGGGTTAATACCATGTTTTAATTAATTGATGAGCAATGTCTTGCGAGTACGGTGGTTGTACTCACCTAGGTTTATCCTAGGCAGGTTTGTGGAGCATCCTTGAAGTTGACGTTTCGCTGCTTCGGTTTACCCCTTTCGGCTTCGACTCCCTTGGGAATGATGTGGTCTATTTTTGAGGTGGTTTCCCCACCATCTCGGGTATTTTAATTTGTTTCCGCTGCTGCCCTTGTGGCTATTTTGAGGTTTATTGACCTTTGGGTCGCATTGTATGTAAGATATGTACTGCCCCGAATATGGGATGTGTTAACATTATCTGGTAATCCTTCTCTGTAGTGCTTTGTTGTGATATACAAGTTGTTGTTGGGGCTGCTCATACACCGTGCGTGAAAGATATGAAGTGTATGGGTATGCCGTGAAGAGTTAAAGCCGTTCCTCTTTTTACTAAGTCGAGCAGGACTCGGTCGAGTGACCCGCTGGCTGAGATGCTGTGCCGGCCAGGCAGGGTGTGGGCGTATTCTACCAGGCTTTCGAGCGACCCACTAGCTTCCGAGCTAGGTTAGGGTGTGGGTAGAATCGCCGGGCTCCTCCGATCTTGCTTTGTGTGGTAGAATTCGGGAACGACTCTAAACCTTCATCGGATCAGGGAATTGTATGTGGTTCTAGGAAGTTTAGTCGCTTCCGGCCGGCTTGCGTTGGTCAGGTGTCGGATCACTCTGCCTCGGTGAGTACGGCGCAGGTACCGTGCCACCAGGTCGACTGGTCCCTCGGCCCTTGGCGACCATCCGTTCCCCTAATCATATGTGATTCCCGGGTCCGTGACAGCTTGGTATCAGAGCCGAGCTGACTGTAGGTAAACCATGCAGGTGGTCGTTAGTTAAGGATTTGATGTTGCCAAAAATTATTTATAAAACTAAAAATGAGTTCAACAAGAATAAGTACGGCTCATTTTATTCCTTATCCCCTTCAGTCTTAGATCTGAATTTTCTTCTCCCCTAATTCATTTGGTTACGAAATGTTTATAAATCTCACCTCATCTTGCCTTCCTATGCAAGATGCCTCTCGGATGTTTTGAACCTTGTTCCTTGTGCCTTCTCCGTGAGTGATGCATCTAAGTGTTTCCTTTTGTACTCCTATTCCTTCCTTTTTGTTAAAATACCCTTCCTTCTATCATCATCTATTCGGAAGGATGTGTCCTAGCCATGTTGCTAATCGAGAAGATTCCATCCTTGCCATCTAACTTTGTCCAAGGCCAAAACTTTACGTTCCTTAGAGGACATCCTCATGTTGATCCTCTCTTTTGCTTTCAGCTCCACTTCTACGTCGCTTAGTGGATCGTCTCTTTCATCTTTGGTGAGGATAGCGCCATTCTTTTCATCCCCAGGACTGTACCCTAAAGCAGGGTATTGTCCTTGTTTTCCATCGCTCCGAATGAGCCTCGCACCACTAAAGTGTGTGCTATCCAGAAATTTCAGTAAGCTCCATCTCGATTGAGAGACCTAAGAAAGTCCCAAAACCTTGTCGGTACACTTTCCATTAACTCAATTCCTCTTACATATTCCTTCTTAACTCGGAGCATCCCACCTATGTAAAGGAATTAATCTGAATATCATGACATTT
Source organism: Stipa capillata (assembly GCA_019208055.1). Classification (NCBI taxonomy): domain Eukaryota; kingdom Viridiplantae; phylum Streptophyta; class Magnoliopsida; order Poales; family Poaceae; genus Stipa; species Stipa capillata. Next base: position 200,213 of record JAGXJF010001824.1, on the reverse strand, counting down.
CTCCTTGTGACCATGAGCATACCTCCTGTAATTCAATCATCCACCCTAGATTAAATACGAGGAATTCAAAATTAAAATGCGTGGGGCTGCATAACTTACAATCCTTACCATTACTAGATCAGCAAGGGTTGGAACCATCATAGCCATGGTACGACTGTCCAAACGAGCCACCCAAATCGTTATGCCCTAAACAACTTCTCCATGAATCTTGATCTTAAGAATGCGAAAAATGCGCCTAACAACTTCCAATTTTGTACCTTGCAGTCTTTTGTTAGCTTGACTTCCATAATCATGTCAATTAGATGTTGATCAACGGTTCCCAACTCCTACATCAATATAGCATCTTGAGTATGCCACCTTTCCCTTGTCCATTTCAGTGCAAGTGGACGGAAAACTCAGCCAACCCAATTGTTTAAGCTCTAGTTTATTCCTACTCCCAGTCATGGCTGCTCCCTAGCAGCATTCTTGGAGGCTCTCCTTAGTCATCCAATAATTCACCTAGAGAAATTCGTAAGTACTCACCTCTCATGTTTATGATGAGGAAATCGATCTCCTAAGCTTATGCTAATATCTTGAAATCCCGATGACTCGACTATTGATCTTATCCCTGTTTTCAACCTTCTTGGTATAATTGGATAGTGTCATGACACAGACCCGAAAAAGACCTATACCCAAATATCGCAACCGCGAGTTATGCTCCAGCTGAAGTTGCTCCTTTAAAGTCCAAGAGATTCTTCCGTCTTCTTTCAAGTAATCCAGTGTTTTCCTTTATCCCTTTTGGGAAGATCCCCATCTCACATATCTAATCCCGAGCTCATTTTACTTATGCCCTTCTGTACCTTCATAACACCCCCTACCAATTTTTGTGTTCTCCACCCCTTATGTCCTGCTCAAAGCTGAAGCCCTAGCTCAGTCTTTTCCCTCCCTCCTTAGTAGGAATGAAAGGAATTCCGGACCAACCTTCTAATATGGTGTTCTACTCCGAGGATGTGAATCTGTACATGGTAGATTATCCAGAATTGATGCATAAGCACTCGGTATCATAGAATGCTGTCGTGCCCATGTCAGAACGTCAATAGGGAGCTTGATCACCTCCTCGTTGGTGGTACTACCTGCGGTACGGGATTATTCTTTGGTCCCGACAATTTTGAACTATCGCCTGTACAAAGCAATACATCCAAACCATTCTCATCTAATAGACCTTGCTAGCAAATTAAACGGAATCTCAGATCAATCTTAAAGATGTTCCATTCCACCTTAACCATTTAAGTTTCTAAAGTGTTGGATGATCTGGAATTGCCCTTGTACATGCCATATACATATACCTATTCTGTGCATAATTCGGTACATATATGAGTGTGTACTCGGTACCCCAGAATGCTTTCGTACTCACCTAGAACACCAATAGGGAGTCTGGCCAACTCCTCGTTGATGGCACTATGTGTAATACGAGACTATTCTTAGGCCCCGACAATTCCGGAATTACTGCCATGTTAGCACGAGCTTGCCCGAGACATTCCAGAGGAAAAGTGCACGCCATGTTCATCATGCATGGCAACCCCCTTCCCATCTATCTTCAAATGAATCTCCATCTCGAGACTGCAAGCTTTTGATGCTTGTGAACATTTCAGTTCTCTTCCCCTCTTTAACGCTATATATGGCATTGATCTAACATTTTTCTCCTTTCTACTACCATAAATGATTGAAGTCCATCTAAACAAATCGAGAACCCTTCTTCCGACTCCTTATGTTTCAAGAGAGCCCATCCTTCCCCGATATCCTTGCGTAGGAATGATCTTGGCCTCGCTTTTATTCTTCTCTCTTTGTTCAACCCTTCCTTTTTCGAGCTAGAGATCTCAGCATATTACTATCGCCCCTCACATTATGAAGCTTTTCTGATGCCTCAATCTTACTCCTGATTTCTCTCACCAAGTAATCATAAACAGATACTTCAATTGCTTCAGAGTCACCATGCTCACCATCTTGGTCATCCCCTCCCCTGCTTAAGCAAGGATAGCTTTTCATAACCGCTCTTCTCACCCAAACCAACAATCTTGAATTCTGAATTTGCAGGACTAGTGAAGCCCTTGTACCCTTCAACCACCCCTCCCAGACACGTTATTGCTGAAAATAATAACTTGATCTGGTTTTCTCTTTCCAGAACTGGTGTAGAAGTCCATTAGTGATCCCAGAGTAATCGTCGATCTCCTTTCCTAAGGTGGCACATCTTAACTCCTTCAAGTCCACCAACCCCCTCCTTCCGAACTTCTCGCTTAACCCGGAGTTGCTTCCACCCTATGTTAAAATGCATGATACTCGGTTGAACGATGCCCAAAGCTCCCGATTGGGTACGCTTGTTGGCAGTGTTTCGTTCCCAACCCGAGTGCCTCTTTGTTAGGAGCACTTAGTCACATCATCCACCCCTGTCTTCTCAAAATCATCTCCTTGAAGTCTTGAAGCTTCCCCGTGGTACCACTCCTGCTTTTCCCCCTTACCTTTTTCCTCTTCATCTCTTCTTTACCGTAGGAATCTCGGGACGAGATTCTTTTAAGGGGGGTAGGCCTTGTAGTGACCCTATTCTCAAAACACGAGGTCAGTGTGAATTATCACGAACAAAAATGATTTCCTTCATTTACATGCATGCAGATAAATAGTTCCAAATGACCTTGATTAAGAACCCTAACGTGAGCTTTATGCTTAATATAAAATAGAACATTGAAGCCCCTGTCCCTCCAACTCACGATGCAAAATTTGATACATGTTCCAAAATGTCTAGGTTATCAAACTGTTACCAGTCAATCGAAGTTTATTTGTACATTAAGACCAAACTTATTTTTAGTAGTTTCTCTCCGCGCATAAAGTTTGGAAAGAGCTAATTGAGTAAACCCCCTCTCCTCCAATATAAATGAAATGATACATTTAAAAGCTAAATATCATATTGGCCTCAAGTCTAATGTTTTGAAAAATATTTGAAGACATGATTTAAGAACCTAGGATTCAAATTTCGTTTTGGGGGCTATATACCAAAGTACTAAAAAATGAGGCCAAATTAGGGTGTTACTTTTAGTCTATAAAAGTTTATTAACCAGGTTACAGATTTTTGGTTAACTGGTTTAAAAGAAATACAGCAAAACCAAAGAAATTTCCTCACCTCTCTCTTACCTGCCGTGGGACCCACCCTGCAGATTTCTTTTCCCTTCCCTCTTTTTCTTCTTCACCCGTTGGCAGCTCCCTTTCTCCACCTGGCTAGCATGCTCACCACTGCAGTCCCTTTTCTTCTCTACACGCAACAGCAAGCTATGCTCCCCATTTAATTTCCTTCTCTCCCCCACCGAGTTCTCCAAGGATTCAGCTGCCTCCTTCCTTGGCAAGCTCCCCAGCGCCGTCTCTCTCCCCCACGCGACGACTCCACCGCCGGCCTCACCTCAGTGCCGCCGTCGACCTCGGTTCCCCAGGCCGCCGCGCCACCCCTACTGCTCACCCCCGCCTGAGCTCGCCCCCCTCCCTCGGTGCCGCGCCTCCTCAGCCCGCTCTCGCCTCCCCACCCCTCTCCCTTGCCGGCGCACCGCCGCACCTCCTGAGCCCCGCAGCTCTAGGTCTCGCCGCCGGCCCCAAACCCCGCTGGCGACGCCGCTGCATCTTCTCCAGCCAGGTGCCGCTCCCGAGCTCCTCCGCGTCGTCAACTTCGCCACCGAAGGCCCTTCTTCTCCAGGCAACAGGAAGCTCCTCCTCGCTTTTAGATCCGCCAAGTTCCCCTCGTCTCTGGCCAGCCAAGGCTTTCTTACACCAGGGTGAGCTCCTGCTCAACCGACCGAGGTCGTGTTTCTCTGGTTAAGATGAGCTAGATCGCAGTTGAGCTCCAACAACCCATTAGCTTCTTTTACTCACCTTGATTAATCTGGGATTAGGTTGATTGATCAGTGTATAAGTGCTCACTAATTCCAATTTCTGAGTGAGCTAGTATGGCTTGTGGTTGTGTCATTTTAATTCGATAAGAACAGGTGCTCACTTGATTGTTACCTGATACCTGATGGTTAAGCTGAAACAAAGTTAGAGGAAGGTATAACATGGTTAAGAATATATATATACGTGCTAGTAATTGAAGCTCAAGTGCATAAACATATATATATATATACATACTTAAATTTGCTGTTGATCGAAAAGAAATAGAAGCATGGCTTGATCTGTAGCTTATTTCAGTGAGGAGTGAAATTGGTACGCTATTCTAATTACCGACTAATCAAACCAAACAGTCAATCAACAGCTAGTCAATTAAATTAGATTAGTTGTTAGCTGCCCGAGGTTAGTTGTTAACCGTTAGCTGAAGCTAATGCACTTAAGGACTCTGGTGAGCAGAATTTTCCTACACGTAAACCTCGGTTGAGACAATCCTTAATGATTGATTAGCACAATGAATGCACTGATCACACGGAAGTTGAGCTAATTGCAGGAGTACTCATCATGATCTTTAGTCAGTAATGTGGTTTAGAATGTAATAGTTTTTCCAACTCTTTTAAACCAATGGTTACTGGCTCAATTTATGAATGTGACCATCAGTCATTAGTAAGTTTTGGACGTACCAATTCAATGGTAACTCTAGTACCTGTTAATTATACTCATAACTGTTAATCACCTTCAATTTACTAAAGATTAGAAATAAATATACTACCTAACTAATGCCTTAGTTGCATGTAGTCTCGGTCGGACAAGGTGCTATCCAATGAATGTCTTATATGTCTAAGGATGGCGTGATGGACCCACTTGCCATTTCAGATAATATGTTAATACTAGAAGTAAAATATGTAATACGTTGTTTCTTACTAAGAAGAAGACAGGAAATGCTAAAGTTGATTAAATTTGTAGAACTCGTAGAAAATACACACAACCTTTAAATACATGTATCTTAGAGAATCTAGCTTAACAGTAAATGTTAAGATGCTCGATGTCATAATTTACCAACGGGCTAGCAGATAATCACGTTATCAAGCTCTCACATATTAGCGCTATAAATAACTTTAAGAGCTACAAACCACCCTTGAGTTTTAACGGTGACCAATTCAAAAACACTATAACATGATCTACAGAACTCCAACCCAGACGATTTCAATTACGTTAACTTCATGATGGATTTTCCTACACTCTAGTTTGCATTTCACTAATATGAATCAATTGACTGAGCCCTAATTCGAATTACAGGTTTAAAAACCCTTCTCCTTGGTTACCTATCACATCCCATGCATGCATCCATATTATCGGTTCAACCTGATTAGAGTTATAACCCAACTAAAAATAAACCAAAATCTGGAATGAATACTAACCTGCTTGTGTAATTATACACTTTATTTTAATCCACCGTAGTTGCATCCATGTCAATTGCATCCATGCATCTTCGTCATTTTCAAGTTAGCTTCTTAGGCTTGCTTTTCCCTTTTTGGAGGTCGCTTGTTTCTTGCCGGTGTTTCGTGTATTCTGGAGTTCTCGCGCATGCTCCCCGTACTTCCCCAAGCAACGAGGCAAGCTCCATTGCTTGTTGATTAATCATTACATTGTGTGTTAATCTTGTTTGGCATACTTAATTGGATTGACTTGGTGCTTGCGTGAATGCTTACTTAATCTGTGCTTGATGTCGTACTAGTATGCGTAAGTCTAGTGTTATGCAGCAGCTATGGCTGAGAATAAACTTGGTTGCCCTAATCACTTGAACTTACTTAAGTGAGATGTGAGAGCCGAGGGTGTGCATGATGAATAAGGTTGGTATTTATCTGACGGTTGAATGCGGCCAGGTGTAAGTAGAGTTTGCCGATATACCAACTTGAGGTGACTTCATCGTGTTACTTCACGCGTGGACGTTAGCGGAATCTCTGCCGTGGGTTTATCGAATTGGTGAGTCCCGGTCACTGGGAGACTAGCTACCTCCGGTGGAGGGCACATCGTTATTCTCATGGGGATGTATTGCCGGTAACGGTCCGAGAGAATTCATTGAACTTGTTTTTGTGGTGGGCATATGGTTGAAGTGAGGTGTGGGCTGCCCCGAAGGAATTCAGAACGATGATATTCAGATTGTTATACTCGTGCCTTGGTTCATGTGAAGTCTGGATTGTTAGCTGTTATCTGATGCACTATTGCTACTTTGTACCTTGCTACAATCTATGCTTAGATGTTACCTCACTGTTGTACCTTGGTCTATTGAAATATGAAATTAAAATGATGTAGCTCATGTTCATTTTATCCCTTGTATGTAACTTGAACTTGATAAGTCAAACAGGGTTAATACCATGTTTTAATTAATTGATGAGCAATGTCTTGCGAGTACGGTGGTTGTACTCACCTAGGTTTATCCTAGGCAGGTTTGTGGAGCATCCTTGAAGTTGACGTTTCGCTGCTTCGGTTTACCCCTTTCGGCTTCGACTCCCTTGGGAATGATGTGGTCTATTTTTGAGGTGGTTTCCCCACCATCTCGGTATTTTAATTTGTTTCCGCTGCTGCCCTTGTGGCTATTTTGAGGTTTATTGACCTTTGGGTCGCATTGTATGTAAGATATGTACTGCCCCGAATATGGGATGTGTTAACATTATCTGGTAATCCTTCTCTGTAGTGCTTTGTTGTGATATACAAGTTGTTGTTGGGGCTGCTCATACACCGTGCGTGAAAGATATGAAGTGTATGGGTATGCCGTGAAGAGTTAAAGCCGTTCCTCTTTTTACTAAGTCGAGCAGGACTCGATCGAGTGACCCGCTGGCTGAGATGCTGTGCCGGCCAGGCAGGGTGTGGGCGTATTCTACCGTGCTTTTGAGCGACCCACTATCTTCCGAGCTAGGTTAGGGTGTGGGTAGAATCGCCGGGCTCCTCCGATCTTGCTTTGCGTGGTAGAATTCGGGAACGACTCTAAACCTTCATCGGATCAGGGAATTGTATGTGGTTCTAGGAAGTTTAGTCGCTTCCGGCCGGCTTGCGTTGGTCAGGTGTCGGATCACTCTGCCTCGGTGAGTACGGCGCAGGTACCGTGCCACCAGGTCGACTGGTCCCTCAGCCCTTGGTGACCATCCATTCCCCTAATCATATGTGATTCCCAGGTCCATGACACTGACACCGGTGGCTCACTTAATCCTACGTGGCAACAGGGTAACGGTCAGGTGCCTGAGGACCCTATATATAGGGGACCAGGGGAGGACTTCGTCCTCAACCTTGCTCAAACCAGTGAATCACATACGACCGTTGCAAAGCCTCCAACCACTCAACAAGAGCTAAAAGCCTAAGGGTCAGTCCGAGTGAGTTTGTGAGCTTTGAGCACGAGCAAAGGTTCCTCCAAGAGATTGCTGTTGCGGCATCATCTGTTACTCTTGGAGTGTCTGCTCCTAGACGGGTGTAGGAGTTGCTGATATCACCCAAGCTTGTGTGGGCTGAATCAGTAAGTTTGTGAAGGAACATCGAGGTCATCCTGCTGCAAGGCAAAAGGACCTCCACAAGCAAGGAAGAGGCCTGAACGTCAGGAACTCGGAGGACAAGCATGATTCAGTGCTGACTATCTCTTCGGAGTAGTCTCTCCAACGGAGGCGTACCTCTCCGAAAGGAGTAGGGAACTTCGGGATAAATTCACTTGTCTCTCTCTGAGTGCTTAGCCTATTTCCTCTAGCAGTTATATTCATTGCATGCTTATATGATCTGAGATATTCTTGTTCATCTGATTCAGATCTACTTTATACCTGCTTAATCTGCTTTGTGCCTGCTTGTGCTAGCTGTGTCTCAGGTGTTATAGATATATCATCTTTTATACCTGTCTTAGTCACCTGTGTCACAGCCACATTTCTTGCTTACATGTGCTAGGTTATTAGATCACCTGTGTGACCCACCTGTGTGACAGCCACGTGCTATTTTACTTGTTATATTTCACCTGTGTTAGGAACCTGTCACACAGCCAATTAAATCCGATGATCTGCTAAGTCAATAACTAGTTAACAAGATTAAAACTAAGTAATTTTAATTAGCCTCCTATTCACCCCCCTCTAGTCGGCACCCTTGGTCCTTTCAATTGGTATCAGAGCAGGTTGCTCTTTGAATTGGCTTAACAGCCAGAGTAAAGGATGTCGGGCTATGAGGGTAAAATACATGTCTTTACTGGATCTAATTATGCTTTCTGGAAAAGGAAGATGCAGATGCATCTTACCGCTATCGATCCAGATGTGTGGGATGTTGTTCATACAGGTTATGAATTGGAGAATGCTACAAATTTCACCGTCAACGACAAGAAGAGCATCCAGAATAATGCCAGAGCTGCCACTGCCATCTTCATGGGCTTGCAAGAACATGACTTAACAGAGTCAGCACAATGGAGTCTGCTAAGGAGATTTGGGATACCTTACAGCAGATATATGAGGGCAGTGACACCTTGAAAAAGTCCAAGAAAGGACTGCTGGAATCAACTCTGGAGAGATTCGAGCATGAGCCTGGTGAAGATATAAATTCTCTATACTCAAGGTTGACTCTCATCACCAACCAGCTGAAGGCATTGGGCTCCAACAGAGTTGAGGATGAAGATGTGATCAAGAAGTTCTTATCTGTGCTTCCCAAGCAATATAGAACTCTTGTTCTCATGCTAAAAGAGAAAGATGGATTTGAGAGAATGAAGCCAACTGAGGTGTTAGGAAGGATCCTAACACATGAAATAGAAATCAAGCAAGAAGGAAAGCACACTTCCTCAGCCACTGCCAAGAAGAACATTGCACTGAAGACCACTGCTTCAGCTTCTCATCCTGAGAGTGATAGCAGTGAAGAGCTGAATGATGAGATGACCAGTGGAGAGGAGAGTGAGCTAATCCTTCTCGCAAGGAACTTCAGGAAATTTTATAGGAAGAAGAAGCAGTTTGGGTCTACTGAGAGGTTCAGAGGAAGAAATCATCCAGAGACAACAAATGCTTTGAGTGTGGCAAGAAAGGCCACTTTGCAGCTGATTGTCCAGCAAAGAAGAAGGACAACAGCCATTTCAAGAAGAAGAAGGACTTCAATGGCAAGAAGAAAACCTTCAACAAGCACCCAGCTCATCCCAAGAACAAGGCCACTGCCAGAGCCTATGTGAGACAAACTTGGGTATCAGATGACTCTGGCTCAGACGAAGAGTCAGAGGACGAAGAACAGGTAGCTGGATTGCTATCAGCTTGCCTGATGGACCCACCTGTGACACAGCCAGGTCACACAGCTCCATGCTGAACTTCAAGGCTGATCAAGCTCCATCCACTCCTGCTCCCTTATGCCTCATGGCTAAGGACTCTAAGGTATTAACAGAAGATGATTTTCCTGATTATGCTGAACTAATGGATATCTTAGAGAGAACAGAGAAGGGTTACTGCAGGGAGAGGAAGGAGAACATATCCCTTAGGGATAAACTGAGGGAGCTAAGAGAGACCTGTGATGAAGTCACAGATGACAGGAAGAATCTCAGGTTGGATCATGAGAACCTGGAAATAGCTCATGAGAAGCTCAGATCAGCACATGAGCTTCTCCTCAAGGAGCATGAAGAGTTAAGGCAAAGCATGCCTCATGCATTGATATTTCTGATAATATTGCTGAAGCTATGCCTTTACCTGCTCCTACTGTCATAGAATCATGTTTAAACTGTGCCAGCAAAATAAATATTCTAACACCTACAGGTGGAGTAGTAGACAACTCTAAAGAGGCATCAACCTCTAATGTTACTAACTCTATGGATGCAGCTGAGCACAACAAGCTCAAGGAGGAGTTAGAAGAGCTTAAGAGGCTCATGAGAAAAGGCCTCTGCAGTGCCAACATTGGCATGCAAAACTATCAGCTTATAAGAGTTGAAATGTTAAGAAAAAATGAAAGCCGAAGAGGCTTGGGTTACTCTACCTCCACTGCTAAAGATAAACTGTCTGCTGTCACTAACACCTGTCTTGCAGCAAAATTTATGAAACAGGCAGGAACTAATGACAACAAAAGTGTTGCTCATGTGCAGAGAAAGAGGAATGAAGCAATCATTCCCTCTAATCTAGGCTATGTTTCTGCAGAAGAACATGAAGGAAGAATAGTGGCCAAGTATGTAGGTCGCAGCACTTGGCAAAATAGTTACCTGCCATCTGGGTGCCTAAGGCTACACTTACCGGTGTCACCGGTGGCTTACACAGCTGTGTACCCATCAGTGTCACAGGTAGATCTGACAGGTCACTAACTCATGTGTCTAAGGTTGCAGGTGATTGCCAACCAAAGAGGATCAAAGTCATATCATCTGTTGCTGATGCTGCTAAGCTTAAACACAAATATGCTATCTATACTTCTGCTACCTCTGCTTATGATAAAACTGCCAAGGGAACCAAACATGTTTGGGTCCCTAAGTCTCATCACTAATCTTGCAGGGAACTGTCTCCAGTGGGACTGATTGGGTTGTGGACAGTGGATGTACACAACATATGACTGGAGGCAGGGAGGAGTTTGTAGAGATCACTAGTGAAAATCTTCCAAGCAAATATGTGATCTATGCAGACAACTCTAAAGGAAAGGTAAATGGCATTGGTAAAGTTGCCATATCTGAGAATCACTCCTTATCAAATGTAATGCTTGTTGATCAGATAGGCTATAGTCTGATGTCTGTGTCACACCTGTGTGACACAGGCATGAAAGTTACTTTCTATCCTGATAAGGTTATAGTTTCCAAACTATCTAATGATTCTCAAGTGTTTGAAGGATGCAGGTCTGGTAAGCTATACACTGTGAATTTCAATGAACAGCCTGCAGCAGCTCCATGGTGTCTAATGGTGAAGACTAGTGCCGGATGGCTGTGGCACAGGAGGCTAGGACATGCTGGGATGAAGCTTCTAAATAAGCTGAGCAAACATGACTATATTATAGGCTTGGAGAAGGTGAAGTTTGAAAAAGACAAGCCCTGCAGTGCATGTCAAGCCAGCAAACAAGTTGGAGCTGCTCATCGACCGAAGAACATCATGACTACTTCCACTTCCTTCGAGCTCATTCATATTGACCTCTTTGGTCCAACAACCTATGAGAGCTTAGGAGATAACAAATATGGCTTTGTCATTGTAGATGATTTCTCTAGGTATACTTGGGTGTTCTTTTTGAATGAGAAGACACAGGTTGTACAAGAATTCAAGCATCTCATTGTCAGAGTACAGAATGAGTGGAAGGTAAACTTAGTAAAGGTCAGGAGTGACAATGGGAGTGAATTCAAGAACTCCAGGTGGAAGCATTTCTGGACAAGCATGGAATCAAGCATGAATTCTCAGGTCCATATGCTCCTCAACAAAATAGAGTGGTGGAAAAGAAGAACAGAACCTTGATAGAGATGGCAAGGACCCTACTGGATGAGTACAAGACTCCACCAAGATTTGGACTGAAGCTGTCAATACTACTTGTCACTCTATCAACAGGATATATTTACATCCACTACTCAAGAAGACTCCTTATGAACTGCTCACCAACAGCAAACCTAACATATCATACTTCAGAGTATTTGGTTGTAAGTGCTACATTCTTAGGAAAGGCAAACGCCTAACTAAGTTTGAAGCTAAATCTGATGTTGGTATATTCCTTGGTTATTCCACTAACTCCCATGCCTATAGAGTCTTTAACACTTCCTCTAAGGTTGTTGAAGAATCTATAGATGTGGATTTTGATGAGTCCTTATGGCTCTCAAGGAGAGCAAGTTGCTATTGATGTAGGAAATGAGGATATTCTAAAGAAGTCCACTGGTAAGATCAGACCTACATCAAGGAGGAGCCTGCCTCACCAAGTGATCAAGAACCCTCTTCTTCATCAATTCTTGAAGACACTGGGAGTTCAAGATAGAGTTTGAGTGCAACCCAGCCAATGATCAACTGGACTCAGAAGCCTCCATGCACCCAGCTGTGTCACAGGAAGAACTACCGGTGTCACAGGCAACTCCATCAGCTGTGACACAGGCAGTTGACCCAGATCCTCTTGTGATCAGCTGGCTGCAGAAGGATCACCCTGTGGACAACATCATCGGTGCCATTAATAGGGGTAGTGACCACTCGATCTCAAATTGCTAATTTTTATGAGCATTACTCCTTTGTCTCAAATGTTGAACCCAGGACCATAGGTGAAGCTCTAAAGGATGCTGACTGGATCAATGCTATGCATGAAGAGCTCAACCAGTTTGAAAGAAATGAAGTATGGTCACTGATGGAAAGACCTGAAGATCATAATGTGATTGGAACCAAATGGGTCTTTAGGAACAAGCAAGACACTAATGGACTGGTGGTAAGAAACAAAGCCAGACTTGTGGCTCAAGGATTCACACAGTAGAAGGTCTGGACTTTGAGAAATATTTGCTCCAGTAGCAAGACTTGAAGCCATCAGAATCCTCTTAGCATATGCTGCTCATCACAATATCAAGCTTTACCAAATGGATGTCAAGTCAGCATTTCTGAATGGTAAACTTTCTGAACTTGTATATGTTGAGCAGCCACCTGGTTTTGAAAATGACAAGAAACCATACCATGTCTATAAACTGCACAAAGCACTCTATGGTTTAAAACAAGCACCAGAGCATGGTATAATACATTGAAAGAATTTCTAATCGGCAATGGATTTAAAATGGGCTTAGTTGATACAACTTTATTCACTAAAAGAAATAAAAAAGAATTATTTGTGTGCCAAATTATGTTGATGACATAATATTTGGCAGTACTAACCATTCTATGAGTGAAGAGTTTAGCAAGCTGATGACCAAGAGATTGAGATGTCTTTGGATGAAGAACTCAAGTACTTCCTAGGACTTCAGATCCATCAACTAAAGGAAGGGACTTTCATCTCACAAGAAAAGTTCACCAAAGACATCATCACTAAGTTTGGCATGAAGGATGCAAAAGGTATACATACTCCCATGCAAACTAATGGCCATCTGGATCTAAACACTGAAGGTAAGTCTGCTGATCAGAAAGAATTTAGATCCATGATAGGTTCTTTTGCTTTACTTGTGTTCATCTAGGCCTGATATTATGCTTAGTGTTTGCATGTGTGTTAGATTCCAAGCTAACCTAAGGATTGTCATAGAGTCGCAGTCCGCAGGATTCTAAGATATTTAATTCACACTTCAGGGTTTGTCTTGTGGTACCCAAAAGGAGCAAACTTTGAGCTAGTTGGCTATTCTGATAGTGACTATGCAGGGTGTAAGGTTGACCGAAAAAGCACCTCAGATACCTGTCAATTTCTAGGGCACTCCTTAGTGTCTTGGTCATCCAAGAAACAAAACTCAGTAGCCCTTTCCACTGCAGAAGCTGAGTATATAGCTGCTGGTAGTTGTTGTGCTCAATTATTATGGATGAGGCAGACCTTGAAAGATTTCAGCATATCTTTTAATCAAGTACCCCTCTTCTGTGATAATGAAAGTGCAATCAAGTTAGCCAACAACCCAGTACATCACCAAAGATCCAAACACATAGAAGTGAGGCACCACTTCCTTAGAGACCATGTAGAAAAAGGAGATATACAGCTGTGCCATGTAAGGACTGAAAAACAATTAGCTGATATATTCACCAAGCCCTTAGATGAGACTAGGTTCTGTGCCCTGAGGAGTGAATTGAATATCATTGATGTCTCTAACCTATAGTAAAAGGTATTGGCTTGGTGTCCAGCTGTTGTGATTTCATCTTAATCATTTGCATCATTATACCTGTGTCACCCACCTGTCTCACAGGTGTGTGCATTGCATCATGCTGAAATCATATCTTGTGGTCTGTAAAGTACACTCTTATGTGTACAAGTTTTTGCCTAGATCAACTTATGTCAGTTTTAGCTTTGCTTGATTGATTTTCTGGCAAGCTGACACTGAGAAGATCATTTAAGGACCCTCTGATAGTGCTAATGCTTTCTCTCTTATCTAAATCAATCCATCTTGGTGTTCACTAGATGAAATACTTGTCACCTAAGTCTCCCAGCTGTGTCTCAGGTGAATGCTTTCAAATTTCATAAGCCAGGGCATTCATCTCTTCCACCTGTGTCACAGGTCCTTATGTCAGCTGTGACACAGCCACCATATAACCCTCCGGCCTATATAAAGAGTTGCTGCGTTCCCACAGAAACCGCTTCCAACTCAAAACCTTCGAACTTCCGCCGTGCGCCAAATTTACGAGTTCTCAACGTTCTCGCCAATTTCGCTCTCGAAATCTATTCAACAAGTTGGAGGAAGCACTCCATGGAACTCTAACACCGATTCTTCCGCAGAAAAGCTCAATCTCAATCAAAGTAAGCCTTTGCAAAACCCTACTTCGCGCTCTGTTCATGTTCTAGGACTTGATAGTCTAATCCAGTAGCGCATTGATCTCTATCAGGGTTGGTCTTACTCTTGTGCTGTCATTAGAACTCATCTAGATTGAGAACAACCAGCAAATCCTTGTCAAACTCAAAATTCCATGAATTTGCTGTCCGCCCCCGCACATAGCTGTGTCACCGCTAGGGTCTCACCTGTCACACAGGTGTGCCTATTCAACAGGCTAAGACCTCGGTAAAGCCTTAAAGTCCTCACCTGTGTCTTCCAATCCTGACGCAGGTGTCTAACACAGCTGCTTCTATGCATCAAATGAACACCTCTTACCTACTTCTATCTTTTCTATCTTGTTTCTACAGATGTCTGGATCTAGTAATCAGCCTGAGGATATCACAGATGATCTTCCCCTTGCCATCAGAACTCAGATCATGGAAAAGAAAAGCCAAGAAGAATGGGAGGCAGAGAAAGCAAAGAAACTTTCTAAAAAACTTGATGCTAAGAAGAAAGCCAAGAGAGCTGCTATAATCCCCTTGTCTCCAGCAGAATTGGCTAAAAGGGAAGCAAAGAAGAAAGCCTTGGCAGAGGAAAAATGCCAAATTGAGGTGGCTGCAAAAGATTCCGTCTCCAGGATGAAAGAGCTTGAAGCTGTAAAAGCTGAAAAGAAGGAAAAACAAATACAGGAGAGAAAGAAGCTTGCAGATGAAAAGAAAGTCAGCATGGTTGAAGCTAAGAAGAAGAAGGCAGAAGAGAAAGCTAAGAAAGCTATTGCTAAAGATGCAGCTATCAAAGCTAAGAGGGCACCAGTTGTGGACACCCTCAAGAGAACCAGAGCTGCTGGTGGACCAGCTGATCTTTCTTTGAGCAAAGTTCCTAAGAAGCCTCGGTCAGAAACTGTCATTGAAACCAGCAAGAGTAAGAAACAACAGCAAGAAGAAGAAGAGGCTGCATGGAGAGCCGAAGCTGAGAAGAGAAAATCTCACAGTGCTCTAGCCATGAAATTGCATGAGTTAGTTAGGATGTTGCCGGCTACTTCAGGAGCTGAAAGAGATGCTCTAAATATAAGAATCCAAGATATCAAGAAAGTAATCTTTGTCTCTTCTGATGTTCCTAAAGATGTCTCAGTTCAAAAGGATATATGGAAGAAAGACAAGGCAATCAATGAAGAGCTTCATGAGTTGCTGAGAAAAGAAGAGAAAGCTGTAGGAGATGAGAAAACAGCTCTGATTCTACAAATGGAACTCCTTGCGTCTCAGCTCTCCTTGCAGTACAGAGAGCTATGAAGCAAATATCATGATAACAAGTTGCAAAGAAGGATAAATGTCTTCACAATGGAATTGATCTCCTGCTCAGATGAAGCTCGTAAGAAGGTCTTGCAGGATGAGATAGCTGCAGTCAATTTGAGGATTAACAGGTTAGATTGTTCAACTGCTCCTATCTCAGCAGTCCCTCTACATCAAGAAAGTGCTCCTGCCCTTCAGCCGAGTGTGCCAGCTGAGTCTCAGGCAGTATCCTCAGCTGGGCTAGAGATTGTTCCCGTAGAAGTTGAAATCCAACAGAAAGCTGCTCTTGAATCTATAGAAGATATTCTTGCAGAGCTAGATTCCAGTGGAAAGTAGCTAGAAAAGAATCTAGATGATTCTATGACCCAGCTCAGATCATCCTTCGATGCTAATCCACCTGTGTCACAGGTGGCCAGCCCAGCCAAATCCTGCTTGCAGACCTATCAGAGGAAGAAGAGCAGAAAATCTTCAAGTTCTACCAGTGTAGACACTCTCTCTTCGTTGGATGTTAACATATCAATTTCTCCTTCACGTTTTCTTGTATCTGAGACTAAAGAGCAAGCAGCTACAGAGGCCCTAGTGTCTGTTCCTCAAAAGAAGGCTGGATCTGCATCGCCTTCCACAGAGCCTACCAAAACATCAAGTCCTCAGCTGTTTCAACCAGCTGTCCCACAGGCACAAGAAGCTCCAGCTTCAGAATCTCTCCGGTCTCCATCACCTGTGCCACCGCCAGCTGACCCAGCTCATTTAGTTCAGGTACCTGTGTCATCACCTATGGCACAGGCAAGTAAGTCAGCTGAGCAAGATGAAAGCTCCGAGAGCTCATCTGATGATGGAAGAGGAGTGTCTATAACTCCTCCAAGGCCAAGAGCAGCCAGAGCTGATTCAGATGAAGATTATCAGGCAGAGAGCTCATCTCCAAGTGCCATATCAGCTGAAGTGCAGAAGAAGAAGAGGAGCATGAGGACAGCTCTCCTAGTCACTCAGTTGGATCAGAGGACTTAGAGACAAAATACCATTTTATATTCTCCTATGCTCTAAGAACAGAGGCAAATCAAATGCAATTCATCTCAAAAGCTGCTGCTAAGAAGTTGCCCAAGAGTGATCCAAAGAAGTCAAAATGCAAAGTTGCCTCTATGAGACCAAGTTCATTTATAAGGATGAGGTCAACAAATCCATACTTCTCTGAAGATCAGGAGTTCATAGACCCCGTTTGCTCAGACTCCAGATTTCATAATGAACATCAAAGGGGTGTATATCATGAGATTCTTACATCAAAAGGATTTGTGGATTGCAAGACCATAGATTGGTCAGCTATGTCAGATTCAAGGCTGAGGGCAGTTCCATCTCTGATTCAAGCCTCAGGTCTTGACTTCTTATGCAATCTCCAGCAAGATTATGATCCTGAGATCATAAAGGAGTTCTATGCCACAGTATGGATAGAACAAGAAAATCAGGATGTTATGCTCTGGAAAATAAGAGGTCAACTGCTTTCTATCACAGCCCCAGAGTTCAACAGTTTAATGCATGCCCCTCTTGAACCAGGAATGCCAAATCTGTTAAAGCTTGCAGCAGTTCCAAATGAAGTGAGAAGAAAATTCTACCCAAGGAACTTCAGATTCCCTGCCAAAGCCCCTTCAGATCATGTTTATTTCAAAGGGATAACCATTACGGCAAAGCATCTGATTAAGATACTCAATGTCACTCTTCAACCCAAAGGGGGAAACACAGATGCAGTCTACAATGCAACTTGGCAGATATTGGTGCACATGGCCAAGAATCAGCACTTTGATATAGCCAGATACATATTTCATGAGATAGATGCTGTATCTAAGGACAAAAAGGCTAAGCTGAGGTATGGATCGTACATCATGTACATGATCCTTCAAAGAACAGGGCTTCTGGATTCCAACTTTGATTTCTCTGTGAAGTCTACCAAAACCTAGCTTAGACCTCAGGCAGATGATAATCCGGATGAGGTTGCAGTTCCTGCTCTATTTGGAGACTCTCCTGAACCAGCTGTGCCATCGCCCAGTTACACAGCTGATCAACCTGATGCTCAAAGGACTTCTCCTGTTCCTTGCCAAGTCCCCACCGGTGTCACAGCTGCTGCTCCTGTGTCAGACACAGTTGAGTTTCTGCCTGTGTTACAGGTAGCTGATGATGGCACCCCCTCGCCAGATGCTGCCAGAGCTTATCAGAACAAGGTCATGCCTGTTCAGTTTGCTGCTCTGCGTCAAGAGAATCGCCAGCTTCGAGAGGAGGTCGCTCATCTGAAAGCCAATATGGATCAAGTTCAAGCTCAGCTATCCGATGTCTCCAACCAGCTTTCAGAAGTGCTTCAGCTGCTCAAGACCAAGTCTTCTTGAAGCATCTTTTTCCCTTAATTCCTTTTTGGGTGTTTTAGTGTCAAAGGGGGAGAGAATGGTGCACAGGGGGAAGTGGTGTAAGGGGGAGAGTTTTTGCATGCTATTTGGGTAAATTATTTTCAAAATGATGTATCTCTGATGTACCAAGACTTGGTTCTTCTTCTCTATCTTATGTCTTGATAACATTGTATCTCTTATGCATTCTTATGCTCTGTTCTTATGATCTGATGCACATTTGCTCTGATATACATATGTCATTTGCTCTGATATACATATGTCATTTTGCTCTGATATACATTTGTTTGATATGCTTGCTCTGATTAATTATGTTAATATGCTCTGACATGAATCTTCATATTTTAATCTGAGCATCTATATCAGTATCTGCTTTAATTAGATAATGCTCTGATCATTCATCCAACATATCTAAACTGATAAGAATGCAAGCCATCAAAAAATACTTCCCATGCTTAAAACTTGTAAACTGTGCATCTCTTACTAAAAATGAATCTCTTATGCACAGATTCAGGGGGAGTATATTCTATCAACATACACATGTATCCTTTTTCAATCCTATATTTTTGAATGTGTAAAGTTTGGGTTGCCACTAACCACCAAAAAGGGGGAGATTGAAAGATCATCTAGGCCCTAATATGGTTTTGATGGTTAATGGCAACTTAAACTGGAATCTAATGTTTACAATGAGTGTAAGCAGAGTTTACAGGTTCCATGAAAAAGGATTATCCAGTGAAGGATGGTCACCAAAAAGGGTACAAGGTGGTTTTAAGGACAAAGAGATGGCTGTGCTAGGCAGCTGTGTCACAGCTGAGAAGAAGCCGGTGCTGTGCAGGGAGCTGCAAGCAAGGTGATGGTGGCTTGATGCGTCAAGGGCCGTGACTTTAGTTGGTGGCAGGTAAAGCCTAGATTTGCTAGTTTCTTTGAGTCCATAGGAATCACCCGTACTATCAAGAGGGATGAAACAGTAGCAGTTGTCTAAGGGAACCTTGCTCATTGCTCAGAGTGTTGGTCAAGAGGATTGATGCTTTGAGGTCAATTGCCCTGTGTCAATAGCTTTGCACTAAGTATGAAGCTGTTTTGTGTTAGTGCTCTGCAGTACTAACAGTGAAAACCCTAGAGCTTTAGGCACCTGTGTGACACAGCTGTGTCACAGGTGGTCTTCCGCTCTATGACTCAGGTACATCTCTGTACCAGGGGAGAGCTTGAAAATGCTAAGGTACTTGCACTGCGATAGGCGGTCTGATGTGTCAGAAGTCTGTCGGAGGTTCTCTCCTTATAGGTATTAGAGTTTGACGTATGCTGAGGGCATGTCATGTGCTAGGACCGGGCTGAGTAGTGCGGCTATCAGCTAAGGGTTCACCTGTGTGTGCCACCGGTGACACAGGTGTCGGTCTACCTGAGCCGGGTACAGTTGGGCGTAGTGTGTAGCTGTGTCACCGGTGGCTGACACCGGTGGCTCACTTAATCCTACGTGGCAACAGGGTAACGGTCAGGTGCCTGAGGACCCTATATATAGGGGACCAGGGGAGGACTTCGTCTTCAACCTTGCTCAAACCAGTGAATTACATACGACCGTTGCAAAGCCTCCAACCACTCAACAAGAGCTAAAAGCCTAAGGGTCAGTCCGAGTGAGTTTGTGAGCTTTGAGCACGAGCAAAGGTTCCTCCAAGAGATTGCTGCTGCGGCATCATCTGTTACTCTTGGAGTGTCTGCTCCTAGACGGGTGTAGGAGTTGCTGATATCACTCAAGCTTGTGTGGGCTGAATCAGTAAGTTTGTGAAGGAGCATCGAGGTCATCCTGCTGCAAGGCAAAAGGACCTCCACAAGCAAGGAAGAGGCCTGAACGTCAGGTACTCGGAGGACAAGCACGATTCGGTGCTGGCTATCTCTTCGGAGTAGTCTCTCCAACGGAGATGTACCTCTCCGAAAGGAGTAGGGAACTTCGGGATAAATTTACTTGTCTCTCTCTGAGTGCTTAGCCTATTTCCTCTAGCAGTTATATTCATTGCATGCTTATATGATCTGAGATCTTGTTCATCTGATTCAGATCTACTTTATACCTGCTTAATCTGCTTTGTACCTGCTTGTGCTAGCTGTGTCTCAGGTGTTATAGATATATCATCTTTTATACCTATCTTAGGCCCAGTTCTTTTCGGCTTCTCCAGGGGCTTTTTTCAGAAGCTGCCCTCTCCCAGCTTCTCCCAGAAGCCGCCCCCCTCAAATTCGTCGGGGCTTCTAAACTAGTCATGGTATGTCTAAATTAGAAGTCTCGACGAATTTGAGGGGGCGGCTTCTGGGAGAAGCTGGGAGGGGGCAGCTTCTGGGAGAAGCCCCTGGAGAAGCCGAAAAGAATTGAGCTTTAGTCACCTGTGTCACAGCCACATTTCTTGCTTACATGTGCTAGGTTATTAGATCACCTATGTGACCCACCTATGTGACAGCCACGTGCTATTTTACTTGTTATATTTCACCTGTGTTAGGAACCTGTCACACAGCAATTAAATCTGATGATCTGCTAAGTCAATAACTAGTTAACAAGATTAAAACTAAGTAATTTTAATTAGCCTCCTATTCACCCCCCTCTAGTCGGCACCCTTGGTCCTTTCAGTATTAATCATGACGAATAAACCGCTTCCTCAACTTGGTTTAAGTTGGAAATTCACTTCATTTAAATTTCGAATGACGAAGATATAACTAAGGCTAGTGCTTCCCGATTGGTATATTTTGTTTGAGTAGATGTGACAAGTAAGCTCGATGGTTAAATCACCAACAATAGAGTCTAGCTCCCAATCCCATATATAGCAACATTCAAGTTCTTCCATCTTACTTCTATCCAATATGAATAGCATGTCATTTGTGCTGATTTCATCAATCTTTTTTATCTACGAGTACATTCATTGGTAGACGTATGCTTAGATGTGAACGGTTTTGTATGTGTGAATGCATATTTGGTCTCTGAAGGCTATTTCCAAAAAGAATCTAAGCCGATTTTTCTAAAAAAGGAAAAAAAAAGAACTCGAGACGTTTTCATTCACAATTTGCTCAAAGGATCCCCTCATTGGAATGGGGGAGACAGTCACACAACATATAAACTGAGCATGAATTTGTGAGTATAGATGTTTCATTCACTCCTTTGTAAAAGTATGTCGCTTTCAGTTCAAGACAATCACTTTGTATTCTCCAGTCTATACTCGCACATGTAGCTAATGGAGACCTTATTTCACGGTCGTCCTTGCAATCCTAATTAACTCGCAAAGCCTGTCGCTTCATCTTCTTCTTCCTCCATTTGAACCAAAAATACAACATTTTGAAGAGATTTAAAACTAAAAATCTAAAAGTTTCAGCTTGTACAAATTAAAATAAATAAAAATGTGAACTCCAATATTAATCTTTCGCCTTGAACAATTATAAATTCTACCTGGCTTAAGAAAAGCCTTTGACTTGGAAATTCATGAAAAAATTAGGTAAAAATCCAAAAAAGGCAAATAGAAAACCTAGGATTCCAATGAACCATGATAGCTCTTCGCAATAGCGCATTCTTCTCCTTGCGTACCACAACAACATTGACAATGACTAACAGAAGGGCCGATGGGAGCACGGAGAACGAACTTGCGGTAAGACGGAAGGGGATATGAGAACATTGGATAAATAGCTGGGAAGGTGGAAGAGGAGATGGGAACACATAGCAGTAGGGCGAAAATAACCATTACACATCCCAACTCTCCCCCTCCAATGACGCCACATGTCATACATGGGACGTCCGTACAAAGCACCTCATGTGGATGCCCACAAAATAGAATTCCCACTGATCACTAGGGGCGTACCTATGTACAGCCAGCAGGGTACATTGGACAACAGTAAAAATTTATATTTCTTGATTGTAGCCCATGTATTTATAGAAGTAAAATTCTTATGCAACACTGTGTTATAATGACACATCTATTTTAGACACCGGGCCATTCTTGTCCTAGGTCCGCCACTATTGCTAAACGTATAACCATTTCACTCTAAATCCTTTCTCCTTGCCCTTTTTGGTAGGTGTATGAAAAAACTCAAGGGCCCATTTGTTGTAAAGAGAGACAGAGGGACCTAATGGGCCTTTTGTTTCAGGCCCTACAAACCGATGCCCTTCCCCTTTGTCCATTGTCCTCTCTTTCTCAGCACACCAAGGAAAAACCACATTGAGTAAGGAGAAGTGGAAGAGAAATAGTATACCATTAGATTTTGCCGAATTTGTAGATTTACCATTGAGATCGATGTAATTATTTCGGTACCATTGCAAATTGGTGAAATAGGTTTATTTTTTCACTCATACAAGTACAACTGTTGATCATGGTCAACTGACCATACTGCTCTTACAAGAGAAGAATGATGTTCTAAAATGGCACACTTCCATGTTTTGGGGAAAAAATCTAGAGCAACTCCTAATTCTACATCGTGCGATGATGTATGAACCTACAATTTTGGGTTGTCAATATATTCATTCATATGCTGAAAAAAAATTATGTGCACTTAGAGTTGTTGTTTTTGACCCTCCTCCATTTTTGTACAACATGCATATGAACATATTTTAACATAAAATTTGCAGATTCACACTTCATCCTACAATATATATAGGTATTTTAAGTTTTTTAGAGAAGGTGGTGGTGTGTCTTTTTTTACCTAAGGCAACATTTTTTATCCCTGAGGATAGTTTGCGTATTATTTGATAATTAGGGTTAACAATGACAAATAAACCCTATTCCATTTGTATTCGAAACTAGAACCATGCTCACAGCTAGTATATTTTCTCTAGCTATTTCTCATATGTAATATGTACTTTTTTGTGAGGGTACAAGACATACACACAATTGAGACACACACCAGCCGCTCATCACATAAACAGACACACTAGAAAAGCACTGAAAGCTCCATTGGCCCCACCTAACATACATACGCGTATTCCTAATAAATACGGTGCACCATTTAAATCCTAGGTATTGGACCCAGATGCGTAGCAACAAACAATCTTGCTTCCACCATTGGGCCACAGACCTATGCGTACGCAATCTGTATTCTAAACTAGATCCACACTCACGATCAGTGCATTTCTCATATTGGTGTAACTAATTTTGTTTGAGTAGATGTGACAAGTGTGCTTTACCTTCCAAATTCGCTAACAATGGTTAAATCAGCATGCATGAAGCATCTATGTGGACCAAGTGCCTTCACTCTTAGGTGTGCTTTACCTTCCAAATTGAAAAATTAAAAGTGTTAGTCTCTTCATTTTAAAATAGATGACCTTTTTACATCATCGAGTCTTAAATATGAATTTTTGGCCATTAATTTTTTTATGAATTAGTAAGTATAAGATTAAAAGAATTATATGTGAAACTATTTTTCTTGATAAATCTAATGGTATCAGTTTTACCTAACTGACCTAAATAGCTTTCCATTAGTTAGGTGTTAAAGATAGAGAAATTTGATTGCATACTTTCTAAAGCATCATCTATTTTGGAATAGAGTTCCACATCATTTCCTAAAATGATGATCCCATTATTAAGAATTCTCACAAAACCTCTCTGCAGAACCGCCATTAACCATAGGTCGCTGAGGAGGCGTATTCTTTAAGGACCCATATCTACTGCCAGGTTAACGGGGCCGTGGTTTGGTAATACGCCAATTTGGCCATTATTAGTGGATAACATGAGTTCTTTCACTTGTAAATAATTTTTTTTGAAAATCATGGCATGGGTCTCCTTTTTTATTCCTTTTGAGCTTTCTATATGCACAATTTCTCTATGTTCCAATGAGAATTTCTTGACTTTCCATATATAGAAAGAGATAGACTATAAATGACAACTGTTATCTTTGCTGTGTGGAAAACCTAACTTCATAAGTTCTAGAAATGATATTTTTTTCTATCTAAAATACATGGGAAATGCTATACATTTGTCATCCAATTTTTGATATTGGTAGGACAAGTTTCTGTTGCATGAAAAATATTTCCATCGCATGAAATTTGTTACATGTAAACATCTCAAAAAATAATGTTGCTTCGTAGTACAGTTTTTATGTTACATATGTAGTAAAATAATATTACGATAATTTGACTTTTATGTTTCCAAGGTACTCTGTTTCTCTATTAGGATCAGACTATCCATATCTAGTTCTTCCCAGAATATATGTCTCCTTTATCTAAATGGCATGATACCATTTTCTTGTTTCATTTTTCCTTGAGTGTACTGAACATTTGATTTCATTAATGAAATCTAGGGCATATCCTTTCTCTCAGAAAAATAATAATTAACAACCAATCTCTGCAAAAAGGAAACGCAGATGTGTTCATTTACAAATGTGCTCAAAGAATCCACTTCCTAAATGGGATTGACAGTCAGAGAGCACTATGAACTGAGCTAAATTACGTTGCCTTTAGTTAAATGGAATTGAGCTAAAGTACGTCGCCTTTAGTTAAAGATGTGTGGATATAAGCTACCCCTAATCTATACTCGCACTTGCAGTTAAAGTATATTGCAATTTAGTCTTCTCTAGTAAGTCTCTTGTCCCTCGACATTAAGAACTTTCGTTTTCATAACTTATAATTCATTTTGTATGGAATCTTATTTCTCTGTCGCCCCTAACTCCCTCGGTCGCCATTATCATGACATGTGGACGTCATACCTAGTTCCCTCCCACCTCTTCACCTTTATGTACAACCCTCCTCTCTTCTTTTCATGTAAACCGGATATACCAAAACTTTTGGTTGAGAAAGTTCAAACTAAAAATCAGGATTTTTGAACTCTCACACCAAAAGGTTCAAAATTTCACCACGAATAAAAAAAATTCAAGCTCGAAATTCATGAAAAACTCAACCCAAAGTCCAAAAAACTCAAACCAAATACCGTAGAATTTCAGTGTGCAATAGCACCTTCTTCTCTCTACATGCCACGATAACAATGCGAAGAAGGGTTGATGACAGCACGAAGAGTGAAACAATAGTAGCATGGAAGGGGACATGTCAATACTAGAGAAATGGTAGGTGGAAGAGGAGATGGGAACACTTTGTGCTGCAGCAAGGCGGGAAGTGGTTGTTACTCCTTCTCCTCCCCACCTCCTCCAAGTATCATGCAAGGTGTCTACACGAAGCGTGTCGCATGCGTGTTAGCAAACGTAGAATTCCGCTCTTTCTGGTACCTTGTACAAATGTAATCTTTGGTAATCATATCATGTACAAGTAAGTACCTTGACAGAGGGGAACTTATTATACGTGCACTGCTACAAAAAAAGACTATCTCAACCAATTAAAAATGGACATCAGAGCCAGTTTTGAGTAATAGCTGGAAGCAAAGGAAGCTAATAATATTTTAATATCTCAGGCGGTTTGCCAACCGGTTAGCATAATATTACTAAGTTGGGTGAAAAGTCCTGAACCAACTAAAAATTAACTATCTCAATTTGGTGAGACTACTAAACCGACTACAAAAATAACTACCTCAGTCAGTCAACTATTTTGAATCGACTAGGATACTGATTAAAATATATTTAAAAAGGTGGTCGACCTACGGCTTTGGCCCTTCTCGCCAGTCGCCCAAGCCTCACCGTCGCATTGAGCCTAGGGATGACGCGTCACTCTTGGGGAATGGGGGGACGAGCGGTGACTGGTGAGTGTGGAGACACGCTGCTGCCGAGGAGCATGGGGAAGACCTACCGTCGCTGCAGGACGGGAAGAGCTTGCCAACTAGCTGGCATAATATTACTCATTCAGGTCCTCTTGGGGAAGGGCGGGAAGAGCTTGATGTTGTAGCTGGCCCGGAAGGTGGCGTTGGAGGGGATGCTGTCGGAGGGGGCGAGGATGCCGAGTAGTGCGGGGTGGTGACTTGGACGGTGGTGAGGCCCTCGGCCTTGAAGGCCTAGGCGAGGCGGCGCATGGCGAGGAGGAACGAGGTGATGAGGGACTTGTGGGTGGAGAGGAGGATCTCATTGCCGGCAAGGAGGAGGGTGACGTTGGTGGCAGGGAGGTGATGAAGGACTTGTCGGTGGAGAGGAGATCTCATTGCTAGCAAGGAGAGGTTGGCACGGATCTAGGAGTGGGCGGCATCGGGCTAATGGCGCAATCAGCGAGGACTGGGAGGGCGGAGTTGGGGAGGGAGACGGCGAGGGAGATTGGGGTGGCAGTGAAGGAAGAAAGTGTGGAAGGATCGAGAGGAATCAAGGGTGGATTGGGGATAGCTAGGGTTGGATCGATATGGCAATGATGTTGGTGTTGGGCTTGAGCCAAAATACTCAGTCGGGTTTTAGGAAAAACCGACCGGAATAAAATACACTACCTCAGTCACTTCATTTTTTTGAACTAATAGGGATACTTTTCCAGTTCTTTTTTTTTATGAAAACCAACTAAGATAGGTAATTATTCCAGTCTGTTTATTTTTGAACTAACCGAGATATTTACAACTAGCTGTGATTTCTCTAACACAGTCGATTTTACCAAAACTGTCTGAGATAAAGGGTCCAAGAAAGCCTTTTCGGTAGTAGTGGTGCATCAAACTGAATCTACACGTGTACCGTAAACAACAATCATATCCTATGAAAATTAACACCATAAATCAAATGACATCTAACAATTTACATCACAACAAACCGCATAAACATCCATTCTCCTTTAGAAATAAAAACCACACTTGAATCAAATTGTAGGAAAGTAAACATAGAAATATGTTCCGAGCGTGTACCGTAAACAACAATCATATCCTATGAAAATTAACACCATAAATCAAATGACATCTAACAATTTACATCACAACAAACCGCATAAACATCCATCCTCCTTCAGAAATAAAAACCACACTTGAATCAAATTGTAGGAAAGTAAACATAGAAATATGTTCCGAGCGTGGTAGCACCCCTTGTCACTACGCACTATCGCATCATGGTTTGTCCAATGATCACCTCCTCACCTTGGCCATCCGGTTATATTATATACGCGAATCGATCTGCGCACGTCGTTAGTTCGTTTTGTCGTGATGTACTAGTCGCGGACCGTTTGCTCCATGCACGCATAAGTTGTACCAGCCGTATGATATGTTACTCAAAAGAAGAGAATGACGCACAACCATTCAATGTTATCTATGCATTGTTTACTAATGTAAGTTAGTTTGTACTTGGTCATACTTTGATCTTTAAATGATCGTTCTTTTCAATTGTATACCTGTTTTGCACTTAGTTTGAGCCATTATGTTCCATACAACAAACCGCACAAAACAAGTCATATGTTGCTTATGTTGAAAATATTTTAGTTGCTAGCCCTTAGAGTTGGGTGTTGTTATCGCACGGTCGCTACTCCATTTCATGAAGTTGCTACATGATTATAGTGGAGTTGCTACCCAACTTACTGATAAATTGTAACCTGATTTATTCCGAGGATGCGAGTTTGACACCTAATTTTACGATGAAGTTGCTACCTACTTTATCTGTGAGTTGCTGCCTAATTTACCTGCAATCAAGAAGATGACAGTAGTAAGCACCTAGAGTTGCTACCTATTTTTTTACCACTAGTGAGGAAGTTGCTAACAGCTGACATCTAGAGTTGATAGACATCAACTTGCAATAAGAAAATTGCTAGCAGCGGATGTCTTAGGTTGCTACCCTCTTTCTTATTGAGTTTCTACTTAAGTTATGAGTTGTTACTACCTTTAGGTGAGGCGCTGCTCATTTTTTTAGATTTGCTACCCATCTCAGTGTGTTGCTACTCCAATTCTCGATGAATTGCCACCTGATGTTCGGGAATTACGAGTTCCTTCCTGATTTGAAGCAAAGTTGCTACCTTGTTTATCTTTGGGTTGCTACTCGTTTTAGTAAAGCTATTAGCATCCGACATCAAGAGTTGCTTCGCGAGAAAAAACTCAGTATTCAGTATGCATCTAGTTTTGTTAAGACCATCTTACAAGTTACAAATATGCTTGTGAAACCGAATTAAATACTTGGTTGAACAAATATGATCCATCAAACAAAAGCAATGAACTAGCACAACTAACTTACTTCTTTTGTTGTTTTGTACTTTGTGGGGATGGTTGAGAAGCCAACCAAATCTCTCCCGGTGACCTATTCAATCTTACTCAAAAAGAGAAATATATACGGACATAGTGATTCATAGATATACGCTCGGAATCTAACAAAAACGAAAGCACCAACGCGCTATCATTCTTGTACAAGCGCATTTGTCGCCTCCGGGTAAATACTACACGAAATCTAGCTTACCATAACTAATTAACTTCACAATTTCACACCAAAATTTTTGCCTTCCATTTTTCCAGAATGCAGTGAACTCTGAGGGCCCACTTGTCATGGAGAAAATGGGACCCAATGGGCTTTTTGGTTTTGGGCCCTACAAAAACCAAACCCCCGTCCCCGTTGCTTTGTCCGTCGTCCCATCTTTCTCCGCACACCGAGAAAAACCACATTTTTGCAGGGGGGGGTCGTAGTGGGCGAGAAAAATTCGAGCGGATTCGCGAGGGCGAGCTCGAGGGGATTCGTGAAGTAGGCGGGTGATGGGGGAGGCGATGACGGCGGAGAGGAAGCTGGTGGTGGCCGTGGAGGGGACGGCGGCGCTGGGCCCGTACTGGCCCGCCATTGCGGCCGAGTACGTCGAGAAGATCGTGCGGTAGGCCGTCCTGTCTTCTGTATTACTGTTCGCTAATTAGTTCGTGGTTTAGGGCATTCGTGTGGAAGATAGGAGTGTTTGTGGGGGAGAACTAGCTGTTAGGGAATTCTAGCCCTGTTTCTTGATCCTTGGTTAGGTTTTTGTGTGCGAAATAGAGATGAAGTGTCTGTGAGGAGAACTAGTCGTGGGGAGAACTTAGCCTCTCCGATTGGCATGTCGCCAGGGCGCATATGCTTCTGTTTCTTTGAGCGATCTTGATGCGGAAGGTACAAGTTCGTGCTGCTTGGTAGGTCGAGTTGACTTGATTGGGAGGTGGAAAATAAGACTGCCTTTCGAGTTTGGCGTTAAATCATTTCAGCCCTGTTGATGGGTTTTCATGATTACTAGCTGTTGATTGGTTGAGAACTGACAAGTATGTGTAAAAGATTGGAGCTTGTGGTACTTGGGTTGGAAGTTAGCTGTATTTATGTATGTCTTCTCGTTGAAATTTGTTTTTCATTGAGTATTGTCTGTGTAATTTCTTGGTTGGAAATTAGGATATTTAGGTTTTTTCCTTTTTTTTTGCTTGGAAAATTAATGTACATAAGCGTCAATTCCATGATAAGTATGTAATAACACAGCTGCGCCATCTAGGTGTGGGAATTTGTAGTTACTTCTGAATAAACAGGTGAATCTTAGGATATTAGCATTGATTGATCATTAGATAGTCCTTATTTGCCCTTTATTTGGTGAGAAGTATATTCTCAAAGTATCATTGTGCATGCATATGACAAAACACAGCACAGTGCATCTTCTTAGGTTGATGAACTTGATTGATATGCCTTTCTTGGTTGCGCCCTCTGACCCATTTGAATTTGCACCTTTCGAATTCACTTGATGTTGATGTAAAAATTGCAGTGTTCAGGATTGGGGTGGATTGATTTACCCATCTGGCTCATCTACTGATTGTAGTTGATTATCTTCTGAATCAACAAACGTGGCTTGACCTTTTGGATTCAGAGTAGGCATTGATTGTAGTTGATTAGCTCTAGTTGGGTATGAATGCCGGAGTTTGTTGTATTAGAGGAGAACTTTTTTCAAATTTGGTATGTTGTTGTGCCGCTGATGATCGTACGATTCTTTTGTACGAACAATACTACAATTATGTCTGTTTGGTCACCTTTGTTGCTTAGTTGAAGTCTGTTTTGTACTTTTGTTATTGCTGTTGCTTAGTTGAACTTCAGGTTCCATTAGTGATATAGGTTTCTTCGGATGTTTCTCGTATGAGTCATTTTTCTCATTATTGTGGTCAATCATGTTGACTGTACTGTTTCAAAATGTAACTTAAGAAAGGTGTGATGTTGTCCTTCTCTTGTAGTATTTTACTGTTTCTAATGCTGGTAGGTCAGGTGGTTGTCAATTTTTAGTTCACTCTGGATTCTCAGATGTCCAGAGACCTATCATAGCTTCAATCCTTTTGATTTATCCAAATATCTTCTTACCTGATTTTGTTTAAATCATCTGAATTATCTTGCTAGGAATTTTGAGTAATTGCTCTAGCACCTTGTCCATTCCCCCAAATTCATTTATACTATTATATCAGGTAACTTTGCATTTTTAGTATCACTACTTCATGAAGAAATTTGAAATTTGTGCAGGAGTTTTTGTGCAAATGAACTGGCAGGGCAGGTAATTCCCTCCTGATTGATCATTGTGATCTGAATTATTAATTGCTCCATTATGCCTTGAATTGTATCGGCATGTAACTTAATTCCTGATCTCTGTAGAAGCTTGCAGGTGTACCACCTGAGCTGAGCTTGCATTAGTTGTCTTTCATACCCATGGACCTTACAGTGGTACGATTTAATATCCTCCATGCCCTCATCATTTAATGTTATGATTCATCGCCATGATTTCATACTTAGTTCTGTATCAAATAAGTAATTTATGAAGATGTGTTCCTGTTGCAATGCAGCTTTTGTTGTGCAACGAAGTGGCTGGACAAAAGATATGGATGCTTTTCTTGCATGGTTATCAGGAACATCATTTAGTGGTGGAGGCTTCAGTGAAGCTGCTATTTGTGAAGGTCTTGCTGAAGCACTGATGGTATTGATGTGTTAACATTGTTTATAATAACTTGCTCTATTGTTGTTGTATCCTGTTTGTCCAAAAGGTTTGTTCTAAATCTTAGTAGTGTAGATAATTACCTACTTGAATGACATAGTTATAATGACAAGATGCCTCTAGTAACACAATTAATTTATTGCACCTACAATTTTGTTGAATCGTGCTCATTTGTTGTTAGACATTTCCTGCTATCTGCAAATCCAGTTTTCTATTAACAGAGATGTTTTAGTTTGAAGAGAAATATATGTTTCTAGCTCTCCTTGCAGCTGAAGATATGGTTGCATTTTTGTAAATCTGTTGATCTGCGGTTGTTTTTCCACAGTAAGCACTGCACATAGTTAGCTGGACCTGGTCATTT
Source organism: Stipa capillata (assembly GCA_019208055.1). NCBI lineage: Eukaryota > Viridiplantae > Streptophyta > Magnoliopsida > Poales > Poaceae > Stipa > Stipa capillata. Next base: position 169,192 of record JAGXJF010001824.1, on the reverse strand, counting down.
CTTTTTGCATTTTTAGTTCTTTTACCATGGTAACTAAATTTTCATGTTGTCTAAAACCCAAATTTTTAGTATTACTATTATTTTTATTACTTTATTCTATTTTTCAGAAAGTGAATTTGTATCTTTGTATTGCCGGTATTTCCAATATAGTCCAGAATCTCTTCTTAAATGTTTTCTTAATTTGGGTGATAAAATGCTTTAGTGTCTTGATCTTAATCTCAGCTATGGCTATGGTTACTTGGGTTTATTTCCTATCTTTATACCTATTTTAGTATGTTCCAATTTCCTTGGAGCGGCATTCTCCATTTCCTACAAATTGACGGCGTGTACCTAAAAAAAAACTTAAAACCTTCGTCTACGAGACTGACACATAAATGGTCTTTTGAGAACATTATATTAACTATCACTTTGTTATCCACTTTTGTTGCTATGTTGATTTTTGTCAACATATTTATTGTCATCATCCTTTTTTCCTTTCATTTATGCAACTAGATACTACAAGCCAGTCCTAGCAACACCCAGAATCATCAAAACCATGAAGTACAAAAGCATTGCATACTTGTTGCTGCAAGTAATCCTTACCTGCTGCCTACACCTGTCTACTGTCCTTCTGTTCAAAGTAGTGATCACAAAGAGAATAATGAAGCAACAAATGAATCGTGTCTTTCTGATGCTGAGACTGTTGCGGCCTCATTTGCCCAGGTGCTGCATAAATACTACCGTCTTGCATATTATTGATTACTTTGTCTTAATGCAGTGGTAAGTAGTACTTGGTTGGATCTAATTAATTTTATGCATGTAGTGCTCCGTATCGTTGTCGGTGGTATCTCCTAAACCGCTTCCAACACTGAAGGCAATATACAATGCGGTAAGTTCATTATCTTTTTGTTGTGTCAATCTTAAATAAGTTGTTTGAAAGCCTCTCTTCTGCTATTCCCTTCTGATGGTACTTTAGTTGATTCATTCACTATTCCGTTGATGGTATTATAGTTGCATCTTGATTTTGACTTGTTCAAAAGGAATTTTGAGTAAACATGAGCTTGTGCAGTTGTGCAGGCCACTCTGCTAGTAGCTCTCCCAATTACTTAGGCCACTCCACTATTTCCCAAAAAGCATAGATGCTCTTGTAATTGTGTATGGTCCTAAACTTCCTCTTTTCTAGTCATAATATGTGAAATAGAAAAAATTGAAGCTTCAAGTGTCATACCACGTATCTTTCCCTAAAAAAAGTGTCGTACCACGTAACCTTGGTTGTGGATTAGAAAAGAAAAACCACCCATGTGAAATGCCTTTAATTATTTAATACACTGGCTGAAATTTCAAGACAATGGCTTCCCATGGTCTCCATATTTCCTCACTTTTCTATCATGGCAGGCGTTGCTAACTTGCATGATTTGAAGCTGATCTTATGCAAAAGCTTGAACGGTTTGTTATTGTGACTAGCCACTGAATACTGATATTGTTCATATTTTTATTGCAGGGAAAGAGGAATCCTCGAGCTGCTGATCCACCAGTTGATCATGCAAAAAATCAGCATTTCCTTGTTTTGCTGTCTGAGAGTTTCATGGAGGCTCGAACCTCTCTTAAGCCATTCTTTACCTGGGAACTTGGTCCCAAACCAAAACATTACAAAAATGGACATTGCACCTGCAGCTACTGTGCCAGGACCAACTTCGAATACCAACCCCTCAGGTTGAACAAATGCTAATGTTAGGCTTCGTTTCACTATGAGATTTAGCCTTTGATTCTGTCCTCCATTTGGACAAAACCTTGTGGCTTATGCTGTTGTTATGATGCCTGTGCTTGGGAGGGATATAGAGAAAGCTTTTTAAAATAGATTTAAGTGCTTGCTCCTAGTTCAGTGTGAAGTTTGTTCAACAATCCCAGCTGCAACTTGATTAGACAAAACTAAAGTAAAGTAAAATTCACTCTGGACATTGCCCTTTGGGTTGGGATAACCAAAATAACTTAGATGAACACTTCTTGCTGTATATGTTGGGATGGTTGACTATACAATAGCAGTAAGCAAGGCTCTGGAGTCTGGAATTACCATATTGAGATTTTTTGCATAAAACCTACCTATACTTCTAAGTACTTAGCATAAAAAACATGTGTTTGAGCCCTCCTATACTATGAATTTCAAAGCAGTAAAGCACATGTGCATCTGAAGATTTAAACCAGAGAGAACATTTGAAATATTTGATGTTCCAAACTACGTGTGGCCATGATGTTATATACTGAAATATCCTACCTACTTGCCTAGCTGAAGAAGTGCTTTGAGCCAGAGTTGAAGAAAAATGATGTACTAATTTGCTTCTCTACCCGTATGGACTAATGTTCTGTGACTTGCAATAGTGAACTATCCCAAATAAACAGTGTGTCTGCCAGTCATCGTTGGCTAGGTGTCAGCAGATAATGGTTTGAGTTCTTGGGACTTTGAGATGTTGGTCAGTAGACTAACTTAATCATGCCTGAAATTGCATTAACTAACATATGCATACAACATCAGGTTGTATTAGAAGTATCCATGCAGAAACCAAGTGCTTGTTTCCATGTATATGAGTGCTGGTGAAGTGGTTGTCTCGTTTGTTTTATGAAGTTAATTTCACAATTACACATTTCAAAATACTAGATTGGGAGCGCATATATTCAACCTTGCTATGCATCTCTTGCAAAAAACCATTGCTATGCATCATACTTGTAACTCAGTTTGCCTATCTATTTAGTTATGGTGGTGCATTTCTGATTTTGTTTACATGATCCAGTTATGATAACTGCGGACTCACCTAATATTGCAATGTGTTGTTTGCTTCTGCTCATATCATGTTGTTATTGCCCTACGAAATCGTGATGACTAATAGTTATAATATCTCCAGTGAATGGATTGAGCATGGGCTGACAACCAACTGCAAATATTAAAGTGGTAGGCTACAAAGAATATACTATTGTTGGAGTATTTGTGTGTATGGTTTCATTGTTACAGTACCTTAACGATTTGCATTTCAGGAGCCAAGAACTATACCACCAATGGTTTCTCAACCTGCATTCTCACATATGACACCTATTTCAAATGTTGCTTCACAAGGGGTATCAGCACTGCAGAGTTCTTCACCATCTATTATTTCACAAGAAACAAATGTTGCAAATGAAAATGTGCAAGAACATAAGCCTTTAGTAAATCCTATTCAACAACAAGTTCGACCTGGTGGTCCAGCAAATGTCAGCATCCTGAACAATCTGTCACAGCATCGGCATTCTTTATCAGGAGCTACCTCGATGGGGCCTAACATGGGGGCAACACCCATACAAGTGCACATGTCATGATATCAAGTGGCATGACATCAACTCCCCCTGTCATATTTTCTATGTCTGGAACAGTACAGCCAATGGTGCTCAACAATTGGTACAAAACACAGCTCTTGGTTCTTTTGGATCGAACACTTCTACTGTATCTGGCAATTCAAATGTTGTTGTGTCATCTTCTTTGTCTAATATCCAAAGCAACATGGCCATGGGTCAATCAGTTCCTCCTTTGGCACAAGGTGGTTTGTTGGCTGGTTCACATGGTTCACAATCTGGACAAGGTGGAATTGGCACGAACCAAAGCATGATCAGTTGCCTCGGGGCTACAGCTATCTCTTCTACGCCTGCGATGATGCCAACACCAGGTATGGTCCAACAGGGAGGAGTAAATTCTCTTAGTGTGAACAACAGTTCTGCTATGAATATGCCTATGGGGCAGCATCCTAATGGCCAACAACAATCCAAGTATGTCAAAATTTGGGAGGTAAAGGTTTCAGCTTGTGTTTCGTACTCCTTAACATAGTACTCTGCAATAGGTTGCTAAATGCAATGTTTTAAATAGCAAAGTGGTTAGCGAGTAACTGCCACCTTGCAGCGCTATTGCGGTATGCAACCTTGAAATTACCTTATCAATAAAAGGTAAATATTGATATGTACAATATGAATTTAGAAAGGAAGGCATACAACTTTAGAGAAGTTTAGTTATATGCCACTCCTAAGTGACCGGTTTTATATGCCATTCCTAAGTGACTGGTTCTGAGATATGCCACTGCAATGTTTTTCTTCTAGAAATGCCACTGCAACATATTTTCTTCAAGAAAAGTTACTATTGAGTGCCTGTTCTTTGAGATATGCCACAGACTTACTTTCTTCTTCCTCCTTCATGTATTGAAATTACTATTATTTTCAATCGATTATGGAATTTTCATGAGGCATGGATTTTTCCACCCATGTCGGACATGTGATGCCCACGTACCTTCTGAATTTCATATCATATGGCACATCGTTTGGGACAAATAAATATGACAAGGTTCATGACATATATTTTGGTCCCATTGACTTTTGTATTTCCAATATCATGTTTGTTCCCACAAAATATCCTATATCCATGTATTTTTGCGATGTTTGGGACCTTATTTCGTAATGTCCAAACCAGAGTGGGGGCCGGCGCTCTAAGAATTTTTTTACTTTTCCTGGTACATTTGTCAGAATTTATACCAAATCTTGAGCGAGTGTTTTTACATGTAATTGCTATAATCATGTAAAATATATACTGCACACACTAGCATCAGTTCTGGAGAAATATTGTTGAGTCATTTAAGATGTTCCTTTTTTGATATAACCTAGTAACTGGTCATAGAAGGTTGGCCTTTATCTTTCTTGAGACTTATCCTTGGTAATGGAAGGGTGGGATTTTGTTGCTCCTTTTACTTCAGGGGCAAGTGTTGTATGCTAGAATGGATGTAACTTTGTTTATCTAAATCACTTACTTCATTTCATGATAATTATTACTTACCATGGTGGGTTGTAGTTTATATTGGTAACTTTGATTCCTCTTGCTCATGTTGTCTGGTGTGTTTGCCTAGAGGTTTAGTAAATGATGTTCTTTCATTTATATTTCAGGGAACATTGTCTGGGCAAAGGCAAGGACAACCTGTATTTATTTGTAAACTTGAAGTAAGTTCTATGTTTATCATTGTCCTCTCACACACTGTGATACAGTGACCATTTTTTTGCTCTCTGTTGATCTGTAAGCAATCTGAAAGGAAATATTTTTTTTTATGGAAAAGACAGTTCACATCCCCTTTCATCCAAACAGGGTCATATAACTCGGTTTTCTTTTTGGACTGCACACTGATTGCATGCAATGGTTCATTAGTCTGTATGTGATTTGATAATTCATTCATGACAAAAATAGCTCTCTGGAGTGTTCAATATTCTTGAGCTCATCGAAAACTCAATGCTTGGAAAGATTCTTTTTTAATGTGAACAGCAGGGTAAAGCCCTACTGAGAATTCTGTATATTAACAGTAAAGATATAGATACTACTAAACAGATCAGAATGAACATATTATGTACTGTCCAACCATCTCCATAAAGTCTGACATCTTAGGAGAAATCGTGACTCTCAATCAATTCAAATCCAAAAACAACATTGTCTTCCATCTATGCTTATTTGGAGGAATATGTTCAAAATCCATTTGTTACTCTGAATCAAAAAATTTAAATTAACCAACAGCCCATTGTTATTAGCTCCTTGAAGAAAAGCTGTGTCTGAACCAGCCTGATTTCTAGCTGACCAACATATCCAAGATATCTAAAGATTTGTTCCAAGAGATTTTAATCAAATCCCAGTTTTGTGTATAAATCTTCCAAAACCTGATCATTGCAAAGAGCAAAATAACTTCCTCCACTTAAAAATTCTTACTCCATTAATCCACTCGTGTTAACCTTGCCATGCAGTAAAATCCATAGAAAAACTGTTTAGCATACATTTATTTTTCTAAACCCACTGAATAATTGGTGAAGCATGAAACAGAAACATTAGTTTGTGCTGCCAACGCTTATTGTTTTCATGGTTTCAGTGTTCACCTTCAAAGCTGGAACCTATTGTTACACTTTTGGACTGAAGTTTGGTGTGATTGTAATTACTTGTGTTCTGTAATTTGCTATTTTTTAACTGTTTATACTATACAGTATTTACTTGTGCAAACCATTTAATATTGTTGTATTTCTCACCTTAGCATATGTGTTGCAGGGTTACAGGAGTGGGACAGCCTCTGAGACGTAAGTCTTTAAGTTGTTTCCATAGTTCTATGTTTTGTGATGATGATTGAGATTAGCAAGTCTTATAGCAAGTTGTTATTGTTGTCCTTGTATTGATTTCTTAGTTAATACCATGGATGCAACATCCACCCTGTTCGTGAAGTCATTCTCATCATACCATCATTCTACGTATAATACATCTGTGCTTTCCTTGAATATATCTGCACAGATCTTAGAGCAGCTATAAGAAAGCTGCAAACCAACCAAGTACCAATCTCTCTAAGTTGGTATGTCCTGTTTAGTTTCTTTTGCAGCACCTGCCAAATACTTCTAGCTCCTTGATATTCACAATTCTGTGCCCCATGCAAGATCTAGTTGTACCTTTGCTTGTTGTTCACTCTTTAAGTCTTAACTTGCCTATATACCATCAACTATTGAGAAAAGAAAAAGTCCACTTTTCAAGCCTCAGCACTCGCAAAAGTTCACTTTTCATCCCTGAACTCTAAAACCGTTTGAGTAGCAACCTCGAACTATCAAAACCGTCTGCTTTACAACCTCGGGTGATTTAAAGGTGGTTTGGGCTGACGTGGATGCCATGTGTGTTTGCCATGTCACTGCCACATCAGCAAACAATTCAGAACCCAGTGGTTTTAACCCAAACCTTACTCGTCTAGTTAATGTGAACTAATTTGTTTGATGATGTGGCAATGACATGGCACACACGTAGCATCCATGTCAGCCAAAACCACTTTTGAAACCACCCGAAGTTGTAAAGCGGACTGTTTTGATAGTCTTAGTTGCATCTCAGATGGTTTTAGAGTTCAGGGTTGAAAAATGGGCTTTTGCGAGAGTCCGGGGCTGTAAATGGACTTTTTGTACTATCAAAGGTAGGGAACTAAATGGGCCATGCATGGACAGAACAGAGTGCCATCCCCTTTATCCATAACTGTTAGCAGACATATATTCATGAACACAATGAATTTGGTGAGTATAGTATCTTAGCTGCTGGTTAAGTGCAACCTCAATGGCAACCTTGCAATATTCCTAATAGGGTACTGCCTGATGAAGAAACTTCTTGTTCCCTTGTACTTATTTTTTGGCCACATTTGACAGCTAGTTACATTGACTCAGTAATCTCTTAACATGTCCTTTTTTTCTCAGTATTTTCTACATGCAAATTATACTTTCAGTCTACCTAGAGAAACTGAAGCTGTACTTTCTTTATTCAGACTTGCAACAAACTGGCCAGAAACGATGCAGATTGTGCGCCTCATAGCTCAGGAGCATATGAACAATAAGTTCGTCGTTCAACTAGCCCATTCTTTTCCTGGTTAAAACCATCACGTTATTACATTATCTAGTAATGTGCTGCTGTATCTTTCTTGTTCATCATTTGTTGTTTGATCATGTTATTCTACAGGCAGTATGTTGGCAAGGCAGACTTTCTAGTATTTCGGACATTAAATCAGCATGGGTTCCTTGGACAACTGCAAGAGAAGAAACTGGTCAGTGGCTCAGTGCATGTTTTAACCTATTGGAATATTATGATCTGGTTTTGAACAGCATTTCATCAAGCATCGTTTTATAAATTTATTTCTTTTCATGTTGAGTGGTTCTCTGTTTCAGTGTGCGGTGATTCAGTTACCTTCACAAACTTTGTTGCTGTCAGTTTCTGACAAAGCTGGGCGCCTCATTGGAATGCTGTTCCCAGGGGTATGTTGATTGCATGCAGCTAAATGAAAGATTAGCACAATTTGTCTCGCTTTTTTTTGTCTGGATCAACACAATTTTCTGCTGAGTCACCCCCCAAAAGGATATGGTGGTATTCAAACCACAGGTCTCAACTCAGCAGCCACCAATGCAGCAACAGCAGCAACTACAACAGAAGCACATGCAAATGCAGCCGCAAGGCCACCAACTTCAGCAGCAGCAGCAGATGCAGCCGCAAGGCCACCAACTTCAGCAGCAGCAGATGCAGCAAATGCAGCAGCAGCAGCAGCAACAACAGCAACAGTTCCAGCAAATGCAGCAGCAGCAGCAGCAACCCCAACAGCTCCAGCAGCAGCCACAGATGGTGGGTGCAGGGATGGGACAGCAACAATTTATGCAGGGGCATGGTCGGGCGGTGCAGATGATGCAAGGAAAGATTGCACCACAGGGGCCAGGCAGCATGCCTAGGGGAGGCTACCTATCTTGAAATACCTCATGCTACCGGAACATCAGGTGAATAAGCCGAGTCTTGACTCTGGGTTCATGCAGCTCCTGGTGCCACCGGCTTGTCGGTGAAGCTGCTCACCCAGCTCCTTGGTGATCTGGTAGTCAAGTTTCCCACCCAATTAGTGTGGGATACAAAACTAGTTTCTTTTGTCTGTAGTTCGGTTTTGCATGGATCCCAGTGGTTGACATGTTTATGTACAGAGCTTTGTCTTGAGTCAACTAGGGAGTTGCTTACTGTCTTATTTCTAGCCTGTAGCTGGTGTATTCACCATCTATTGGATAGTACAATAGAACAGCAGATTTAGAGTATTGACGGAAATTTATAAACTGAAATGATTTGCTAAACATACTGTGAGAACCCGAGATCTCATTAACAATAGAGGGGTTTAGGAATTGTTGTTGTGCATTATTCGCATTCATACATGAAATTAGGGTAAATTTAAAAATTTTAAATATAAAGTTAATAGATATAGACAGGCGATAAATAACTAAACAGTATAATTAAACAAAACTAATATATGAAAAATATCTAATATAGTATATCAGTATTCGAGCAAGTCATAACATTTGAAGTGTAAAGTAATATTACAAGAATTTCTTAAATTCAAAAGAGGCTATAATAAAGGAATGTTAACACAAAATAACAATATTACGAAGAATTAAGATTACCAAAAGGTTTACAATCAATGAATTACAAAAGATGTTATAAGAATAAAATCCTAAACTACATTAATCAAATTCTTCTTTTCTTCATTCTCTTTATGCTTCCACTTGCATTCATACAGAAAAAGCTCAAACAAAGAAATTTTTTTGATTAATAGTCAGAATGTCTGTATTCCTTTTTGAGAATGCAATTTATTTAGGAGATCAACCTCGAAAAACCAAAGAACTAGTTTTGGCTTTAATAGATTTAAGATCGGTTTAGTGAAATCAAATTTTTTATTTGATTATCAAAAGGCAACAAATAAAGAGGAGGCAACAATACTTATTTAAGATCATATAAGACAACAATTAGACAGCTAATCTGATTCCATAAGCTAACTTATTTTAGATTAACCTTTGATTAGGCAACATGGACTAAATTACTTAAGATTAGATTTCATGTGATAATACAGCTAATCTAAATACCCAATATGCTAATAATTTTGAATTTAGCCAACTAGCTATGTCATATGACATAAAACAATCATTTTTAGCATCTAAAAGTAACTTTAAGAATTAGATAAGGACCAACTAGCAAAACAAGCTGATGTTGGCAGCTATAAATGCCATCACCAGCTTGGAGAGATCAAGATTCACCCCATATTGCCATCTAACAAACTTTATCACCAAAACATAGCAAGAGTCACCACATTAGGTGTCAAACTAGGATTAAATTCGAATTCTAGCAAAACAGCCTCAAAGCATAGGTGACGTATTGCATCACATACACCACACTAAGATAGTACCAACACCAAACCATAGTAGTAGTAGAAGAAGGAGAACATCAGGAGAAGAAGACCAAGAAGGGCAGCAAGGAGGAAAAGGCCAAACTTAGGAGCTAGGAGAAGGAGGCTAGGAACTAGGACCAAGAAGATAAGAGAGAACCTCAAACCTCAATGCCTGATTAATCCATAGGAGTGCCCACCCAAATTAATTAATCTGGCAAAGCAAACCTAGGATGACTAGGAATTTAGATAGAGCATTAGGAAATTTACTCTCAGTTTAGGCATAAGGCAACTAGTAGAATCTGTCCCTATCAACGTATAAGTTACGCTAAGGAATTAACAAATCATTGGGTTAGCTAAGATCTAGCATAGTGTTATGTTCTTATCAGTTAATACTTGTAAATGATGACCAAGATAAGAGAAGCATAATGATGAGGACATAACCCCTATGGATACACCCATTGCCACCTCTAATTCTACTACTTCAACTACTTCCGCTGCTCAAGCCATCAAGAACAAAAGGTGTATCTAGATGTTCAAGAATATGCGAGGATTCAAGTTCAAACTCTCAAGAGGAGAAGAGAATAAAATTTATGTGGCTATGACCATGTCCCACATGAATTGGTGCTGTATAAGAAGTGCTCCCACGTCACTTTTGGTCCAAGAAAAGCTAGAGATAGAGTCACACAAGATCTGGACTCTGATTCGGATTGCTGAGACAGCCCTGACTTCAAACGTCTTTATCTCGAGCGTATGAACTCCAATTTGGGTGATTTTGGACTCTTTGAAAAGCTTATCTCGTGCTCTTTCCAACCTGTCCAGCCCCATCTCCAAATTCTTTACAAGAAGATCACAACTACCAAAACAATCCGAGACTGCCTCTGTAACAGATCACCTCTTCTCTTTATATACTCCTTAGGATTCTCTATTTAGTTTTTGGATTTCATTGAGTAGTTTAGCTACTACTACATTATCGCATCTACAAGTCATGTAGGACTATCACCTTGTTTAGATCGCCAGTAAAATCCCAATACACTTTCTTCTTAAAAGTGCATCTAGAGCCCCCTAATGGGTTTTGAAGATTAATGACAAACGATTAAGGGACTAATGGTTTACTAAGTGTATTCAGGTGTATAGTCCCCAAGTAGTTGGTTTAACCAACGGATGTCGACCCCTAAAAAGTTGATGATGAAAGAAGGCTTGGACCTAGAAGACTAGTGGAGTTTTTCTAGTGTTTATGATCATAAGATCATTTGAGTCTATAGGACAAGCCGTTCTATAAAGAGAGGTTAGTTTTCTAAGCTAGAAGAAGAATCTACTTGTGTGCTCAATCTTAGACCTCAGAAGAATCCTTTGAAAATCTCTTCTGAGACACAGATTTTGATTCTCGGTAATACCGGTTTGAAGAACCGGATGTACCGGGATTGGCCTCTGTTGCAGGGCTGATGACTTAATCGTCTCAGGCCTTGAAGAGTTTCAATTGCGGCATGACCGGTCTTCAAACCGGTGCTGCAGAGAATGGCCTCTGTGTTGAAGAGTTAGGGAACCCTGTCGCTTAGGGTTTGCCCTAGTCTTCATGTTTCGGAAACCGGTGTTTCCGCTCTTCAAATCCGGTGCTTCTGGGATTTGCTTTTGTTATCTAAAGTCTAAGTCCCAGTTCCTTATGTTGTCCTTGGCTCTGCCGATTTTGATTTCGGTTGTGCCGAGTTTTCTCTCTGGGCTTAGGTCTTGTGTGTTGCTTAGACTAAGTCTCATTCTTCATGTGTCTTCGGTGCTACCGGTTTCGTGTCCGGTGGTACCGAGAACCTGTTCTGGACTTAGGTCTATTTTGAGAAGCGGTATAACCGTGTGAATTTCTAATATGACCGAGTTTCTTCTCTGTGGAAGAAGAACTGGTCTACTCTTCTAATTGCGGTTCAACCGCTCTTCAAGTCGGCACTATGGGGAATCGTTTCTGAAAGTAAGTATTCAATCCCGGTGTGACCGGGTTCCTCTCCGGAACTACCGACTTTGTGTTGAAGCCTTTCGCTGTGCATCTGAAGCTCCTCAGAATATGACCGTTGTTTGAATTCCGGTGCTTCTGGTTTTGTCTTCCGGTCATACCGAAGAAGAATCTTTGAGTCCAACGACTCTTTTCTGAGCTGAGCCTATTTATAGCCCCCGAACCCCTGCGGGCTCAGGAGGACCAATAGCGCATCTCAAGTCAAAAATTCTCTCACCAACTCAGTGTTCCCCCTTCCTCTTTGACTCCTTGAGATCTACTTTGAGAGAGGAAAGCCTTTGAGAGAGATTTGAGATTGGATTGAGCATCTAAGCCGAGCTTCTTCGAGCCTAGCAGATCTGACTTGTTACTCTTGGAGATTTGGCAACTCCTAGCCGGCTAGGTGTCTTCGACGAGCTCCAGTTTGTGGATTCGCCTTCGAGCAGTTTGTGAAGGTTCGGGGATCACCTCAAGATCTACCATGAGTGATTGAGCAAGTCCTAAGTGGACAAGGCTCAAGGAGAAGAAGGTGAAGTCTAAGTGACTTCGGAGCTAAGTGCTCAAGCCTCTCTAAACGAAGACGTAAAGTTGTTGCCAACAACTTGAACTTCGGGTTATATCTTGCGTCCTCTTTATAGCTTCTTGCTTGAGTTCATTCTCTTTGTTTAAGCTATTATGTTTGGTTCTTATTGCTTCAACCTTGATCTGCTTTACTTTTGCATGCTTAAGAACAAATTTAAATAAAATTTGATAATCTCCTATTCACCCCCCCTCTAGTCGATAGACCTCGATCTTTCACTTTTATCTTGTGCTAATTTAATACTTGTAATTTCATATTGTAAGTTATCATAGTTCTTGCTGGTTCTTCGGTTGCTTGCAGGAACTCAAACTTCATTGTTCAGGTTGACTGTGCCTACGACAAGGTCAATAAACATCAGATGTTGGTTTAACGATTGCTAAGGTGTATCGTCACGTACGGTATAGTCGGATCATCAAGGTCAAACTCCACCAAACCATTAGTTACCTTCGTCTCACTGAAAGATCGGGCTACCATCTCATCACATAATGTCGATCTGTTCTATCACTGTTAGATAAGTAATCATAGTCGAGAGATAAGGACGTGATTTGTTCTTCTCAATTTAATGATATGAAAGTATAATAACTAAGATAAAGAGTAATATATGTTCATATCAATTAAGCTAGGAACACAAGGATAGAAACTACAGGTCAGGGAGTTCGACAAAATATATCCATTCTCATTCTTTGGACATGTTAAGAATCAATTAGCATAAGCACATACTATACACATGGTAGAAGGATTAATTCCTAACTTAGTGCTATTGAATTAAGGATCAGATCTTGCTAGTGTGTATTAACATGTAAAATAAAGCAATAGCATGTGTTATTATTGTACTGTTAAATATGTGCATGCTTAATATTGAAAATGATAGATGGGTAACAGGTATATGCAGAGAGGGGGAGGGAGTAACCAAATAAACAACAAATGCATATCACAACACTAGTCTGTAACCAATTCTATACAAAGTTGCACATGGGGACCGGTAGCTAAATATTTAGCATGTTTAGGGAGAGCACAAGAACAGTAGTACACTAACTCGATTTGTACCACAGAAAAATTAAGGCCATGCCCTTAACCATGCCCAGGAACCACCCAGTGCACCAAGACTAGAGCATAGCAGTATAGAAATTCATCACATACACATGAGCCTTGTGGGAGTCCAGTTTCAACTACCAAACCCTCCCTGTGTACATCTTCGTTAGTCCAAGATCAAGCTGACGAACACAGGTGAAATGTATACCATTGCATGACACTTTAAAAAAAATTATACAACGGTTTGAATACAAAAAGCCACCTGGCTTACCATGTCTTGCGACATTAATATAATCAAAGGAAACAACAAAGTTGAAAGGCGGAGTGGCTCCATTCGTGCCACAGGCAGTTGACGGAGGCCACACAACCTACTCTTCGGGATCATAATAGAAGTAATCTTCATCGACTCCTTTCTTAGCATACTCCTCTGCATACCACCACAACAAAGCATGTTGATGAATACTTCGCGTACTCAGCATGCCCCCTCGTAGGGAAACACCTAAACCAGTGTACATGAGGCTTCAAAGGAAGGCTTTATGGCTCTTTTTGCGTAAAAATAGTTTTAGTTGAAATATTAGGTTAGATTCGAAGACATCATTTTGACATAAATGAGTTTTATCATTAGGGGTATTTTCCAACGGGTGTGGTCCACAACCAACACACTCAAGCAAGGAACTACTGCCTTAGCTCGTTCATAGATTCCATTAGCAAGGGGGGAGAGGGACATGTTCTTTTCATCAAGAATGAGTTATGTGCTGTCCATAATCGTGGACACTGCTAATATATTAGTTTAATACTCTACAGAGTTTGTACACTTTACCCACATGACACGATCACCCCTTATGCCAAGCTAATCAGGCTTGTACACACGCCCATCGGTGTGTCGGCAAGGTGACCATGACATGCCCACTAGGTTTCCGCACGGAAGAGCATACACCCGCTTACCCTACATGGCCCTCTTTTGTGCCGAGGTCCTCGTAGCTATGTCCACCCTTCTGAGGTACGGCAATGTCGGCACCAAGACTCAACTAACCTACTTAACCAAGCCAGTACCCATATAGCATGTGGTTGTACTGTCTTCACAATCCTCGGGTTCAATACTTCGGCCTTATTCGATACGGACGACTAATGGCTTCTTCATCTCATGAAGAATGACCATTGCTCCTTCATCACATGATCCAGCTATCGCCCACACCTTTTAGATGGTAGGTTTCACCCAGAGTAGAATAGGAGGAATAGAGAGAGAAGGAAACATCGGGCATCCGGCCCAGCTCAGCGAGCTCAATAAATAAGTTTGAACAAGGATCATTGATCCTAAGTTCATTCCTCCGGGGACGCAATTCAAAACATCCTAAGGATATGTTTAAGCATAGCTAAGCATTTCTCTACTCTATTCAGGAATTAAAACATAATATTCTACTTAGGGATCAAGTAAACAGGGTGACAAGCGGAAAGGTAATGGTGTGTCAATCGACACGCTAGCTACTAGAATAAAATAGCATGCATGTTTGTAAATGACAAAATATAATGACTTTCACAAATATAGGATCAAAAATGATCAAGAAAGAGGGGGCATGCCTCCGTGGTAGTGTTCCTCCATTTTCTCCTGTACCTGAAGCTGCATCGGTCTCTTCACTCCCTATCATCGTAACGCAACGAGAGCGAAGCAAATAAATACCAACCTCAAATATCAACATTTTAGAAAGCAACATGAGAAAGAGGAATGACGAAGGAAAGATATGGGTGGAATGGAACGATGGCGCGAAGGCGTCATCGCAACGAAGATCAGAATAAGGTCTAGCTCTAAAGAATCCTTAGTATAGGTCTTTCTAAGATAGGACATAACCGTATGTACATATAATATTATAGTATTTTAGGTCACAAGCATAGCTAATATACTCTAGCATATTCAAAAATAGTAACATGCTGAACCCATCCAAAGCAAGCCTAACATGCTAGTATATACCAAAAGACAATAGCACATAACGACTAGTTCTTGAGATATGTATACTTAAATAGAAACAAGCTTGACATAACCTAACATAATTAGTATACATGAGAAGGTGATGGCACATAACAACTGGATCTTGAGACATGATTAACGGAAATGAGCATAGCATATTCTAGCTTAACTAGTGATCATGTGATTAACATTTCAAAGGTTAACATTGCCTGGCTGTTGTTATAATATTGTTCACAAAATAATTAACCATGTATTGGAACCATAGAATTACATACTTTGACATATGCAACATGTATACTAAGCATAAGTACCACCTACGCATGCTAATTAAATTACATTAAGCTAATCATAGAGGTCAATAAATAAAAAAATACTCTCTGAAATTTAATTACAACAAGCTAATAATAGAGATAAAACTATGGTTAAAAATAGTAAACAATAGACACTTAAAATAAGCCTAGAACAACATGTGATTTATGTTATGCTAAAACACATGTGCTAAAAGGTTGCTATCTACCTTATACAAAAATAAGATATTAAAATAGATAGCATTCCTATTTTAAATAATTAAAACAGTGCTCATTTTAATTCTAGGAGGATCTACACGACTCCAAAAATTATGAAATTTAACAGAGGGGTTTCTACAAAAAAAAACACATGAAAAGGTGATAACCCACAATGGCTAATTCATGAAAGATGAACAATAGCATGATAACTTAGCATCACTAGTAAACATGTAATAGCAAACCAAAGGGTAATTTTAGCTTATCACATTAACATTATTGTTCACATAACTAATTAGAATATATGGGAACTATAAAACTATATTCCATCATGTACACCACACATGCTACCAAAGAGTAGGCCATCTCCTAAGCATGCTAATTAAATCAAATTAAGCTAAGTTCAAATCTTATATAAATATGATCTACTAGCACACACGATCAAGCGATAACATGTAACCACTAAAGCATGGGATTTAAACAACAGAATAAACATGACATAACCTAGCACGCTAGTCTGCACCACAGAACTAATAATAAACCCTATCATGCTAATTTGACATGAATAACGTGGTATATTATAGATATTAACAACAAATGAATATTTAGGTTTCTTAAACATTTATGATGGTTAACAATATCTCATTTTTTGACACTGTACAAATACATGTATCAAAGGCATCAATAAAACTAGAACTATAGGAGAGCTACGTTAAGCATTCAAAATTCACACATCCTACTTGGCTTGACCCATGGCTTAAGATCAATACCAAAACAATATGGAACATTATTGAGTCTGGTTATGCAATAATACAACAACGCCTACCCTTTCTAGTATATAAACTGCATCAACAATTTATATAAACTTTAAATCATGCGAGCATGCTCATGTACACAAATGTTCATTATAGAATAAATCTAACCATGCTATGCAATCTTGCAACCAGGGGTGTCATATATAACATGAACAAATCAAAGATCAACACACCTTATTCAATTAATTTGAATTGGATCCATTCTAGTCTCATATGTCCATTAGAAATCATAATCTCATGGCAATATTAATTAAGCATTAACATCATATAAACATAAAACAATGGCATAGGGCACCACAAGATAATATGAGACTAACTATACGGGTGGTGGTGATGTCCGCAACACAAAGCGGTCGGAACGGGATATATATTGATTCTGGACAGACCGAAGGGTTTTGGATGCTACACGATGCTCGCTCAATGAAATCGTGATTTGCCAAATGTATTGGAAACTAGACATACATAGGCACAATCCTACCAAAGGGTTTTCGCAAAAGCTTACCGAGTCAACGGCAAAAGGTTAGACAAGACAGATAAGATGCAGACTGAATCTGGACGTCCGCGGATAGCACGTTGGAGACGGATGCATTCCCGACAAACAGCTGCATAGATGAACAAGAAAATTTGCAGACGTGTTGATAGAAACCCAACACTCAAAGAGACTGAAGAGATTGTTGATAGACTCATCGGATCAATGGGAAAAAAGGTGATGATGCTGGTCTTCCGTTCGTGCAACCACGCATAGACCCAAACAACATAGCAAAGAAAAAGGATTTCCTGGAGATTGGACCATTGGATTGTCTCCAAATTTTGTGGAGATGATATTCATATTATTTAGCTCAATCCCACTGAACAGATCTTGATTCACGGGGAGAGTAATCTGCATACAAACAGCACGTTGGTATTTGGAGCTTTGCTGGTGATTGCACCGTTGGATCTTCACCAAATTTTGCAGAGAGGTAGAGGAGGAGGTTACTCATCTTCTCACCGGAGAGATCTTCCAAAGATGTGCAAAGCGATGGGAATTGTGAAAATACAGAGGCAGTGCATGCTGTTTGGAGACTGCATGCGAACAAAAAGGGAAGACAGAGGGTTTGGAAGGTTTGGAGGCCAGGATTTCGTGGAAAAGAAGTGTGGGGGAGTGGGGAAAAGAGAAGGGGAGGTGGGGGTATATATAGGAGTGTGAGGGGGAGGAGAAGGGGCCCCATGGGGAGGAGAAGAGCCACCATGGGGAGGAGAAGAGGTAGTGGCGCCCGGGATTTCAGCTGAAACAGCCGGTGGCGCAGCCAAGGAGGGAAGGAGAAAAAGAAAAAAGGATTTTCTTTCTTAGAAAAACCAAAATAAAATTAAAGAACAATAGAGCGAGATTAAATACCAAAAGAACTTCCAAAACTTTGAAAAATAAATCTAGGAGACATGTTCCAATCAAACAAATCAAATTCAAGTTGGATCAATTTAAATTAACTCCGGTTTAATTTGTAAAATTGGAATTAAGCTTTCATTAATGAAAAAAATCCATAAAACTTTTGGGTCCTCATTTTTAGTTATTTTAACAGCTCCGAAAATTTGCTCTATTACATAAAAATAGATAAATCACTTCATTAGTGGCCCTAAATTCCACAAAACAGAGACATAAGGGTTGTATCACACACATCAGTGGTCATCGAGAAAAAAGGCATAGCATCGTCAGATGTTGCACATATACTGTAGCATACTAGTTTTTCCCATAACAGAAACCCTAAACCTAGAGCTTAAGACATTATCACAGAGACATAGAAGTTATTGAGCTCGAATCCAACCAATGGCATCATCACCATCACAGTCGAGAAAGAGGGGACACGTGAGCACTTACCTAAAGAGAAACGGTGCAGTGAACTCACCGCCTTCCTCCAGTGGTGGGGCTCGACATAGAGGAGCAGGACCACTGCACCAAGACCAAGTCCAAGACTGGCGCCCGACAAAGGCTGAGGTTGCCTTGCCCCAACCCTAGGTCGGGGTTGCAGTGCGAGGGCATGTGGTACAAAGACCAAGGTGTCGCGGGGACACAGCATCGTCCATAGCAGCACCTGCAACCAAACGCACCACCATATCTCTGAAGCCGAGCCGCATGGCTAGGGCTACCCATGGAGGCGTGAGCAGGGAGAAGAGGCAATGTGCCGGCGGGGTCCAGCAAGGGGGGCCAAGGAAAACATGACTTCCTAGCTGCCGGTATTGATTACTATTGGCGACGATGGCCGGGATCGGGTGGAGGAGGCGACGATGCACATCACGCGCGAGAGAGAGCATGGAAGGGGATTAGGGTGAGGATACGGCGGCGAGGGGCCACTAGCCTGGCGGAAGGGGAGCTGCCGGCAGTGTCAGCTACCGGCGGTGGCTGCCACCAAGAGGAAGTAGCAGGGGCATCGACGGTTGAATAGTGAGAGGAAGTGTCGGAGTATTATTCCGGCAATACTGAATATGGGGCGGCGTGAGCACAGCAGATCCAAATGGGTGCACATGGGAGACAATGTTTAGACAGGTTCAGGCCCCCGAGGAGAGGTAATACCCTACGCCCTGTGTTTAGTGGCTGATATTGATCGTATCCCGTATGAGGGTAAGTGTCTATGCCTATGATCAGGTGATCTTGATCTCAATTGCTCGATGCCTCTCTAGGAATCCCTACCCGGCCTTATATAGACAACCGGATTAGGGTTACAAGAGTCCGGATCGGCCTACAGATATGTTTCCTAATCGGCTACAACAGAATCTGGGATTGCTGGATGTGTGTTTATCCCTGTCTTGTACTCCAAGTCGATGAAGCGCCCCTGTGTAGAAGTCAGACTCTGAGTAGTCGGCCCGGCCCACCCTATGGCCAGAAGGCCAGGTACGTCCTCCTTGACGATACCCGGGTGCCATGTCATCGTCAGTAGCCCTCGAGTCCTTCACGATCTGGCTGCTGTCCGCCTTCTCCCTTGAGCAAGTCTCCTGAGTAGTATCCGCATGTACACGCCTTCTGGTCGCTTGCAGGGAGCTTGTGAGGGACTCTCAAAGCTTCATGAATCTCGACTGAATTCCCGAGTGATACCTGGTTTCCCGAGTGGCTCGGGTTCAGCTAGTGTCCCCCTGGGAGAATACCCTCGGAATTCATGTCAGAAGCAGAACACATGTTGTAGCGCTTCGGTCCCGAGTCGTTCGGTGTCCGACTAGTGGCCCACTGGAGACGCACTACAGCCGCCCTTCACTCGGGTGTATTCAAGTGGTCGTAGACCCCTGGAGGTCAACCATTGAAACTCTTCAAACTGTAGCGCTTCGGTCTAGAGTTGCTCGGTATCCGACTAGCGGCCCGATGGAGCGCGCTACAGCTGCTTTCTATTTGGGTGCATCCCCCAAGCCTCCGGCCGACTGGAGCAGTCGGACAGAGGTTCTTTGTTAACCTGTAGATTTCACTCTGGGGGCACGAACAGTGCACCTAGAGGGTGTAGCCCCCGAGGCTTCGGCCGACTGGAACAGTCGGGCGGAGGTTCTTTTTGGTTTGTAGATTCCACTCTAGGGGCACGAACAGTGCACCCAGAGGGTGTAACCCCCGAGCCTCCACTCGGTTCAAGGAGCCGAGCGGAGGGTCTTGATGATTTTTCCCGCCTTCGACCGACTCGGCTAGTGCAAGGCCGAATGGGACAACCTGGAGGGCACCCTTCATGCGACACAGGAGCAAGTGATCACGAAGGAAACCCCGCTTGAGTTCGATGGAGGAGGTCCAATCTGCGGCGAACACCATTGCTGACGGTGTTGTCCCTGTAAAGGCAGGCAGCAAACACGTGAACCGCTCCATATACATGTGAAGTACTCGGGAAGGCCGAGTGCAACTTGCTTATGCATGTTTTGGTTAACTTGTTCTATGTTTTATTAACCCCTTCTTTCGTAAAAATTCATTCGTGTGTAAGTTAGCCCTTTGTGTGTGCTCTTGCCGACCCGTCATAGCCCCCATTGCATAGAGATTAACCGTGGGCTGTTTCCCGTGTAGCACAAGGTTGTGGCGTAGACCGGCGATCAAAGACGAAGAGTTAACGCCGAGCGTTTTACACAGTACTAAAATAATTGTTGAAAGAGAAGAGCCCGAGTGCGCCTGGGCGAACCCGGTGTGATGTAGCTCCCGAGTGTCCGCTATGTGTAGCCGTGAGCGTGCATAGCAGGTAAGTCGGGAAACCCAAAAAGTTACTCGGATGGATTAAATAAAATGTTTTTATTCATTCGATCATGCTTAAAGTATGGAAGTACAAATGCTTAAGCATAAAAGTGACTTAGCTGTTCAATGTTCCGGGCGTTGGTGATGAGGTTGACATCCTTATCCTTCAGCAGGTAAGCCCCCAGGCGTAGTACTTCAGCGACAGTCTACGGGCCTTCCCACGGTGGTGAGAGCTTGTGCTTGCCCTTGTTGGACTGGACTCGGCACGGGACCAAGTCGCCAACGTCGAAATCGTGCCCGCGTATGTGGCGGCGGTTGTTGTTGTTCGCCGGCGCATCCGAGTCAGCCACAAAGGCCTCTCAAGGAGGATTGCGGCTTGCCGAACTCTCGAAGCCGTCCGAGTCATAGTCGAGGATGGGCAGAAGGGACTCGATCGCGCTGACTAGTCGGGATCCCTACTCGACAGGTGAAGACCCGTCCTCAAACAGGAGATCCAACTTTGGCATGACCTCGTCCTTGGAGATGGTCGCCGAAATAATCAACTCGGACGAGAGTCCGAGTGAAGAAGATGGTGAAGCCTCCGCCAACTGGCTGGGGGCCGAGTCACAGGGGTGAAGTTTGCCAAGTTTGTCAGCGATGAAGTCCAGGTTTCTGACCCAGAAGACCTATCTTGGATCGGCAACAGAATCTTGGGGGCCAAAGCTCATGATCAGCCCTGGAGCAAAGTCACCGTTGTCGTTGAAGAAACCCATCCGGATCTGTTTAGATGGATCTATGCGCACAGCCCCTACCTGGCGCGCCAACTGTCGGAGTATTATTCTAGCAATACTGAATATGGGGCGGCGTGAGCACAGCAGATCCAGATGGGTGCACACGGGAGACAATGTTTAGACAGGTTCGAGCCCCCGAGGAGAGGTAATACCCTACGTCCTGTGTTTAGTGGCTGATATTGATCGTATCCCGTATGAGGGTAAGTGTCTATGCCTATGATCAGGTGATCTTGATCTCAATTGCTCGATGCCTCTCTAGAAATCCCTACCCGGCCTTATATAGACAACCGGATTAGGGTTACAAGAGTTCGAATCGGCCTACAGATATGTTTCCTAATCAGCTACAATAGAATCCAGGATTGCTAGATGTGTGTTTATCCCTGTCTTGTACTCCAAGTCGATGAAGCGCCCCTGTGTAGAAGTCGTACTCCGAGTAGTCGGCCCAGCCCACCCTATGGCCAGAGGGTCGGGTTCGTCCTCCTTGACGATACCCGGATGCCATGTCATCGTCAGGAAGAGAGAGATGCAGAGGGAATGTGGCAGTGGTGTAAAGGAAAGATAGGAATGAGAGAGGGAAGGAAGCACCGACTAGGGTTAACCCTAATTAGGTTGGACCAAATAGCCCCGATCGACTAAATGGGCCAATTGAGCCGGCTAGGCCTATGGGCTCAGCCCAAGGTCAAAATAGAAATAGAATTTCCTTCCAACCAAATTCCAAATGCTATTCAATTCACTATATATTTCAGTCCCGCTAGTTATGGGAATAATTAAATTTTAATAATTAGAATTATCTTCACTTCATTCCAATAAGGTTAAATTACTGTCCAAGAAAGTAAAGTTGCTTGAGATAAGCCACATACAATAATAAAATTTCTCTGCATTTTCTTAATACTCAAGAAAATCATGTAAATCAATTAACATAACCCACATAAAATCAAGGAAAATTATAAAGAAATGGAAGCATACAAATATGAGAATTAAGTTATGTTCATACA
Organism: Stipa capillata; assembly: GCA_019208055.1. Lineage (NCBI taxonomy): Eukaryota > Viridiplantae > Streptophyta > Magnoliopsida > Poales > Poaceae > Stipa > Stipa capillata. Next base: position 146,678 of record JAGXJF010001824.1, on the reverse strand, counting down.
TATGCTCATGTTCATATGCATATGCATTTGCAAATTCTTTAGATTTAGTCCTTATCAGACTATTATTCAATCATCAAATCCCGATGTTTTGTCAATTTCTCTCGAAGAGTCCTTGAGCTTCATTTCTTTTCCATCAAAGGCAAGTGCATTTCTTATCCATGTCCTCTAATGTTTTCACCAAAAGTATATGAAATTTATATCCCTCTTATCACCTGCATAGAAAAAATGATAATTTCTGGAAAACTAAAATATAGTAGTGATTCAAGGAATCATACATGGTGGGTGGTGGAGTCCGGAATGGAAATTGTTGGGGTGGTCAGGATCTCACTACATACGATACCAAATTAAGGCTAATAAAAAATATCAATTTGCATTCTCACACCGTATAGATAGCGTTAACAACAAGATCTGGAGTGGGATAGGTGAGTCACGTAGTGCCTTCTTGTTAACATATCTCCCTGAAAAAGTATGTAAAGTAAAGCCAGGGAAAGCATTATATCCCTCGTCCAGGGAAGTGTTAAACCCTGAATTCCACTTGGGGAGGCATTATATCCCCAAACCCTTAAAAAAGTATGTTGTAATGACGAGATGGGTAATCGGTATGGGTCAACTACGAAGGTTTAAATATAGCACATGGGAAGGGCGAAATGACTCAGAACCTTAGACTTGGCCATACACTGATGGGAGTGTGATGGGTTTCTTACCTGGCATAAAGGCTAAGTACCACTTGTGGGTAAGGTAACGCACCTCTACAAAGTGTATTGAAGTGTGGCATTGTCACTTCATATTCTGCGTATTGTTGAGACCCGGGTTTAAACAGATTCGAGGGTGATGTGCCACCTAAATACCCGAGTAACCACCTAATAATACATGCGTAATCAAACCGTTGGGTGGTCTGACACTGAACCAACACAACATACGCACCCATAGTTGTATTTATTACTGTTGGTCAAGCCGGGTAGAGGCGTACATCAAGCACGAGTCTAGATAAATTCCGAAGTAGCCTCATAGAGGCTTAGTGCCTGTCTTGTGCAATGCTAACCGCAACTACTTAGAGGAGCCTGACACCCATGCCCACACCCAAACCTAGCCAGTTGAAGCACGCAGCTAGTGGATCATTCAGGAGCTCGTACAGGATTCCACACCCTGCCTAGCTGACGATCGCATCATAGCTAGTGGGTGACTCAACTAAGATAGTCCCAATTGACACATAAGAGACCGACACCAACTCTTTACCATCGCTCCATAGACTTCAAATCGTACACGCACAGTGTATAGAAGGACGTGTTCAACGACTCAGTAATCACACCACAAACTCTACAAAGAGATTTATAGAAATAATAAGTCATGTCCCTTACACATAGGCAGTTTACTTAGTTACAAACAAATGACATGTAAGTCATAGTTGCCAACTTGATACATCAATTTCAGTAGTAGAAACATAACAAAACATAAAACTCAATGGTCCATGGGACCATCATCAAAACCCATAAGTGCCCACATATCTTTACCCAACTGGGTAAAGCAAGCAAGCAGTAAACGCGATAACCATTTACACCAATTCACCTATCCAAAATTAAAAAGGAATGGAATTTCACTAAATAATTTCATAATTGCAAGATTTAGTTGCGCTTCAATCAATTAAAACAACCTAACATACTAGTCGGTAATATAACATGATATAAAACAATTCTCAACATAAGCATAAATTGATTTAACAAAGAGACGATCCTAATCATGACATAGCAAGTCCATCAAATTCATCAAAGACCTTATGGCATAGACATGGCAGAAAATTAAGGCATAGACATGCCATAACTTTAAGGCATAGACATGCCATTTCATTAAGGCATAGACATGCCAAATTATTAACAAGTTCATACACAAAATTTCAATCATTTAGCATCACGGCCAAGTGTTCTGAGGATTCTCCAAATGGTGGTTGCAAGGCCTCGAGAGGATGAAATCCACTCCAGAAAGACTTTCGATGGGGTCACTGAATACAAGCAGTTGATAGGGGGTAATCAAGTGTCAACTAGTAACCACGACGAGTGGTAATGGTGTTGACAGACCAATTTACCTAGTGATTAGTTTGACAAACCAATGCCTCCCCCCCCCCAGTTAACACCATCACTACCCTCTCGTCACTCTTACTCACATGTTCATTTTGTATTAGATAGTGATTTAAACATTTCACATTGCTAAACCAATCAACATTAAACAATTGAATAAAAATACTTATAAGACATAGAATCAAATAATTGTATGAGAAGCAAACAACTCTTTCCTTGCCTATTACACTACTGCAGATTGACCCTCTGCTGAACAACCTCCACTGACGGGCACACAACGGACCGTCGTTGGAGGGGTTCACCGCTGATGGGCGCCTAAAGGCTCGTCAGTGGAGGTGACTGGCAGGCCAGAAGGGAAGACCTCCACTGACGGGCCAATAAGCCGACAGTCAGTGGTGATGCAACCAGGGCGCCATAGATGACGGGTTGTCTCTACTGACGGGCGGTACTTAGATGCCCGTCAGTGGAGATGTGGTCTCCATTGATGGGCGCTCTTTTTGTCTGTCAGTGGTGATTGCTCCAGGGCTGACTGGACAGGTGCGGTGAACCACTGACGGGCTCTGTTTGTGTGCTCGTCAGTGGTAACCTGGCTATATAAAGCCAGAGCGACGCTCGCTGCTGGCCAGTGCTCGCACGCCCACTGGTCAGCAGCGAGCGTCGCCGCCGCCGCCCTATATGCTGCCGCCGCCACCGCCACCCCCCACCCACAAACACTCCCCTCTCCCCAACCCTCCTCCTCTCCCTCCTTTCTTCCTCCCCAAATTCAACAAGATCTGTCTAGATCTAAATCTCTCTTCCTCCCTAAACCCTCCCCTTTCTTCACCTTGTATATGTATTTGATGTGATTGCTGGCCATCTCGTGTCGTAGGGATCGATCGATGGATCGCAGTTGGATGTACGAGAACCGAGCGACAGAGAGTTGGGCTATGGCTTTGAATGAGTTTCTTGATGTCGCCGAGCGAGATATGAGGAGAAAATGTGGCATGAAGATTTGTTGTCCGTGTCGCGATTGCAAAAATTTGGTAATGTTCGATACGAGAGGGAGGGTGACGGTACACCTGGCGCTTAAGGGTTTCATGTCAGGTTATACACATTGGATATGTCACGGTGAGGAGGAGGAAGATCAAGTGTTACAGCAGGACGTCGAACACGGAGAGGACGAAGAAGATGAGGGGAATTTCGAACCTGACGCCGAAGAAGAAACAGGGAACAATTTGGCCGATATGGTGCAGGACGTTCACATAGTGGAGCAGGTGGTGATAGATCCTGGGGATGAAAGAGAGGCTGCTAAGTTCACGAGACTAGTTGAAGACTCGCAAACCCCGTTGTATACCGGTTCTGATCCAGAGCACACGCGTCTGTTGGTCACGCTGGAACTTCTAAGGATCAAGGCAGCCCATAATTGTCTGGACGAAGGCTTCGATGAGACATTGGCTTATCTTGCAAAAGTTTTTATGAAAAACAACTTGTTGCCTACGAGCACCGATGAAGCTAAGAAGATTGTTTGCCCTCTTGGATTGGACGTGCAGAGGTTCCATGCGTGTCCGAATGACTGTTTATTTACCGCAAGGAGCACAAGAAGCTGTACAAGTGTCCTATGTGCAACACATCCAGATTCAAGCGGGGTAGAAACCAAGCCGATGATGATGACCCAGTAACGACTGGCACTCCGGCAAAGGTTGTATGGTATCTTCCAGTCCTTCCCCGTTTGAAGCGTTTATTCGCTAACAAGAAGGAGGCAAAGCTGATACGTTGGCATGCCGAGGGGCGAAAAACTGATGATGGCGTGATGAGACACCCTGCCGATGCTTTGCAGTGGCGAGCAATCGACGCCCAGTACGATAATTTCGGAAAAGATCCGAGGAATATCAGGTTTGATATGAGTACGGATGGAATCAATCCGTTCGGTAACATGAGCAGTAGATGTAGCAGTTGGCCCGTGGTTCTATGGATATACAACCTTCCTCCATGGCTGTGCATGAAGCGAAAGTATATACACCTCTCTATTCTCATTCAAGGACCGAAGCAACCTGGGAACGATCTGAACGTGTATCAACAGCTGTTGTTCGAAGAACTAGCTACACTATGGGAACCAGGGGCCCAGGTCTGGGACGCTGACCAAGAAGAATATTTCAATCTGAAAGCGCTGTTGTTCACGATGGTCCAAGACTATCCCGCGTACGGATATCAATCCTGCCAGTGTGTTCATGGATACAAAGGATGTGTTAAGTGTTTGGAGTTTACAACAAGTTTACACTTAAAGGGCTCTAAAAAAATCGTGTTCATGGGCCACCGAAGGTGGCTGAAATAGAATGACCCATGGAGGCAAGAGAAGGAATTGTTTGATAATACTGTTGAGATCCGTTCGGTGCCCCGGGAGAAGACAGGTGTAGAAATCTATGACATCGTGAACACAATGCCCCCTGTTACGCCGGGTAAGACACAACCGCATGTTCCATGCAGGACGACGTCTGGAAAAGGAAATCCGTATTTTGGGATTTGCCTTACTGGAGATTCCTAAGACACGTCACAGCATAGATGTCATGCATGTTGAAAAAAATGTGTGCGACAGCTTGCTTGGTATCCTGCTCAACATGTTAGACAAGACAAAAGATGGACCGAAGGCACGAGCTGACATGGAATTCTTGGGTATAAGAAAGAAGCTGTGGGCAACCAAACAAACAACCAAGTTGGGCACGGGTGCAGTCAGAATCAAGACGGACTGTCCCGCTACTTGTTACACCTTGAGGAAAAAAGAGATCGTTAGCTTTTTGGAGTGCCTCCAAGGTGCCAAAGTTTCTTCCGGTTACTTGGCAAAAATCAAGAGAATAGTTAACATGAAGGCTCGCCGAGTAATTGGTATGAAGTCTCATGATTTTCATGTGATGATCATGCAGATACTTCCTGTTACAATTAGAGGTCTCATGGAGCCAGAGGTCCACAAGACAATCTTGAATATTTGTAACTTTTTCAACATGATATCTCAGAAGTCGATCTCGGTTTCGTGTTGCCATAGACTGCAAGAGGAGATCATTGTCGTACTATGCGAACTTGAGATGTATTTCCCTCCAGCATTCTTCGATATCATGGTACATCTCATGATCCATATCGTCCTGGAGATACTGGACCTAGGTCCCGTGTTCCTACACAACATGTACCCCTTGGAAAGGTACAATGGGGTTGTGAAGCGCTACATTCGTAACAGGTCACAACCGGAAGGTAGCATCATCCAAGGCCATGTTGCCGAAGAGTGTGTCGAGTTCTACACAGATTACTTGGCTAATCAAAAGTCTATTGGTGTTCCTGTTTTGCGCCACATGGGTAGGCTCGATGGTGAAGGCCATGCACGCGGACAAAAACCTTTACACGTCTATAATTCAGTACTGAATAGATCAGATGACTACGACAGAGCACATCTCGTGGTGTTGCAACACCTGACTGTAGTGCATCCCTATCTTTGGATGCACATGGTAAAGGTAAAAAAAACCCGAAAAAGGGAGAAGCGTGGCTCTCGAAAGAGCACAATGCAAAGTTCGCAAACTGGCTAAAGTACTACTGGTATGAAAGGCCTCCGACAAATGATGAAGAAGAGACGGTCAAAATGTTGTCACAAGAACCTGCGAGCAAGGTCCTGACATTTCAAGCATATGATATCAACGGATACACATTCTATACGGAGGCTCAAGATAGAAAAAGTACGTATCAGAACAGTGGGGTGACGATAGAGGCTAAAACCGGTAACCGTAAGGACATATACTACCGCGTTATCGAAGAGATTTGGGAACTGGACTACACCGTCACAAAGATCCCCATGTTTCGTGTCAGATGGGCAAAAAATGTCCATATCGACGATGACAAATTCACTACCTTGACTTTACCTCCCCAACATCTATTGACTCAACACAAGTCAAAGCAATCAGTGCCAAAGATGAGCCATGGGTATTAGCTAAACAGATCTCGCAAGTCTTCTACATAAAAGACCCAAAGGCAAAGAACCGCCATGTCGTTAGAAAAGGGAAAAGAAGTATTGTCGGAGTCGATGGTGTAGTTGACGAAGAGGACTATGACCAATTCGATGACCCGGACTCCGAGCCAGAAGCTGTTGATAAACGCCCTACCAAAAGGAGCAAAGCTACTAAGGATGCTGAGCCCTACATAAGACGCAGTCACGCTGAAGGACTAACGTATACCACCAAGAAGATCACTATTCATGAGAAGATTGTCGAAGACGACGAAACCTAGCGAGATATGTGTGTATGTATAATAATGTATTGGTTTGGATGATTTCATATTGTGTGTACCGTATGTGTGTACGTGTGTATGTGTAATATTGTTGACTCGCGCTAAACAACAAACCCTAACCCGTGACGACATAACCCTCACATAACCCTAAAACCCTAACCTTAAAACCTAACAAACCCTAACCCGCGCTAAACGAGGACAAAATCCTAAAACTCTAGACTTAAAACCTAAACCAAAATGCATCTCCCAAAAACCCTAACAAAAAATCCAAAAACCCAAAAACAATACATAACCATAATACCCGCCTACACTGACGGGCGAAAACTGGGAGCCCTTCAGTGTTAATACCACCACTGACGAGCAGGCACGGGGAGCCCGTCAGTGATAGCACCCCTAACCCTAACGACCCTCCCACCTCCACTGACGGGCGCATTCAGGAGCCCGTCAGTGAAGATGCCACCCCACTGACGGCTGCACCTCCACTGACGGGCAGGTACGAAGAGCCTGTCAGTGGTAATCCACATCATTCGAACCAGCAGCGAGACCATTCGCCTCCTCGATGCCGCCAGGCTGCTCCACCGCCACCCTGTCCTCCTCGAGCGCTGGCCTCGCCTCCAAGACGCCGGCTCCGCCTCCCGAGCGCCGCCACCGCCTCACGAGCGCCGCCCGCCTCCCCGAGCGCTGCCCCGCCTCCCCGAGCGCCGGCCCTGCCTCCAAGACGTCGGCCCCGCCACCCGAGCGCCGCCCCCGCCTCCCGAGCGCTGCCCCGCCTCCCCAATACCTAATTCTTCTTGTAAGTACCCAATTCTGTACATGTTAGTAACACAATCACAGGTACCAAACAGCAGTTGTGTATGAGGCAGTGAAATCAAGAACACTATTTGCAATCCGGTGTCCGACAGGCTAAAATATGGTAGCCGTATGACATGTTCATACCAGCCGTATGGCAACAGAAACTCCTTTTTTTTTGTCAAGATGCAAAAAAACTAAAGAAACACAGTTCTGCTAGCAAAGTATTAGAAGGAAAACAATAGGCTCATAGCAGAAGCATATGCATTGGAATGAGCATATACATTGAGATCAGCACACTAATAAGCTTCATATATCAGCATATAAGGATAATTAATAACCATCAATTAATCACAGAAAGATCACCATAAACTAAAGAAAAAAATAGCATATTATAAACACCTTAAAATGCTCAACCTGAACCAAGTAAAGAATCTATTTTTATAAGATTACAGGTTTAAAGGAAATCTAAAGTTTAGTTAAGCATCAATATGAGATTGGCTAAATCATTAGTATCTATCTTATCCAAGAATCTGAGATGAAATAGCAAAAATTGAAGTCTTTAAATAAAATTTTAGCCGCGTTTCCGTAGATCCACTAGATACTTCGTTCCAGCTGTGCAAACATGGAGGGATATAGATATGCAGCCTATAATTTCTTGGTTAATCTGTGTGTGAAGTGTTTCACGGTTGGTTTGCGGAACGCTTTCAATTTTGGGCACCTCAGAACTATTAAGAAATGGTGCGGAGCCTTGAGGTTTTAATTATTTAGAGTATTCAGATGTATACTTCAGAGTTTCTTTTGTTCTTGGGGTTTTAATTTCATTCTTTGCTATGGCAGCGATCAACCTAAGTCCAAATCAAGCCCTCTCTCCGTTGAGCTATGGGTTCCTTTGCTGCATGATAATCTTCCTGGTACCCATCCATGATCCATGTGGACAACACTTGCTAATTGTTATTATTCGGGTATTTCGTGGGACGTTGCAAACATGTTTTTTCAAGAAAAATATTGGTCACTTGGGAAATATCATATACTAGGTTTTCTTTGCTACAACATACAGTGTATGTTGAAGTGTTCTGTACGTATCTTGATGGGATAGTGTCCACAAATTCAAAATACATGAAATTCTTATTGTTATTTATGTTTGTACTATATCAGAGCCAAGAGAATACGTACTTTGGTTATGGTGACGAATCCATGGTAATTTCTTGGGACATATCTTTTGTATGACTATTGTGCTTGTTCATGGTTTTAAGCTTAGCCAATTAATTATGCCCTATGTATATGCCAGTTGAGAATAATGATATTAACAAATAAACAGAGCACAAAGAATTCATCTCAGTTCTAAAATGGCCGCTAGTACTACTCCCGCTGGGTCACCGACCCGAGAACTAGAGCCCGTTGATGACAACACAGCCCCCGTCGACATGGGGGCACCGATCGACACCCTGACCCTGGAGGCACCCGAGCAAGCTGCCTCCGAGCCGGCCAAGGAGCCTACTTCCAAGCCAGCTAGGGAACATGCCCCCGAGGCGGCCGTCACAGCTAGCCAAGAGCAACCTGCCTCGGACTCCAGCTCCTCCAACGATGACTCTGGCTCCGAGTCAGGTTCTGAAGAGAATGAGGCGCCTGAGGAGGAAGTAGCACCTATGGCCCCAACCAGGTCTCAGAAAAGGAGAAAAGGCAACCAGTTGCCGGACAAGACGTATATCATCACTCGAGTCGATGACGTGAAAGACGTTCCAGCAAGTCCACATAAGGCCGCCCAGACCTTTAGCAACGCCTGCGGGTGCATAGTCCACGAACAAGTTAAGATCACATGCAAAGAGTTCAACCATTTATCTAAGTCGACCAGAGATGCTCTCTTGAGGAAACTGTGGGACAAGTACCAGATTCCTGCCGCCGACAAGGACAGAGTCGAAGCGCAAGCCCTTCACATCATGGCTAGGGCTCTGAAGACTTGGCGATACGACGCACAAAAAGTCGTGGACGACGATTGGGATACTAAAATTAGTAAAAGATGGTCGAAGATACAAAAGGAAGACTGGGAGCAATTCGTTGCTCAAATAAGGAGTTCAGAATTCTAGGAGAGGAGTCGCTGGGGGAAGGAGCTACGCTCCAAGAACACATTAGACCACAAGCTCGGCAGCCGTGGATACCTAGGGAAGAGACCAAAGTGGGCCAGAGAGGACGCCAAACTAGCCGCGGCTGGGAAAGCACCTCCTTTCGCGCATCTCAGGGAGCCACGCGCCAGGGAGTACATGAGGGCGCAAACAAGCTCTGGCCTTGTGACCGGGTCACCGATTATAGAGTCTGAGGAACTCCGGGAGGTGGCCAACCGGCTGGTAACGTCTCAACTTAGTTTCTTTTCTTACTTAATTACGTTGCATCCAAATACGCTATCTTCTCATCAAGTAATATAACTTGCAGACAGAACTGAGCCAGCAGCCTATAAGCTCACAGGACTCTGTTACGAGCTTCCCGAGGTGGAACGATGATCTAGCGAAGGCTCGACAGAAACCGGAGCATCGGGGCCGTGTAGTAGGCGTCGAGGATGGTGTTAAATAGGACAAAGTATTTCCCCGATACCCCGAGGGTCACCGCCGCCCAAGGAGAGACAGTCAGGAGTACATAGAAAATTTGCGGGAGCAAATGCGGGAGATTGCCGAGCAGACGTGGGTACGTATGCAAGTGCTCGCAGCGCAAGGCGGTCCAACCATGCTTCCTGTGAACCAGCCGTCTGGATGGAGTACTGTGCAGCCGCCTCGGACGGCGGCCCCGACTCGCATAATCCCGTCGAGAGCATCACCGTAAGTTTCGTCCGCTAAACGAATCATTATAGTAAATCATGATTCCATTGTCCTGACTCCAATGAGGACGGCACATCTATCCTCTATTTCGCAGGAAGCCACTTGATGCACACTCACGGTGCAAATTCTTGGCGTGAAGGTCAAGGTTGCCCACGGCCAGGTTTTCCCAACGCCGGAGGGGGCAATCATCCACTGTGTTCCTATGCGGGAGCACCATGCGAAGGTGCAGGTGGACGTCGTCCTCAACGACTACAATAATGTGTTAGTCCCAGTCCTCCCTGAAGCGGAACTGACCAAGCTAGGGCAGTGCAAGAACTACTTCATCCAGTGGCTGAAGAGCCAAATTATTTTATCTGCGGCGGGCTCTCCTCGCACGGCCCCCTCTCCTCACACGACCCCCTCTCCATCAGTCGGACGATCTCCACTGGGACTCAGCCAAACGCCTCTGTTGTTTAAAGACCTGGAAGACCATCTTGTCGGGGACCAGTGCATGGAGCCGGTTTTGCAGTCCCCGGAGGCGCCGGAGGAACCCAACAACGATCCACCGGAAAGATGCTCTGAGGCTCAAGGCGACCCGCTGGATCAACCCAAAGGGAAGATTATCTCTCCCGCCACACTAACCGGAACACTAGAAGCAGAGATGGCAGCAGGCAAGAGTCCTGAGCCGCTACACAGGAGGAAGAAAGGAAAAAAGAGACGGGCTGGCACCGGCGAGAAGGAAAGGAAGGAGCAAAAGAAGATGAAAAAATCCTTATCCTTTCCAACATCATCATCCAAATTATCTACACGGAGCATGTGTTGGAAATATGCCCTAGAGGCAATAATAAAGTTGTTATTATTCTATTTTCATGTTCATGATTAAGTTTATGTTCTATGCTAAAATTGCATTGGTTCTTGAATATGAGATTCAGAGGAAAACCTAATTGCATGTGTGGAATAATAAACACCATTCAGATCCCTAGTCAGGCCTCTGGACTAGCTCATGTATTGTTGATGATCTTGTTTTCCTGATCATGGGCATTGTTAATGTAACAAGGATGCCGGCAATAATGGGAACACATTGTTAGGGTAACAATGGTGTTGGATAGACCCCTTATGAGATACTGCGAGATCACTTCGTCAATATGTTGTCAGTATCTTCTCATGATGTGTTAACGTTTACTTGCGTCCTTAGACCATGAGAATATCATAGACCCGGATACCGGATGGTTGCTTTGGGGTCATCAAACGTTACGCCGTAACTGGGTAATTATAAAGGTGACTTCCAGGTACACCAGAAAGTATATCGTGGTTCTAGATATGTCAAGACTGGGATTTGCCCATCCGGCGATGGAGAGATACACTCTGGGCCCACTCGGTATTACGGTGTCCAGCATCGCCTGGCCAGGTATTGTGACTAAAAGGTTAGTCACGGGGATACCGGAATACGGAAACGAGAAAAGAGTACAAACCGGTAACGAGGATAACTAGGTATAGTGATCAAGGAGTTGATCACAGGGATACCGTCAAAGTCTCGCCTCGGGTTGTGTAATGTATCGTGAGGCAAAAGGAATTGTATGCGACAATACAAGGTTTGCTCGATAAAGATCTTCGATGATATGTGGGAGTCGTTATGGGTGTCCAGATCCCGCTGACGATTATTGACCGAAAGGTATTCCGGACATGTCCACATATACTCGAACCTATAGGGTCACACGCTTAACGTTTTAGCGACATTTAGGAATGCTACAATTTATGGAGAACGAGAGAGAAGGGTTCCGAAAGTGTTTCGGATGATCTCGAAAGTGTTCCGGGAGGTCCCGGATGGTTCCGGTGATGTCCGGAAGTGTTCCGGAAAGTATTGGAAGGTTCTAGAAGGTTCTGGAAGGTTCTAGAAGGTTCTGGAAGGTTCTAGAAGGTTCTAGAAATTCTAGAAGGTTCTAGAAGGTTCTAGAAGGTTCTAGAAATTCTAGAAGGTTCTGGAAGGTTCTAGAAATTCTAGAAGGTTCTAGTGGAGTTGGACTCCAACTCCAACAGGGTGTCCCTGCTGGAGTAGGACTCCACCTGCCTAGGGAGAGCTGCCCCAACCCCTATAAATAGAGGGGCAGGGCACCTCAAAGGGCATCCCAAGCAGCCCCAGAGGCAGCCCTAGTCCCTTGGACTAAACCCTAGGCCGGCCATCTCTAGATTGGTCACAGCCTTCTTTTTCTCTCTCTTCTAGATTGGATCTAGTACAGCTGCCGGCGCGCTGCTGCTTCTCCTTCTCGTAGATCCCCGCTGTTCTTGTGTGCTGGTCCACACATTACCGCGGTGTCGCTGATCCGGTACGCGTGGATACCTCGGAGACGTCGTATACTTCGGCGTTTGATCGGGCGAACTATTCACGAGGAGATCGCTCTCGCGGCTGGGAGGTATAACCTAGCTGCGGGAGTCTGCGGACTTCATCGACATCGGTCAACTTCTCCGCTGCATTGACGTGATCGTCGAAGGTATGATATCGTTACCTACACCTTGATAGTGTTTCTTGGTTTGGTTCGTGCGCGGAAAAATTTTGTTTTGCGTAGCGCGTTCCCCAACAGTGGTATCAGAGCGGTTCTATGCGTAGTTGTAGGTACGACTAGAGCATATGTGATATGCGGCATTGCACATATGATGTGCGGGGTGTTAGATGAGATCTACCACCAGATTTTCTTGTTGTTTCCCTCTCATTGCAAAATTTTGATCTCGGCGGCATCGTGAAATTTTCAGAGGTCCGGCGAACCTTACGATCTTCGGATCGAGACATGCTAAGGATGACTTTGGTGTCACTTTAGTTGAGAAAGATAAATTTGCAATGAGCGGGCTTGTAGATGTGATCTACACGGGGGTCATGCGTATGACGAAGTTTAGTATGGGGTTCGAGATTTCCGAGTCTCCAATTCCAGACACCCCGACAGTTAAATAACTGCAAGAGCAATCATGCTTATGGTAACGTAGGTAGCAAACGGTTTGCAACGTAGCCATAAAGCCACGTATTGTAGCATAAACGTTAGAGGCGTCTAACTTGTTTTTGCAGGGTATGCATGTGATGTGGTATAGCCTATGTGATGCAATGTGATTGTATGAGATGCAAAGTGTTTGTAATTTTAATTTTGTCATGACCTGTGTGTCATGAGTACGGCAATCGGCAGGAGCCAATACGATTGTCATTATTTATTATATTGACCTACGCGTCAACTAGAAAGCCATGTAATGCATTTATTTTATTAGCTATGTGATAGCAAATAGTTGTAATTGCAAGGACATGGTGGTGACAATCTTACATCGATGGACCTCGACGCTACGTCGTACGCGAAGAAGGAGTTCTCCGCCAAAAGATGTTGAAGAAGTCTTCTTCAACAAAAGGGGCTATACCATATCACAATAATTTAATTGCATGTGATGTTAATCCCTTTTATGCACCTTGTTTGATGCGTGGTAGACGTTGTTAAATAGGGTGATCCCTCACACAAATATCAAAGTAGTTAGTGTTCTTCCAAGTGTAGCACCGTCTGGAGTATTTGCCATTCTGAGGTGCGCCATGTCACATGGGTACGATAGGTTTGACATATATGAGGCGGGCGCGAACCGTTCGCGCAGCAGAGCACTCGGTTGTCTTGACGAGCTTTGCAAGATCGTCTTGGGCTCGGAACACACCCATCGAAAGATGAACAAGAGTCATATGGGATATGATTGGCATGTTGACCTACCGGTCTCGTTATTCTATCATCAGTGATGTCACATCAATGGTGGAGTAAGTGAGTCGTGGATCTTGAATCACTAATAATCAATTATGAGGGATATTGGTTTTAGTGGGAGCTTACTCTAATTAAGTGTTAATTTGAGTTGCTTTAATCATGAACAATGTCTAAAGTGTATTTGTTTTTAAGTTGTAGATCTATGGCACCCGTAACCACCTTTCCACTATGCGCGTTGCTTGAGAAAGAAAAACTGAATTCATCTGGGAACAACTTTACGGACTGGTACCGTAATGTGAGGATTGTCCTCAAGAGTGCCAAGAAGGACTATGTCCTATCGCAAACTCTCGGTGAACTCCCCGCTAACGCTACGGATGATGAGACTCGTATCTATCAATCTAAGAGCGATGATTCCATTGCAGTACAGTGTATCATGCTTGCCTCCATGGAACCTGATCTTCAAAAGCGTTTTGAGAATTGGGCTGCTTATGAGTTAATCCAGGAGCTGAAAGCTTTGTTTCAGAAGCAAGCAAGGACTGAAAGATATGAGATATCCAAAGCCTTGTTTGAATGCAAGATGGCTGAGGGCAGCTCAGTGAGTCAGCACGTACTTAGATTGTCTGGGTACGCGCAAAGGTTGGATGCGCTAGGTTTTCCAATCTCCCAAGAGTTGGGCACTGATCTTGTTCTTGCTTCCCTCCCTCCGAGCTATAGTAGCTTCATCATGAACTACAACATGAATGGGATGGAAAAGAGTATGGGTGAATTATTCACTATGCTTAAAACTACTGAGAGTGGAATCCAGAAGGACGCCAATCATGTGATGATGGTGAATAAAATAACCAACTTCAAGAAGAAGGGCAAGTCTAAGAAAAAGGGCAAATCCAAGGGTGCTAGTATGACTGACACGCCTAAGAAGTCCAAGACTGGCGCCACTTCTGATGTTGAGTGCTTCTTCTGTAAAGAGAAGGGACACTGGAAGAGGAACTGCAAGAAATATCTGGCAGAAAAGAAGAAGTCTGGAAAGTCCAGCTCAGGTATGAGTGTCATACATGTTATTGATGTATTCCTTGCTGGTCCGCAATGTAATTCTTGGGTATTGGATACCGGATCGGTTGCTCATATTTGCAACTCGATGCAGGAACTACAGAGGCCTAAGCGACTGGCAAAGGATGAGGTGACGATGCGCGTCGGGAACGGAGTAAAAGTTGCTGTGCTCGCCGTCGGTGTCCTACCTCTACATTTATCTTCAGGATTTATATTAGAGCTTAGTAATTGTTACTATGTTCCGGCCTTGAGCAAAAACATTATTTCTGGATCATGTTTGTTGCAAGACGGTTATTCGTTTAAGTCTGAGAACAATGGTTGTTCGATTTATATGGATAATATGTTTTATGGCCATGCTCCCGTTGTGAATGGGTTATTTATTATGAATCTTGATGGTAATACACACATCCATAACACTGACGCTAAACGTCGCAAGATAATCGATTCGAATTCCACTTATTTGTGGCACTGCCGTTTGGGTCATATTGGAAAGAAGCGCATGAAGAAACTCCATTGTGATGGACTTTTGGAGTCATTTGATTATGAATCATTTGACACTTGCGAGCCTTGTCTAATGGGTAAAATGACTAAAACGCCGTTCACAGGCCACGTAGAACGGGCGACTGACTTATTGGAGATCATACATACGGATGTATGTGGTCCAATGAGTATAGCTGCACGCGGTGGATTCCTCTACTTCATTACCTTCACGGATGATTTGAGTAGATATGGGTATATCTATTTGATGAGACATAAGTCTGAAACCTTTGAAAAGTTCAAAGAATTTCAGCATGAAGTAGAAAATCATCGTAACAAGAAAATCAAGTTTCTGCGATCAGATCGCGGAGGGGAGTATTTGAGTTACGAGTTTAGCGAACATCTGAAGAGCTGCGGAATTGTTCCACAGCTTACGCCTCCCGGAACGCCACAGAGGAATGGAGTGTCCGAGAGACGTAATCGAACCTTGCTGGACATGGTAAGATCGATGATGTCATTAACTGAACTGCCATTGTCTTTTTGGGGTTATGCTTTAGAGACTGCCGCTTTTACACTAAATAGAGCACCATCTAAATCCGTTGAAACGACACCATATGAGATATGGCATGGGAAGAAACCCAACTTGTCTTTTCTTAAAATTTGGGGATGCGATGCATATGTAAAGCGTTTACAACCAAATAAGCTCGATCCCAAATCGGATAAATGCTTCTTTGTTGGTTATCCCAAAGGAACTGTTGGGTATTCCTTCTATCACCGCACCGAAGGCAAAGTGTTTGTCGCAAAGAACGGTGTGTTTCTCGAGAAAGAGTTTCTTGCGAAAGGGGTGAGTGGTAGGATAGTGCAACTCGACGAGATTGGTGAATCTTCGTCATTAGGTCAAAGTGATGCAACGCCGGAAGTGGTTCCGGAGTTTCCCACAATGACTGATACGGAAGCCCCTACATGTGATGTAGAGACTTCAGTCGAGCCAGCAGCTGAACCACGAAGGTCTGGTAGGATTCGCACGAAACCACAGTGGTTTTCGGACGAGGTATTGTTGTTAGACAACGATGAGCCTGCGACCTATACGGAAGCAATGATGGGCCCTGACTCCGTTAAATGGCTAGACGCCATGAAATCCGAGATAGAATCCATGTACGAGAACCAAGTTTGGAGCTTGGTGGACCCTCCTGAAGGCGTGAGGCCTATCGAATGTAAATGGATCTATAAAAAGAAAACAGATGCGGATGGGAATGTATACATCTATAAAGCTCGACTTGTCGCAAAGGGTTTCCGACAAGTTCAAGGAGTTGACTACGACGAGACATTCTCTCCCGTAGCGATGCTTAAGTCTGTTCGGATTCTTCTAGCGATTGCTGCATATTTCGATTACGAGATATGGCAAATGGATGTCAAAACAGCATTCCTGAATGGGAAGCTAACCGAGGACGTGTATATGATACAGCCCGAGGGTTTTGTCAATCCAAAGGATGCTGGAAAGGTATGCAAACTTCAGAGATCCATCTATGGACTGAAGCAAGCATCACGGAGTTGGAATCTTCGCTTTGATGAAGTGGTCAAAGGGTTTGGCTTCATCAGGAACTGCGAAGAGGCTTGTGTTTACAAGAAAGTAAGTGGGAGCGCAATAGCATTTCTAATACTCTATGTGGATGACATATTGTTGATTGGGAATGATGTATCTTTTCTTGACAATATTAAGACTTCGTTGAAAAATAGTTTTTCAATGAAAGATTTAGGCGAGGCAGCATACATATTAGGTAT
Organism: Stipa capillata; assembly: GCA_019208055.1. Lineage (NCBI taxonomy): Eukaryota > Viridiplantae > Streptophyta > Magnoliopsida > Poales > Poaceae > Stipa > Stipa capillata. Next base: position 129,764 of record JAGXJF010001824.1, on the reverse strand, counting down.
AAAGATCTATAGAGATAGATCAAAGCGCCTAATAGGGCTAAGCCAGAGTACATATATAGATAAAGTACTGAAGAGGTTCAGTATGGAAAACGCCAAGAAGGGGTTCTTGCCGATGTCGCATGGGAAAAGTTTGAGCAAGAATCAGTGTCCTTCGACAACTGATGAGCGAGAACGCATGAGTAAGATTCCATACGCATCCGCGATTGGGTCAATCATGTACGCCATGATATGTACACGACCAGATGTGTCCTATGCTCTAAGTGTTACGAGCAGATACCAGAGTGATCCAGGTCATGATCATTGGACAGCAGTGAAGAATATCCTAAAGTACCTGAAGAGGACTAAGGATATGTTTCTCGTATACGGTGGTGACGAAGAGCTCGTTGTAAAGGGTTACACCGACGCCAGCTTTGTCACAGATCCGGACGATTTTCGATCTCAATCAGGCTTAGTGTATACACTGAACGGTGGCGCAGTGAGCTGGAAGAGTTCCAAGCAGGACACTGTGGCGGATTCTACAACGGAGGCTGAGTATATCGCCGCTTCAGAAGCGGCAAAGGAGGGCGTTTGGATTAAGAAGTTCGTCACCGAGCTTGGTGTGGTTCCGAGCGTGCTGGATCCTATGGAGCTCTATTGTGACAATAGTGGCGCCATAGCTCAGGCCAAGGAGCCAAGGTCCCACCAGAAGTCCAAACATATACAACGCCGATTCCACATCATTCGTGAATTGGTGGAGCGTGGAGACGTAAAGATATGCAAAATACACACGGATCTGAATGTGTCAGATCCGCTGACGAAGCCTCTACCACAAGCAAAGCATGAGCAACACCGGAATGCCATAGGTGTTAGGAGCTTAAGCATTGGCTAGATTATTGACTCTAGTACAAGTGGGAGACTGTTGGAAATATGCCCTAGAGGCAATAATAAAGTTGTTATTATTCTATTTTCATGTTCATGATTAAGTTTATGTTCTATGCTAAAATTGTATTGGTTCTTGAATATGAGATTCAGAGGAAAACCTAATTGCATGTGTGGAATAATAAACACCATTCAGATCCCTAGTCAGGCCTCTGGACTAGCTCATGTATTGTTGATGATCTTGTTTTCCTGATCATGGGCATTGTTAATGTAACAAGGATGCCGGCAATAATGGGAACACATTGTTAGGGTAACAATGGTGTTGGATAGACCCCTTATGAGATACTGCGAGATCACTTCGTCAATATGTTGTCAGTATCTTCTCATGATGTGTTAACGTTTACTTGCGTCCTTAGACCATGAGAATATCATAGACCCGGATACCGGATGGTTGCTTTGGGGTCATCAAACGTTACGCCGTAACTGGGTAATTATAAAGGTGACTTCCAGGTACACCAGAAAGTATATCGTGGTTCTAGATATGTCAAGACTGGGATTTGCCCATCCGGCGATGGAGAGATACACTCTGGGCCCACTCGGTATTACGGTGTCCAGCATCGCCTGGCCAGGTATTGTGACTAAAAGGTTAGTCACGGGGATACCGGAATACGAAAACGAGAAAAGAGTACAAACCGGTAACGAGGATAACTAGGTATAGTGATCAAGGAGTTGATCACAGGGATACCGTCAAAGTCTCGCCTCGGGTTGTGTAATGTATCGTGAGGCAAAAGGAATTGTATGCGACAATACAAGGTTTGCTCGATAAAGATCTTCGATGATATGTGGGAGTCGTTATGGGTGTCCAGATCCCGCTGACGATTATTGACCGGAAGGTATTCCGGACATGTCCACATATACTCGAACCTATAGGGTCACACGCTTAACGTTTTAGCGACATTTAGGAATGCTACAATTTATGGAGAACGAGAGAGAAGGGTTCCGAAAGTGTTTCGGATGATCTCGAAAGTGTTCCGGGAGGTCCCGGATGGTTCCGGTGATGTCCGGAAGTGTTCCGGAAAGTATTGGAAGGTTCTAGAAGGTTCTGGAAGGTTCTAGAAGGTTCTGGAAGGTTCTAGAAGGTTCTGGAAGGTTCTAGAAGGTTCTAGAAATTCTAGAAGGTTCTGGAAGGTTCTAGAAATTCTAGAAGGTTCTAGAAATTCTAGAAGGTTCTGGAAGGTTCTAGAAATTCTAGAAGGTTCTAGTGGAGTTGGACTCCAACTCCAACAGGGTGTCCCTGCTGGAGTAGGACTCCACCTGCCTAGGGAGAGCTGCCCCAACCCCTATAAATAGAGGGGCAGGGCACCTCAAAGGGCATCCCAAGCAGCCCCAGAGGCAGCCCTAGTCCCTTGGACTAAACCCTAGGCCGGCCATCTCTAGATTGGTCACAGCCTTCTTTTTCTCTCTCTTCTAGATTGGATCTAGTACAGCTGCCGGCGCGCTGCTGCTTCTCCTTCTCGTAGATCCCCGCTGTTCTTGTGTGCTGGTCCACACATTACCGCGGTGTCGCTGATCCGGTACGCGTGGATACCTCGGAGACGTCGTATACTTCGGCGTTTGATCGGGCGAACTATTCACGAGGAGATCGCTCTCGCGGCTGGGAGGTATAACCTAGCTGCGGGAGTCTGCGGACTTCATCGACATCGGTCAACTTCTCCGCTGCATTGACGTGATCGTCGAAGGTATGATATCGTTACCTACACCTCGATAGTGTTTCTTGGTTTGGTTCGTGCGCGGAAAAATTTTGTTTTGCGTAGCGCGTTCCCCAACAGCATGGGTCTCTGGTGAGAGGTTTTCTATCCAGGTCAAGACTTGCTCCCGCAGGATGAGTTGGACAATCTTTCGGAGGACATGAAGTAACTGCATGAAGATTACCTAAAGATGTCCAGAGATCCACAAATATTTTGCCAATATTTTAAGGTCAAGGTGCCAAGAGATTATAATTTCTTCATGGAGAACGACCAGGACACCTTCGGCATCAACTTTGAAGACATCTTCAACATGTACAACCTCTATAGGCTCCACACCATGATGGTCAGGCTATGGGCTCTCTACCAAGCCCAAGAGTGCAGACGTCTACGCGACTCCAATCTTAGAATAATCGATCCGATATGCATGAACGAAGGCTATGCTGCGACCCCGGATGGTCGAGTCTTTCTGGAAGAATACCTTACGCGTGCGTTCATCGTTCATAAGGACAAAGACTACCTACTAGCCCCCTACAACCCTCCGTAAGTCCTTTAACTTAGCATCGTGTGAATTTTTTTTGTTTTGTACGCACGTATCTCCGCCTGCCCGCTTACGTCCATTTGCTCACATTTACGCAGCGACCACTGGGTCCTCATTGTGATCGTTCCATGCTGGGCCAAGGCATTTTACTTTGACTCCGACGAGAGCAAAAGATCGGACTTCAGCAATATCACTAATATTTTGGATACAGCTTTTTTCAAAGCCAAGTTCACGGGTCATAGTAAAATACCTTCAAAAGCGACAAAAATGGTACACCATTACAAATTTCCTTGTAGAATTCAGCCAGAAAATAGCGTGACATGTGGGTACTACACCTGTGCCCATATGGACTGCTGGGTTCGGTACAAGAACAAACATTGGAAAGATATGAAAGAACTGAAGACTTGGTCTGAGCTGGGAAGTCACTTGTACGACTGGCGTCAGGACTTTGCCCGCATCCAAAGAATCTTCGCCAAAGTCATCAACCTTGAAGTCATCAATCCAATGGGTGAATTCTACACCGGCCCCCAATTTCCGAAGCCAAACTTAAGTTGTTCACGATAGATTCGTTGTTTCTGAAATTGACGAATAATTGCCACTATGTTCTTTCTACACTTAACAACTTTATTATGTCGCTCGTCAAATATACTTGTGTATTCATTCCTTCATACTTGTGGTCCATGGTTATGTACAGTGCTATGTGATTATGAAGTGTTATGTGATTATGGTTATGTGAAGTGTTATGTGATTCTGAAATTTGTGAAATGCTATAGCAAGCAGGTATTATAGTAATTGTGATTATGAGGTAGGTATCACCATACTTGTGTAGCAGGCAGTAATGCGGCCCTCTACTGACGGGCCCTTATAAAATGCCCGTCAGTGTAAGGACTAACCACTGACGGGCATCTTATAAGGGCCCGTCAGTGGTGACACATCCAGACGCCTCCAACGAGGGGTCTCCTCTGACGGGCTCGTTGGGACCGTCAGTAGTAACATACACTACTGACGGGCGTGTCGCCCGTCAGTGGAGGCCACCCCTCCACTGACATTCCCAGGCTGATGGGCCCCCTGACCGTCAGCAGAGGGGGTTAGATGACCGTCAGTGCAGACCCATTCTGCAGCAGTGTTAATTGGACGAAGGCGTATAATCATTTCCATGTTTGCTGTTGAGAAATCCAAATAGTCAAAACCAAAAAGAATCAAAAGAAGCTCCAAAAGAAAAGACACGAGTCTAAGCATCCCTTTTACTAAATGTAAGAACGCATGGGATGTCACTATGATGGATTAAACTAAAGTATAGAAATGACATAAGCATGCTTTTATTCATTTTATCTTTAAGGTTAGATTTAGTGGTGATACAACCTTAAACATGGATAAATCTATGATATATATATGCCTGCATGATCTTAGAGATATATATAGAATTTTCGAGTGTAAGTCATGACCTTATAGGTTCTAGTAAGGTGTACTCTATATTTAACATACATTTTGGGATTCAATAGGTTTCATAAGATTGGTATGTATAAATCAAACATTTATGTGCCATTTTAACATCATACCTCGATTGCCACAAGTTTTATATGAAGTTTATCAATTCTCACATTGTCATGCTCACTTGCATTACTTAAAGTGGCATATTTTAATTAAAGTTAATCTGGACAGCAGGAGCGTATCGGCCATAACTCACGAACGGCATATCGGAAAAATGCAAATAGGTAACTCTAAAAAAAGCTATTGATGGAATCTAAAATTTTCCTTTTGGGACCCAAGGACAAAAAGCGATAGGAGGTCACCAAAACTATGCCGGACAGATTCAGCCCTAGCGGCACCTATACCCAACAAAATCCACAATAGTGTGATTCGCTGCATCTACCATGTTCTCAAGACATATACGCCAAACACGAGCACTAGGGATTACCCTTGACGCATGGAAACAAGTAAAATCGTCGAGGACGACATAACAGTTGTGGATCGAGTATCAGTACGGCACCATCTTCTTCCTCAAGCGATCTTCTTCTTCCTAGCAGCGGCATCATCTTCTCTTTTTCTTGAACACAACAAGCACCATCTTCTCTTCTTTTCACCCTCTTCTCCACTCCTCTCCTATCCTCTATCGGCAGCTAATACATCTTCACCACTTCCTCCCCTCATCTCACAGTTGCTGACAGGAGCAAAAAGGTGCAACTGGCTTAGGGATGGAGGCAACAAGAGTGTGTGGTGCTCCGGTTGATGGAATTGGTGGCTTGCTTGTCGTCGATGGGGAGTAGCAGCACCGCTGCTAGGGCACGCGGTGGAGGGAACAGGCGGTGCAGTCGTGGCGGCGTGACAACAGCTCAATGGCAGCAGTAGGGGAGGATGCGCATCGGGGCTGGGTGAGGGGCACAACGGGGAAAGTGGCATATGGCAAGGGAGGGCGGCCAGGATGGGGTGGCGCACGAGGGCTAGAGCGGCGGTGTCCTTAGGGTAGGAAGCAGAGCGGCAGCGGGAAACCTGCGGAAGAGGGGCGCGCGGGGAGGTGGCACAGGGAGGCGATCTGGTGGATGGCCGCGGGACGCGCTCGTGGCTAGAGGTAGCGGGGTGCGGCAGTGGGAAGCGCGGTGGCAAAGGAACTGTGGGCGAAACAGCGAGTGGCCCGATGGCGGAGTCGAGTGATGCTCCAGCAAGGACCGCCGACAGTGAGGCCCCCCTTACCCAGGCAACGACGACGGAGGGCAATTGGTGGATCTAGGGGCTCGGTTCCCCCCAGCCGCCCTTATTCAATTTTTATTATTATTGTATTTATTTATTCATTTTATTATCGTTACATATTCTTTTCAGTTTTAGATTAGGTTTGGTTAAAAGAGGTTGAAAACAATGATTTTAAATTTTTGAAAAAGTTGTGGAGAATCATCAGAAATTGTATATCCTCCACAAAAAATTTCAGATCAAAATAATTTAGTTTGGGCTACTATTTGATTATAAATACAAAATTGTCCAAATGAGGATTTGAACTACTAGTACCTCAAATAGTTTTAAGTTATTTTGGAAAAAATTCACATTTGCATTTAGGGATATGAATAACTCCCAAATATAGAATTTGACAAACTTTCGGAAGAAGAAAATTTATTTAATTGGTCCTTTTATATCTATCCATCCGAAAATATTTAGGAAAATATTTATTTAAAATCGGTAATTCAACTTCAATTGACATGAAACTTTTTGTGGTGTTTCTTTGGAATATTTGGAACTGAGAAAAATTAATAGGTCGGAGTTGTGGTAACGTTTGTTTCAAGGTTTTAGTTTGGATGGGTTTTAGGTCACTTTTAGGGTTTTAGCATTTAGAGTATGTGCAAAAGACCTATATGCATGCATGAGATGAGAAGGTTAGGGTTTTATCTCCCTTAGATGTTTACAAAGGTCAGGTTTACAAATTTTGGTTGTTACAGGTATGAACTACGAACACAGCGGGAAAGTAACAATGGGGGGTTCTAATAACCCGTAAAGCCTTCTGAGCATATGGAGAATTGTTTAAAGTTAAAACTTGACTTTTATTCTAAAAATATCATTGAAAAATTCATTAATTCCTTGGGGACTAATGTCCTTGTAATAATAGCGCATATCAAACACTTGTTGTTATTCATGAATTGGTTGAGTACCATCAGTACTCATTTTCTACATAAAACATCTTTTGTTTGGCTCTGAGTCAGTAGAGCCTAAGTTCGTGGATACTCTATCCCAAAGGAAAATACGGAGCTGGACCTGTCTGAAGGAGTTGAAGGAATTGACTATTATATCGACTATGGAGAACATGATGATATGGAACTAGACCGGTAGAAGTTTAGTGTAGATTAGTTGAGACAACGTAGCCATAGCAGTTTCTGTTTATATGTTAATTACATTTTGTCATATATTTCAGTCCTCACTGTTTACCTATTGCGAGTTAGACTCTCTTGTATATTTTTAGCATGTAATAATAATAAGTTTGTATTTGGACCATCACAATGCTTATGTTGTACTATTAATGTTAATTGCCTTTTGTCATCAATATTATATCAGTCTACAGATACATCAACTGTTTGTAATTGATAAGTCACATTTTTTCATCGTGGAATCTAACTCACAATTCGTGGTCTGAATAGAAGCAACATCTTTCCGACAGCAGAGATGGATATCTCATGCTCTGAATAGAGGCAATGTCTTTTTGATAGCAGAGATGGATATGTTTTCTATTGACTCCAATAGTGGTGGTGTAGTGAGTATGGTGTTGGGAAATTTGTAAGAAAAATTAAGGATACTCATGCATCCTAACATTCGATGTTGAACTCTGGACATCGTTAAGATGCCCCTGAGAGATTGGCCTGACGTTCCTGACTGGTGCTTTATTGATATACGTTTTGTTGTGGCCAGGATTGTCAACGAGGACGATAGCGACGCAGATCAAAGTCTGTAGATCATCCAGGATACAACTAGGTGTGCGACGCTGAATAAGAGACTGCAACGAAATAACTTGTCCATGGCGCTGAATACAAGGAACAACAATCCATGTAAATAAAATGTCATCCAGATCATTACAGTTTCAATACGATCGATCAATAAATAGAATCGAGAATATTCCCGAATGAAACAATGGCCTTGGCTGCAGCTTTCATGTCTCTTTTCTTCTCCTGACTCTGAAGCAAAGAAGCCGCATCTAAAGCTTCCTTTCCCCCAAGGATCCAAACATATGCTAGCATCCACATCTTCACAAAGGCTTTCGGTTCAAACTAACCCTTGGAATGACCAGAACGAGTACCAGCGAATTCTAATCGAGTCAAATTTGCTTGGGATCCGAGCAGTCGTCTTGATAGCCTTCAAGAATCGTGTTGCAGGTGTTCATGGCGCGGGCATCTAGTAGGCTGTGGTTCCAGAGTTTAATCATAAGGAAACGCCAGCACCTGTTCATCCAGCGAGAAAATTGCAAATCAAATAGGCACCAAAACAAGAAAGATGTGTGCAAAAGGTGCCCCCCAGCGTGCTGCAGGCAACCCTAAGCATGTCCGCAAGGAGGCACTAATTTATAGATCTAACAATCAGAAATTCACCATAGTAGAGCAGGGTTTTGTACAAGTTGTGGTCCATGAAGCCGGGAGAATGCCTCGCAGGCCCAAGGTATATGACCATCGGCTAGCACCCTGTAATTTACCATTTCAGTAAGAGAACTGCAAATATAGGTTCAATGGATACCATTAAACCAGAATTTTGTATCCTGCAATCTACTCTGCTGGACAAACATCGTATAGAATGACCACAAATATAGTCAGATCAAACCGAAATTTGGTATTCTGTAATCTATTCTGCAGGAAAAAGATCATATAGGACAGTCAAACCAAAACGAATCGAGCATAACTTGTTTTGATGCCACTTGCCTCTTGCTATGGTAAGAACGCAATAAAATGGAATGAAAATAATCAACGGAGCATTGTATTGTACAGGAATCCAAAACAGTGAACCATATAAACATCAACAAATGCTCAACACGGAAGAATTGTGAAGAATAATGTGTTCCATGCAAGATGAAGACAACATGTTTATGATGGCCTTCTGCCTGGAAACATCTCCATCCTAAAATATATTCTAAAACACTATTGAGAAACAATACATGTACAAGGAAAAAGACAGTAAGGTTTCCATACTTCCAAGTTTCAAATCTGAAGTTTGACTGCAGAACTAAAATCATAGAAAGGGATTTCCAATTTGGGAGTTCAAAATTTTAAATGTGAAATCTCATTGCTTGAAAATATGAATAGTGCAGACAGCCTGACCTTTGTTTTCGAACAAATGAATTCCACATATGCATAATAAGCTTCTCATCTTTTGTAACATCAACAAAATCATCAAGCATCTGCAACCCAGCAACAGTAAAAATTTAAAATAGAATGAAGTTGAAATAAATTGTTAGACAGAGAATGACAGCTCAGGTGTAGGTAACAACAAGCATATATTCTATGTTTCTGGACAGAGAAAAAAAGAAATGTCATAACTGACCCTTCTATCTTCAAAGTCGGCGATATCATCATCAACTTCATCTTCACTGTCACGATCTGAGAAGACTTGTTCCAAGGCCATTGGCTACAACAAAGTGTCACAATGCAGTCAAGCTAGATTTCAAATACATGTATCAAATTATAAAGATTCCAAGTCATAACAACAAAAATATGTATAGTACTTAAAAAACTAAGAAAAGAAACATATGTAGGGAGGGTGCAATTACTAAATGATGAGCATCTGCAGGAAAATTTAGCAAGACAATGAAGACTAAAGTATAGCAGAGCCCAATGACGTAACCATATCATACAATAGGAAAGCTGGCAAGAGGCAAAAAAAAAGGGGATTAAATTTGGACATGAGATAAATTTTATGTCAGCAAGTTTTGAAAACAGCTTTGCACGCTGTCTTCAGCATCCAATGTTATACCAGGTTTGCCCATCAAATTGACTGGCATAAAAGGCACTGGTGAAAACGTGGTGATAAATAGTATCTGGTTTGCCAGCTGGTAGTTATAAATGGATGCAAATAAGTCAGCTTCATAAATCGCTTCCAATTCTTCAACAACAAAAAAAAACATCGCTTCCAAAATTCACAATTTCACACATCAGACACTGAAACAAGAAATCATGCTAGCAAGATTGCCAGTCTGGTATTTGTCAGAACTAAATAGGCAAGGTGTACAGATCATATTTTAATTTAAGATGAGCTAACAGTGAATGGAGCAGAGTATTACTTCCCACCAACCTCTGCAGGAGACAGACCCTAACAGTTTAGACCTCTACTAAAAATCAGCTTGAAATCATATACTAAAAACAGAGGCTCTACAGATTATTTCCCCTGTACAAAATATCGAACTGAAGGAGCACCAGGCACCCAGAAAACAAAATGTAAAGACACATATAGAATCCTAAGTATGTGAAGACATTGCCTGTCGCCATACAAGAATTACAGAACTATCACAAGCATAACAATGCATGCATAAAATTGCAATATGTACATGCAACTATACAAGCAGGTAAAACTAGTACAATATAATCAACCAAACACACCCCATGGTTCTGATACAAATAAGCATACACACACACACATAAAAGATACATGAGAAGTGGTGAACAATTTTATTTTTTGACACACCTGTGCCCTGTGAGAATGGAAGAACTGACGTTTCTGCAGGAGTTGGCGGCTGTCAGATAGCATACACACAAAATTTAGTTGAACATCTAATATGAATGTCTCGAGAAAAAACTTATATGATGCATAACATGATATTGAGAATGTAAACAGAAGGGCTACTTTCTGGGGTCAGCTCGTTCAGCAGATAGCTTCCTTGTTTTCCCAAACTGTAGTACTGTCGGTGGTGAAAGATTGCTACCGTGTACCGAGTGAGCAGGATCAACAGATGCATGTGCTACAGAAATACCTGGAAATTTTAGATAACAACAGGAATGAAATATGAACAGACGAAAGAACTAAACAGTTGCTGCCATGATCTGTTTCTTAGGAAACAACTTATCACATGTATAATAGTCACATATAATCAACGAAGAGTTGCAATAATCTCTTAAGGGTCTAACTGATCGGGTCTGTTATATTCAAAACAGCATGCAGAACTTCACAAAGCTGAAAATTCCAAGTGCATGCAACAGAAATAACTGGCTCATTCAAATTTTGAAGTTTAAATATTGGAAATCCAAATTCTCAGAAATTGACTGGTTTTTCGTGCACCTGCAGGACCTAGTACAGGAACAGGATGCCTTTTGTATCACCAGGAACATAATATGAAAGACTGCAAGCTATCATAGGATAAACAAAATATTTATCTAGTAAGATAGTAGAGAGGAGACAAATCAATAACATCACTGTGTTACCATCTGAATGTAGTTTATGTGATAGCAAGAAACCATAAGATGAGAATGTACCATCCTCCCTCTGTACATAGCCGTCTTCAGACCCTGCCTGGGCATCTTCAGCTGAACCTGAATCCACAATATGTGGATGTACATGACTAATTTTCTCAGCTGTGGTTTCCAGCCTTCTACGCTTCTTAAATCTTGAGCTGGTGCAACACAGTTAAGAAAATCAAATACAGAAAGTAGCATCGTGAAAATTGATGGAGAAAGAGCGTACCAGTAGGAAAATGTTTGATGTCTTGGATCAACTCCCTCAGCCACAAGCTGGAAATAACTGGGACTATTAGTTCCAGACATTCATTCAGTTCAGCGACACATCTAGCCATAACATGCTAAACTTAAAACACTCAGTTCAGTGACTACATCTATCATTTATTATCGGCCAAGCTTGGAAGTTCTATATCACTAATTTACCTCAGTTCTCCAGGCATCAGTCTTCAGACTAACATTAACAGCCTGGCATTCTTCAGATATCTGTGAGAGCATTAAGAACAAATTAACAATCAAACTATGACGACGACCAAACAAATTTTTTGCAATGGAGATTCCAGAGGTTTACCAACCCAAAACTCAAAGTGGAATAGGTCATGCGATGAGTTTAAGTGACACCCCAGACCCTGGTATCACCAAAATCACAATATCAGAGAAGTGGTTGGAGAAAGTGTGCACAAAGACTCTTCACATAAAAAAAAGGAAGGAGTGTGCAGAAAGAAAAACAATCTGAAGCTCCTCACTAATGAGAAGACATCAACAGCGCAGTGTGGAACTGTGGAATAACAAAAGATTTGGTTTTATCATAAATGTAGCAGGTGACATGATCCTTGGGACCAGCCCTTAGCAGCAATGAGTGACATTTGAATAAATACACAAATGGAACTATGCTTCAAACTTTACCTTGTAGCTTCCACATGGTACCAAGCAAAAGGGACAAGCAAAATCTTCAGTGACTGGTAAGAAGGGATCAATATTAGAACAGAAGAACACGAGCAAATCGAGTTCTTAACCAACAAATATCACTCAGTGATGCAAAACTGAACATAGGTAATTGCAAGGCATCCAACTCCTGATCTTTGCCATGATCAGCATCCAAAACAAAGTACCATGGATAACAACATTGTTGCAGCAATAGGGGCTCAGTCAGCAGTATGTACATGTGGCCATGGGCTAACATACAGCTTAAATCGTGTCACTAAATACACCGCATAGCACTCCTATTATAATCACATTCAGAATCTTTGGTTTCCCATGCTGCGCACTATTTGATAATATATATATATATATTTTGGAGAAAATGAAAACAAAGGTGGCTTTCTGCCAAACATGTTCATAAAATTTCTATTTAAAAATCTATGACCCATTGGATTCCAATTTCACCTTTACTTTCTTCTGTTGGGATGTCATAACTCATATGCAAGTGTTTTCTTTTTGTCTTACATAGCAGCATTTTCAGTAATATCATTTTTTTAAAACTGTAGCAACTTTTCAGTTTATGGTAGTGATACATAAGTTCATTTCAGAAAGATGCATAAATTAGTCAAATAGAGATGACAGATGTTGTAAAGAGAGAACTTTATAAGTCATTTTTTCTCTTTAAGCTCAACAAATATCAAACTTACCAGTATCAAAAATATCAAACTTACCAGTATCAAACTTAACTCACTAGCTTTAGTTCTAGGATCATGTGCAAAACAAAAGTGTAACGGCATAAAATTCTCCACTAGGTTACTTCCTATGTGTTGATACATACTAGTAGTCGTAAAATGAATATTTCCTTGAAGTTCTTAGCATGTTACCGTACCATAATTAATTGTACAAAGTAATAAAATTACCACCAAAAACAGAAGTAGCTTTTGTTCCAATAACATGTGTGCCATGAAAGTGTCTTAGCATGATATCTTTTACTAGTTCAGTTGCATCAGTACTGACATGTATTAACAATCTAACATTATCTAGATAATTATGTTTATCACCTACATCTAGAAAATGTGCAGCACCTCGAGAAAATGTCAATACATGATGCAAACAAGTGACAATGCAAAAAGCATGAGCGCACATGTTTGTGTGAGAGAGAACCTTCAGTCTTTTGCATAGTATTGTTGTAGTACTTGTAGTTGAAAAGCACATTACCAGATCTTAACCTGTGGAAAACAAAAATTTCTATGTGCTGACTTAACTTGGTTATATCAAAATGCAAATGTATTTGATAAATCAGAAAGTTAAAGCAAAGTGTCATAATAAGACCTGGCCAGACACCAGGCCAGGACAGGCTTTGGCTAGGCTGACTTCAGCCTGACCACAAAAGGCTAGGCTGAGCTTGCATGAGAGCCCAGTAAACCTGGCTCGGTAGCCAAAACCCCAAGACCAGGCATGAATAGAAATTTGATTATACTGAATCCATTTTTATACTTGTATTATATGTTAGGAAAAATCATTAAAAAAATGATATGAAAGTACTTCTGATGGCAAATCTAGTAATATCATGTACTTTTGATTGCAAATCTTGTAATATCATTTCCACATGACAAACAAATACTTGTGTATATCAGCAGCCAGGTTTAAAAGGTTGATGCCACGCATTCTAAAACAACACCTAAAAAAAGAACCAATGGAGTTTAATTTTCGGCAAACAGTCCATCTTAACCCCTTCAACTATCACAAACGCCCAGGTTTCACTCTCAACTATGAAACCGGCCATTCAACACCCCAAATGTTGCTTGCAAGTTGCCCTGTTAGTCGGGTGGCGACTTGACCTGATGACTTGAAAAACTTGCTAGGCAGATAGATGGCAAGCTCTGTGGACGTCAGCATGCTTGAGTGCTCAGAGGCTGAACACCTAGATATGAAACAGAGCAGCGGCGCCACTCACCATGCCGTTCCATCATTGTTCCCCAAAGCCACGGTCAGCCTGCCATCCCTCCCAGTGCCGGCCACCACATCACATCCCCTTGCTGGTACACACCTCACCGTCATGAAGCAGCTCCCCTCCCTGTGCTGTATGACCACACCACCACATAATTAACCCACCAGGCCATTGCCATGGCCATGTTGTGTGTAGGCTAATTGGAGGAGAGGGGAGGGGTTGGAATGGTGGATTTCATGGGGAGGTGTGAAACGACTATCAGCCATGACCAGTGAGTGAGGAAGAGGAGTTTAGAAGGAAGAATATTCGCAAAATGGTCATAAATAGCAAAATATGAAGTTGGGTAGAAAAAGACTTAATACAATCCATATGGTTTGACAGCAGTTTATGGAACGTCATTCTTTCGGACGACAAATAATTAACTATCCTGGTGAATTTACAGCCCTGGCATGGAGATGCCTGTATGGCCACTTCCTGAAGTATTGGTGCATCATAGATCATGGCAATCAAATGCAGCACAAGCTAGAAAAAATAATTATCAAGATTTGCGTCATCACCCTTCGTGAGAACAAGCAGTTGCAACGTACTCAACCTAGTCAAAAACTCAAAATGGATACCTTCAAAGTTCAAACTAAACTTCCTAAGGAAAGCATGCAATTATCCGTGACTACTTTTCAATAAATGTAGCTATGTATGTATTAGTGCTACCTTATAATATGTGGTAATGATGAAGGTGGGACACCACTATACGAGTAACTACTATATGGAGATTCAGACATGTCTCTTGCACCAGCCTCTTGAGCAGATATGCCAACTTGTAGTTGATATGAACCCTACAACAATAACAACAATCTCAGTAACTCACGACCGTCTACAATCTAAGGTGTTGCCATTCTACATCAATAATACTTACGCCCCTAAATATGGACGCAATGATTAGATCAAAAAAGAAAGAAACAGGAAGGACCTTACCGTAGCATCAACCTTATGAGAGCAAAATGTCAAGCAACTGTCCTGCTCCAGAAATTTTGGCTGCATGTATACAAAAAGAAAGACACACAGTTTCAATTGAAAACAGAAAGGATAGCAGAATCTGAGGAACAACTGAACAAAAACGATGAGAAATTTGCAGAATCACTGAAACTTCCATAAATTATAGATTCCAACCTTTACTGTTAATTTGATCTTTGAAAATACTGAAAGTTCATGTAGCTATTTGTATCAACTTAGAAGTACATGGGGTAAATCATCAAAATTTAAAGTAGAGGTGGATAAGGTAATTTTTTAGTCTGAAACAACTTTCAGATGCTGCAGAGGATTGTGGTTCATCCATCCTATGGTTAAATACTATAGAAAAGTTGTATTACATGCATTAAGAACATTGAGGTGTGTGTAAACTATGGAAAAGCTCAATTTGGCATACCTCTAAGAAGCTCGGGCTCATACTAACTGTAGAAGCCAACTCCACAGTATGTCCCAAACTTAAAGTTAAACAATTCTCCAAAGATGAACCAAGTAAATCAATTGGTATTTTACCCCAGAAACATTTCCCTTCAAGCTCTGTCAAAATGCATCACATAGATGATAGTTACACTCAATAACACTACAAAATACAATTGGTTTCTGAACCAAGTACAAGCACGTCTGTTTGACTAGACGTGGTCTCTGTGACAATCAGGATAGCCTCAAATGAGGAAAGATTAATCTAACTTAGTGACATGGAGATGGCCTACTAACACCCTGTCAAAAAACTGATCACACAATGTTTGAGGATACTTTCATTCATTTGATCCTCCTAACTACAGTAAATGCGGCAAACATACCAGTTCTTGCTCAACTAATACAGCAACTGTACATCCTGATTTTTATGGACTTTAATTTTTTTTTAAGACAGGATCCTACACAATGTAATCTCGGATAATGTATTTTTATAGAGAGAGATATGTAATTCTCAGCATTTATCCTGTTGATATTTCCTTCTGGAAATATTTTTATTGGATTCCTTGTATATGATTTGATTTATGTGAATTTTCTTGGAATTGTTGGATTTGAATTGGTATTACTCCCACACCATTTGCATTTTCAGCATTTATTTAATTCCAAAATTCATTATTCTTTTTCTCTGATTTTTTCTTTTGGGCCAAAACATACCATTGGCCACGAGCCTTCTCTCTTCTCTCTTTTCTCATTGGCCCATTCTTGCATTTGTTGCCACCGAACCAGCCCAGCACTACTACCTTTCTCTCTATTTCTCTCTCGCACACATACCAGCAGGGCTGACCTGGCAGCTCTTTCTTCAACCTCCAGCACACGCACGAGACAGCAGCAGTAGCGCCCATCTCCATTCTCAATTCCACTTCCTACCACCTCCTCTCATCAAATTGATTGCAGGTTTAAAACCCCACTATCATACACACTAAATCCCCTCATTTGCTGATCCTTTCTTGCCTTAACCACCGCTGGTAACTGATGCCATTAAGATGGACAAGAGCTCCACCAAGGCCGTCGATCTCCCTCTTCTCTATAAAAATCCACGCAAAGGCTGTCATTCTTTTCGCCTACTCTCAATTTCACCTCAAATTCACCAGAATGCCTACACCGTCGCCGTCTTCATCTCCAGCTGCCATCCATGTCGTAGATCCATGCGCTCTGCAAGTAGCGTCCTAGGCTGATTCCTTCTACGTACATCACTGCTAGGACCTCGCCAACCCCGTGCTCTCACTCGCGCGAGCCCGCGACGCCGTTGGCTGCGTACGTATCAAAGGTAGTGCCGCCATCACCGGCATGGCTCGTTGCACCGGCCACCGGATGACTCCCTGGACACGCTGACCGTGGCATCTCCTTGGCCACATCTCTAAGAGCTCAACTCCATGGTCGCCTCTTTCCCTCACTCGCCGGAACGCCACCACATCATGTGTGCCACTTGGGCCACCATTGTCGTTAGCAAGGAGCTCAACTTCGGCGACTCTAGGACTTCTGACCACCCCCCCCTCAGTTTGCTTTTGGCTGTAGAATCCCATGGTAGCAGTATAATTTAAATATAGGGGCTAGATTTCAAACTAGATCAAAACAGGACAAATTTGAGTTAGATTTTAAACTAGATCAAAAGAGGGCAAATTTGAGTGAAATTCATTCATATTTGGCATACATATTTGCACTGTTTAGTATTTTCTAATGTTATTTATTTTTCCTAGCATACTAGCATGCCATGTTAGGTCTGTGGGTTCTGTTGCCATTGTTTCTCTACCTAGATAGTATGTAATTCATGCTTGCCATGTTTGAGTGAATTTTAGCCAAATATGTGAGCTGTTTTGGTTCTGTAAATCTGATTAAATGCACCAGTTATGTCATCGCTGTTGTGTTAACTAGTTATGATAGTCTGGTGGTCACTCATGTTGGATATATAACATGCTTAGTTTCATTTGTTGCATATCATGTATAGTAGCTTTATATTTAAGTTTCTGTTTATATAAAGTAGAGTGTTGTCCTCTGTTAACTTAGTTTTTACCTTGTATGCATGTACTAGATGATCTAGGTAGTAGAATAGCTCTCTTTTGTTAATCATGAAAATGCTAGATTAATTCCTAGAATTATTACTTTGTCTTTATTCCTGTTTTTATTAGTTTATTGTAGTAATTGCTTGTTGTTTAGATTTGAGAGTGTGATAGGTTGTTCCTTTGGATGATACTAGCATGCTAGGTTAGATTATGTATTTCTTTGCAACAACTAGCACGGTAGGATTTGTAATGTTAGTAATTAATCTTTATAGCCTAAGTTTAGGTTTATGTGCTCATGCATGACATGACTAGTTACTGTTCATGACATGTTTAGATATAGCACATATCTTATTTAGACACACTGTATGTTATGCCATGATGTGGCTGTTATATGTCACTAGATGCATGAATAGTAACTAGAGGTTATAGGCTATGTTTGTATAATGATTTATGTTATTATATAAAACCTATATTAAGGTTGTATGTAGACATTAGAATACCTCCAACCCCTTGATATCATATCAAAGCCTTTTTTATGCAAAGATCATCTTCTCTAGTGCTAGCCTAAACCATGTCCCTTCAAATCGAATCCAATCCGTTACACCTTTGAATCTTGTTGCTATTCTATCTTTTACATAGATAATATGGTGTTATTTGGCACGAGATTTATTCTGCTTGCAATTGCTATTCTTTCACCATGAGTAGGTAGTGATGGGACTGTTCCAGGGCAAGACCAGGAAGGAAAAGAGGAAGGTTACGTTAACAAAGACATGCCTCCTTGTTTTTGATCATGTTGATCCTATACTTTTAAAATCATTATTATGTTTATGATTTATAAAGATGTTGTTTCTCAAATGTTTATCGGTCATCCAAAACTACTAGATTTTATCCTTGTTACCTAGTTTTATTCTTAGAATAGATGTCTATTCAATATAGAGTTAATGATGTTTAGCCATGCAAAGTAGTACCTTTCCAATGTTTCTCATGTGAGGAACATTCTATTACATGAATCTTTATTACTTTGTTGATATCTCGGAATTGTTGAGCATCCCCTTTTATCTAAAACTCTATCTAAATTCTACTCTAAGGTGTGGCATTGTTGTCACATCTTTTAAGGGTCGTATGTATGTTTGTATGTATTTTTGAGAACTAAGTGTAACCACATGCTAAATGAGCATTAGCTTAGTTAAGTAAATAGTTCATACTCACTGTTAGCATTATTGTACCGTAAATAGGGTGTGGGTTAGATACGACCCTCGGCACCAAAAGGGGTTCAAATTGTGAGGTTGTACTCCGTCTGTAGTAAAATCTAGTGGGCATGTCACATTCAGATATGACCTGTTGAAATAGTTTGTCACAGTCTCCCTATCAACACACCGATTAACATGTGTTCCAAGCCTGATCAGCTTCGTGCAAAGGGATAATCGTGTCATGTGGGTAAATTGTACAACCTTTGCAAAGTGTAAACTAATCGATTAGCCGTATCCACGATCACGAACGGCACAGAGATCCATTAATGTAAAGGAACCTATCTTCTTTTTCTCAAATGATTTTCCCTCTATTCCTTTGAATGAGTATAGGTGGTGAGAATCTATTATCAGAGTTAAGGGTTAGACCTTCTCGATCAGTATTGGTGGTTAGAACCTTCACTAATTAAACCTCAGTAATAAAAATGTTTTAATCATAAAACTACTTTCGAAACTAGTTATGATAGTTCAACTAAAAATGCTCTTTATGCAAAAAACCATAAAGCCTACCTTCATTATAGAAGGGGGCATGCTGAGCACACGAAGTACTCATCAAGCATGATATTTTTTGGGCCTGTTCAGATAGCTATGAAGATGTTGAAGAGGACAATGGAGACTACTAATACGATGATGCCAAGGAGTAGGGTCACATGGACTTCATCACTACTTGTGGCACGTATGGAGACGCGTTATTTTTATCTCCGTTGTTTTCATATTGTAATAGATGTCATAAGACATGGTACTATGTAAGCCGTGTGGCACATTCGTATGTAAACTTTTGTAATAACTTTGATGCCGCGCAATGGTAAACATTTTGCCTATGTCCGTCAGCTTGATCCTAGACCGACGAAGACATACACAGGGGGAGTCTGGGAGTTTTTCTCAGGCTCTCATAGCAACACACTTTGTTAACTAATTATCTATGGACTAACGTAATGTTTATTAGTTTTGGTTTCAAGTATCAACTGTAATAATGATCTTTACCCCAAGAGAAGGTTTGGCATGTTGATGTTAGCTGTTTACCACCTAAAGATAGGTGGTTACAAGGGTTGGATTGATTGGCCCAATAATATGGGGGCGTGTGCTAGATGCAACATATTGTGAGATAGTTTGGTCAATGTCCCGTGTAGAGTGCAGGCCCAACAAAATAGAGGGAGTGCATAGGCCATTGGCGTTCATTCTAGTCAAGAATAGGGCATTTGAGAAAACAATACAGATCTTACACCACATAAATAAGCAGTATATCTAGCCAACCAATGGCTAGCTCAATCCGTGTGGCTAAATGTCACCACATAAATAAGCAGTATATCTAGCCAACCAATGGCTAGCTCAATCCATGTGGCTAAATGTCTTCTAAGTCTTAAGATAGTTATGTTAAACAATCGCACGTCTGAGTCTATTCTAGCAACTGTTTAGTGTCTTTCACATAATATCAATCACAAACTTACTCTGGAGAGCAGAGCCTTCCACATGGTTCCCAAAGCAGTTCTTTTCACCAATATTTTCTCCACCTTGCCCTTCCGAAATTAAAAAGAAGGAATCAACTTTGATGGTGGTGAAGAACTGTAAAGCACAAATAATCACATAGGATGTACATTATACCACAACTGATAAGGATAATGTTAAGGTTGCAAGCTCGGGAGGTTGCTAAATTCTTGACGTCAGGAATTATGAATGTGGCTTTGTTGTGGTCTTTATTACCGAATTCACTAAACGATGTAAGCAAACAAGCCCGACTAAACCGATATATTGGAGAATGCTGCAAAAACATGATATCATAAATGAGAAAAGAGATCATTTGGTAAAAAATGGTACATGAAACTAAAAAGGCAGACTTACCCCTTCAAGTGAAATATTACTAGTAGGTGTAGCTAACAGAACATAGAGAGGAAAGATATTCTGTTCTTGCCATTCAGTATTTGTACCTCCAGAAAGTGATACAGTTATTTGAATCCTACATTCATAAGCAAAAACACTAGTAAGTATTTGCATGATGCAAAAGACAACATTAAGTTCTGATAGTGTTAGTGCTTGTTTATCACAGAGATTACTCCTGAAAGAACTTACATAATTTATTGGACCTTGTTTGGCCAAGCTACCATTCCGATTCTATTACAGTGCATGGAGAAGCAGCAGCCATCTAGCTCTAGATCCTAAGATTCCTAATTAAAAGCCAATGTTGTAAAATTCCAAACATAGCGACTTTTGGATTGTCGCTCCAGTCTCTTTGCTTGAGAACATGATTGACTTTTGTGGACTGTGACCATACGTTTTAATCTTGAATGGCAACTTGACAAGTGTGGTGATTTTTGTAGATTTAGGGTAATTTGTGACAATGTACATAACATAATTATTAACTATGTTCTAGCAAAAAGTTAATTATCTTTGTATAGAAGATTTTTTTAATATGTATCTTTTGGTTTACAACTTAATTATCACAACTAAAAATAAGAAGTTCAGTGTGTTGTACAGGTTGTCAGGCTCTAGATTTGTGTGTCATAAGAACATACGGTCCTTGATCGAATGAAACGAGTCAATACTAGCTATACACTTATTCGGTAGAATCTTAACATGGTTACAATTCTTGCAAAAAAATGTAGAATAGTAGTCGCTTACATACAATTCTACCACTTCTATTAATTGATTATGGATAACTACTTGCATAGTTGCACATGTCTTTTTAGTGAAAAAACACTTATTATCCTTTGATATCATCATTATTTGTGTAAGCAATAAGTGATCTTTCATTTGGACTAGATGTGTGTAAATAAAGGCTCTGATGGTATAATAAAGCAGAAAAATATAATTTGTATGAGAAAAAGCTCAGTACTATTGCAAAGAGGAATAAATTCGAAAATATCATCCAATGCTAGTGACACATTACATGATAACTTCCAACTCATTCATCTTTGAGATGGTATTGAGCAATATTGTCCATGTGTACACCAAATATGGGAATTATATAAATCTGGCGGAATTTAATATTCTGACAGCTTAGCCTTGGTTTCTTATGCTACCTTTTACAAAATTATGGTTGTTTGTTCTACTTTTTATGATCATGTATGTGCTAACTGTCATATAGTCAACCTATGCATGGCACTAGGATGGGCAATTATCAATCCAGTTAGCTTTTAAATGACTAAAAAAGCACTAAAATCAATGTTGAAATACATATTATGTTCTTCAAGATAACTGCGTGGCCTCAGGTAGGACCTTCGATTCTACGATTTGATCCTGTAGAAGCATTTCCAATTTGACCCAATCCCGTTCATGACAACCTTATGTATGAGGTACAACATAACTAAGTTAGCGAAGCGATCAGCAAATTACATAATAGTGAATAGTTTCTAGAGTCATGTCTCTGCTATGTCAAGAAAAGAAAATACTTTCTGAAATTTTAGTCTTTTTTCTTTTGACATATTGATCAGAACAATCTTGGGTGACCACATGTCCTGCAGTAGAGTCAAAGTTTTTACCTCTTTTTCCATCTTGCATGTATCTTGTAATGAAGGCATCTTTGAAGAAAAGCAGGCTGCAAAATTCATTGGTATCTCAAATCACTTACACATAGTGGTTTATGGTTATAAGTGAGTAAGCACATGTAAACCATGTTAAATGATAGGGCTACAAATTTAGGATGAAATTACATTTTTAATGGCTCGTCGTTGAATAATATTGTACAGTTCAACTGGCTTGCAGTACAACGCAAAACTTTCTTCAGCAGCAAGCTGCTCATCTGGGGACAATCGAACTCTCAACTGTTGACGGCACATCTGGTCTGCAGACTGGGGATAACCAAATCCACACCCGATGTTCCTGCATATGAGCACTACTTGCATTAAAAAAAGATACAATCCATGTCATCTCACTATTAAGATAAAGATAACCATCAACCATATACACATGGTTTCATATCAGCTAAGCAGCTGAATAAATACCAAACAACTCAACTAGTTTCCAATAAATCCGGATAAAACCAACGTAGGTACAGTACCACATAAATTTCCAGTAAGCAGTCATTAACTCTCGAAATTGGCCATTTACTAGTTTCCAGATGCAACCAAGATCACATAGTTTACCAGCAATGAGTGATTAGCCAATAGCCATTTACTAATTTCCAAATGTAACCAAGGTAAGCACCATATATACTTCAAGTGAGCAGTCATTAATTCTCAAAATTAGCCACTTACTATCGAAAGAAGTTCACTATCCACCCACGAAAGCAGCAGATAGACTGACATCAACCCAATGCACTACCCAACTGTTCTATCACTGTAAGTAGAATTTCCTCCTGGCTTGCTATCACAGTGCCCTTACACTCGCAAATGATCACAGAACTTGGGCAGCCCTATGCAGGGCTCAATGTCGGACCTTTCACTACTCACGTGGACATCACCAGGCAAAACTAGCAGCTAGCGGAACACAAGCATAGCACAACAAACAGCTTGTAAGTAAGTTAAGTGGGTGGTGGCGGGGTGTACGCTGCGTCGCGGGGAGGTAGAGGTAGGCCAGGCATCCTCCTCGTCGACCTTCGGGGTCGCGGGCAGGGGCGGACTTATTAGCAAGGGGCATGAACCCCCAAACTTTCTTCTGAAAACAAACTGCTATTAGTAGTAGTAATATTGATTCGGGATCTCAAAAGCAGCAGCTTGAGCTGTGGGAAATCGACACACACCAAAATACATGGGTGGATGCACCCGCACCCACAGCTGCAGCTTGATAGTTCGTTCTCCTATCGATGGGGCCGAGACCAAGCCAATCTTGAAGAAGAAAGAGATCTGCCAGGTTGGATCGATTGCAAAGGAAAGACCAGAGAGAGCAAGACGAAGAGCAGCAATAGCAGCAAAGCTAGGGCTTCCTTACCAGACAACAAGAGGAACCGCGTCCGGACCACGCGCCTAGTCCAGTAGCAGTAGAATAAGGGAGCGGAGAAGGAGGAAGAAGATAACGAGAGAACCGCGCGAGTTACGACGGAGCAGGCGTGCTCCGGTGGGAGGAGGAGGAGGAGGAGGCGGAGGGTTTTCGGCTCGGTGGCGAGGGACTGGGGACGGTGCTTCGGGTGGATTTGGGAGTAGAAAAGGGGAGATCCTATGCTCCGCGCGGGCGGACGATAATCACCGCATCGCCTACTACCAACCGACCTGAGAGGCTAGTCTGGCTCATGCGACGCAACGGGCTCCCCGGCCCATGTCACGCAGCGCAACGCGCTCCCACTACGTTAGCTCGGTTTTGCTCCCTTATCGCCCGTGCTAATCGTACAGAGGAATCACGCGCGGCCCATCTGACACGTGACGGCCCATCTGTACAGCGGGAGGTACAAGTTAGTGGACTAGCAAAACATAGGTTTCGGCCTGGATGGACGGTGCGCATCTCAGTCAACGAGCCCTTTTTTTCTGTTTTCTCCATCTTATCTCGTCTCGTCTCATCTCATCTCACTACTAGGGTATCCCGATTCCGATCAGTCCTCCGCTTCCTCCGACAGCCATCGTGCCGACGTGAGTCCCTATCCCGATTCTGATCGGTCCTCCGTTTCCTCCTTTTACCCGCCTGTTCGGGCTGTTTTAGGGACCGGCGTTGGCCCTCCACCCAAGCATCGGTTCTACAGCTTTGATCTGTTGCCAGATTGGTTTTTGCTAGTAGATGCGTTTTGGCTGTGGCTTTGGAGAAGTTTCAGTCAGGATTCAGCAATGGATCCAAATGTGAATTCGGGGGTTTTGATGGGGCGAGGGCGAGCGAATTGAAGATAGCAAATGAGTTGGAGGATCTCATCGGGCGCCTCGATCTACAGGATGAAGAGATGATATCATATGGGAGGAAACTGAAAGCGAGTGTTAGGCTAATACAAAGTGGCTTGCACTAGCGCGGGTGCATACCGGGAAATCCTTTAGCCATGCGGCTTTCTTCTCCAGTATGCGCACGGCACGGAGCCCAGTTCGTGATGTATGCTTCAGGATGGTGGATGAGAATCTCTTTGTAGTGCAGTTCGTTTGCCTGGGCGACTGGAAGAGGGCAATGGACGAGGGCCCTTTGCTATTTAGGGGGGCAAGGGTTCTTCTTGTTGAGTATAACGGCTTTACGAAACCGGATCAGGTCAAGCTAAAGAAGTTTGCAACGTGGGTTCAGATCCACGAGCTGCTAGAGGGATTCCAAACAGAGACCTTAGTTCATCAACTGGGCACTCGGATTGGTAAAGTTTGCAAGATACAAATGGATCCTCAGTGGGGTGCTATTGGGGACTATGTGCGACTCCGGGTGAATCTGGACGTGGGAAAATTTGTCTCGATCTCGAGAAGGGGAGAACATGAATTCTTTCGTGTTAAATAGGAGAAAGTTGCTACCTTTTGCGGAGCCTGTAGTTTCCTTGGGCATTCACACTACGAATGCGGCTCCGGTGAACACGGTGAGAAAAGTTTGCCTTTGGACAGTGGATGCTGGCTGATCCCGGAGGAAGGGGCCGGGTACGATCTGGTTGGGTGAGTCGTGGCGCTCGCGGTGGCCGTAGGGGCGGCAGGAACTGGGAGGGCCGTTCCTATGGAGATAGTTTTACCAATTCCACTGAGGATGACTCTGTGGAGGAAGATGAGGAACTCCAGGAAACTGCATCTAGTCCTATGAAGGAAACTACCGGGTTATCAGAGGGGGAAAGAACAGCGCGCAAGTGTCTAGCCTTGGAACAGAAAGAGGATGAGGTTGGGTGTGCCTCGCTGAAGGTTGCTAGTATGGTAGAGCATCTTGAAGAGCAAACTGGATCGGGTACTAAGGATACTAGTACACTAAAAAAAGCTCAGGACAAGAAGAGGTTGAAAAAAGCTGGGGTAAAGCCTACTAGTCAAGAACAAAATGCAACAGCGACGGCCTCTCGAGGGGAGGACCACCGGGCACAATGAAAACCCTATGCTGGAACTATCGTGGGATTGGCGATCCCGCGACAGTGAAAGAACTTCGCGATCTCGCAAGGGAGTGTGCTTCGTCGGTCCTTTGCATTGTCGAAACACAGATTGCAATGGCACGAGTGGAAGGTTTGGCGGGGACGCTGGGTTTTGACAACAGTTTTGCTGTCACTAGTAGCGGCAGGAGCGGAGGCTTGTGTGTTTTTTGGAAAAATAGCATCAATCTACGCATAAATAATTTCTCGAAGTATCACATTGATTCGGAGATTACTGAGCCGGAGGAGGAGCCGTGGAGGCTGACCTTATTCTATGGGGAGGCGGACAGAAATCTCAGGCACAATACTTGGAATATGATGCAGTTTTTATGTGGTGAGTCGATACTGCCGTGGGTTTGCATGGGGGATTTTAATGAAGTTCTTAGATGAGAAGAGCAGATGGGTTTGAACGAAAGACCTACTACTCAAATGATGGGCTTTCAGGAGGATGTATGCAGCTTATGTGATCTGGGATACATTGGTTTGGACCGGACTTTGAACGACGCGTCACTGGCAGAAGTTCTTGTCGAGTACATTTGGATCGTGCTCTATTTACTGTGGAGTGGTGCTCTCGGTTCCCGTTCGCCACTTTGCATCACCTGACGGCGGCCAAGTCCAACCATTCACCAAGAGCACATTTTTTATCAATCTCCGTGGAACGAAAGCGGATTGCTCTTCGGAGATAATCTCAGGTAGAACTTGCTTGAGTCGGTTAGCCAAAACTTTGGATACAATTTATATATCACATTGCAAAGGCTAATGGGTCGGAATTGAGCTAAAGAAACCGGATTTGGTACCTTAGGGATAATGACGATGAATGTTTTGTTAAGCTCTTTTGGGGAGTCTTCTCCTCTAAGAATTCACAGTACAATATTTGTAATATCCTCTTGACACAGGTCCCAGTGCTTTTGAAAAAATGTGCTCTTGATGAATGGTTGTGCTAACTAGTGAGAAAGCGCCCGGCCTGGATGGTTTTCCGGCACATTTTTTCAAAAGCACTGGGACCTGTGTCAAGAGGATACTACAAATATTGTACTGCGGATTATTAGAGGAGAGGACTCCCCAAAAGAGCTTAACAAAACATTCATCGTCATTATCCCTAAGGTACCAAATCCGGTTTCTTTGGCTCAATTCCGACCTATTAGCCTTGCGATGTGATATATAAAATTGTATCCAAAGTTTTGGCTAACCGACTCAAGCAAGTTCTACCTGAGATTATCTCCGAAGAGCAATCCGCTTTTGTTCCACGGAGATTGATCATCGATAATATCATCACTGCATATGAGTGCCTGCACTTTATGAAGACAAAAAAGCGCAAAGCTAACTCCCACTATGCCTTAAAATTAGACATGATGAAAGCATATGATCATGTCGAATGGAATTGTTTGGAAGCAATCATGTTGAAACTGGGATTTATATGACCCTGGGTGGAGCTAATCATGCACTTTGTGTCAATCGTTTCTTTTTCTGTCTTATTTAATGGTGGAAAGCTTGAGGAATTTAAACCAACCAGAGGGATTAGAGAAGGGGACCAATCTCTCCTTATCTTTTCTTGTTTGCCGTAGAGGGCTTTTCTTGTGTGCTCAAGGGCAGATGTATTGATGATGAGGTGGCTAGCCTTCGTATTGCACCCATGGTGCCTCTAGTCAACCACCTCCAGTTCACCAATGATAGTTTGCTGCTGTTTAAGGCAAGCGAAGAGGGAGCGACCAGATCAAAGATGCTATTCAGTTGTATTGCCGAGCCTCTGGTCAACAAGTCAATTTGCAAAATCTTCAATCTTTTTTGGTAAGGCTGCCCATCTGATCGTAGGGCGGTGGTGAATGACCTACTTAAGATACAAAATGAGAGCTTATCTGAGAGATACCTTGGTTTGCCATTGGATGTGGGAAGGTCAAAAATTGGTGCTTTCAAATATCTTAAAGATCGAGTGTGGAACCAGGTTCAAGGTTGGATAGAGAAATCCTTGTCGGCTGGGGGAAAGGAAATCATGATCAATATATTGCTCAGGCAGTGCCTACGTATTCAATGGTCTGTTTTAAACTCCCTCGGGGATTATGTCAGCACATTAACTCGCTTATCAGGAAGTTTTGGTGGGGAAGTAAGAAAGGAGAAAGAAAATATGCTTGGGTGTATTGGGAATCCATGTGTAAACTGAAGTTCATGGGAGGTCACGGCTTCAGAGATATCGTGTTGTTTAACTTGGCCATGTTAGCAAAACAAGCTTGGAGACTTTTGCAAAATCCAATTTCACTAAGTGCTTGGATCCTGCGTGCTGTTTACTACCTGGATAGGTCTGTGCTCAACGCTTCTTTGGGCTCGCGGCCTTCACAAGTGTGGTTTGCAATCTATGAGGCCCGAGCGATTCTGCAACAGGGGCTTATAAAGAGAATTGTTTCTAGACTCCACAAGCATATATGGGATGATAATTGGATTCCAAGGGACCATAGGATGTGGCTGGTATGCCCACGCTCGTTGCATCCCCTATGCACGTGTGTGACCTTATTGATGGACCTTCGGCTAGCTAGAATAAAGAGAAGGTAACTAAACACCTATACTGATGAGACGGTGGCCCGATCTTTTGGTGAGACGAAGGTAGCTAACGGTTTGGTGGAGTTTGACCTTGATGATCTGACTATATCGTACGTGACGGTACGCCTTAGCAATCGCTAAACCAACCTCCGATGGTTATTGACCTTGCCGTAGGCAACCTGAACAATGAAGTTCGAGTTCCTGCAAGCAACCAAAGAACCAGCAAGAATTATGATAAATTGCAATCTGAAATTATGAGTATTAAATTGGCACAAGAGATAGAAGAAAGTATATGGGGATGCCACTGGCGATCTAAACAAGGCGGTAGTCCTACATGACTTGTAAATGCAATAATGTAGTAGCAGCTAAACAACTCAATGAAACCCAAAAACTAAAGAGAAAATCCTAGGGGTTATATAAAGACAAGAGGTGATCTTTTATAGCTCGAGCAGCGGATGTACTTGAAGTAGTAGAAGTAGAGGTGGCAGCGGGTATATCCATGGGGCTATGTCCTCATCATCCTCCTTTCCTTGAAAACAAAGCCGTCCTCGGCTTTGCATAAGCTGAAAACCATTAAAGAGCAAAGAAAACGTGTAGACAGCATATATATCTATCAATCATGGTTAGCTCTACGTGGTTAGCAATTACATCCAAAACCAGAATTGAAAATGTGATACTTCATGGTAGATTTCAAAAATATGTATAATGCCATATCATTCTTAGATTCTAGCAAGCATTGCAACTCAAGTTGCAAATATAAGTGAATAACTTGTCTTTGTGATGAGCATTAGCAAAAGAGATCATGAGCTTTAGCAAAACTATCCATACAACAAGTATTGCAACTAGTTTTGTAAGCATATGTGAAGCATTCATCATAATATTGCTCAAGGCATGTGCCATCGAAAATTATGTGAATGTACATTCAAAGAGATGAAAGGATTATCACTAACATGCTGAATTTTAGGATGTGGAGGAACATAAAAATTTGTGGGCAGCATGTAACATAAGTCTTTGAATTAAATTCTCACATTGCAAAGTTGACGAGGTAAATAATTGCAAATGATCATTGTTGGAATAAGTAAGTTTATCAACAATTTTAGCACGGGTCATGCAAAAGCTATGCACTAAAATTCCACAATCTACATTATATTCTCCAATCACATTAATTTGGTAGCATGGAGTATAGATGGAATTCCACGAAGGTAAACTTACTAGTTCAGAAACTTTCATTAGAGCATGTGACAATTACATAGACATGTCAAGATTAACATAGCACAGTAAATTAGAGAATATGGCATCAAGTTCCTTTTCAGGTGCTACTAACTTATCACATTCTATCTCAGAATAATTCAATTCACAAGGCTCACTTTTGGCGCTGTTAGATTATCATAACAACCATTCTCAGCATGTGAAGCAACCAAAGAAGTAGAGTTAATATCACTATTTGGGAGGCCTAAAATAGTACTGCCATTGTCTAGAAGAACATTAAGCACACCCAAATCTGAAATTTCAGAATTCATATTATCGATATCAATGTTTGGTGCAACCAAATCAGTACATAAAATAATAAAAACTGGGTGCACATATATCAGCAGGTATTTTAATGATTTGATCACATAACAAGCTCAATCAGCAAGCAATGCATTGGTTCCAGAAAAAGAATCATGTGATTCTTGGGAAACAATTCATCATGTTTAATTAATTTCTCATGAGAGCTAGTAATAATTTCAGCATATGGAATATTAATTTGAGCACTAACATGTATCTAAAACACAAGTAGCATGTTCATCATCTAGTTGTGGCATTGATATAAGTGAAGTATTATCACACAACTCTTCCTTATCACAAGGAGCATTACGTCATTCTTTACAAACAACATTCTCAACTTGTGTTAAAGGCAAAGTAACATGCGGTTCCACTCTAGATTGCTCTAACATAGCATGAGTAGCGGACAAGTAGAGTTCATCACGGGAAGCATGGGGACTAGTACCTTTAGTAGGTTGCAACATGGGAACTTGTACCTTTTGTTTATTGGTCTCATTTATCTATCTCTTGATCACCTGTTCAGCTTTGCAAGCAAGACGAAATAAACGATTAATAGAAAAGCAGTCCTTATGCATGAGTTCATTCTGAATTTCATGGTTCAAACCTTTCCAAAATATATTAAGAGTAGCTTCCTCACTTTCATTGATATTACAACAAATAAGTAATATTGAATGTCTTGATAGTACTCATCATAGTGTTACTACCTTGTTCTAAATGTTGTAACTTTCGAAACTTGCTACGTATAAAAGAGGACGGTACAAATTTGTATCTCATTGCAAGTTTTAAATCATCCCGAGTAGCAAGTATATAATCAGGGTATAATCGACAATATTCATCCCACCAAATAGAAGCAAAATCAGTAATTGTACTAATAGCAGCCCGTACTTGCTTATGCTTAGGAAAGACATGGCTAGCAAATATTTCAGTGAGTTCTAATTCCCTATCGAGTAGAAATCAGGCCTATTACAACTCTCAAATATTGGCATAGAGACAACATGATCATGTACCTTTTCACGTTGTGGTACCTTTTGTGGAGGTAGTCATACTTGCCGTGGTAGTGATGAAGAAACACGCGCCTCAGGGTATGGCACATCTCCCACTATCGATCTAACCCAAGAACTAATTACTTCAGAACCTGGCATTGTTACTAGTAGACGAGGAAACAAATCACAAATATATGTTCCTACCAACTACTAGAATGTGGGGTATGGAGTGGAAGGAATCTCAACAATTCTGTAGCAAATACCAAGCTCTTACCAGTTCTTACCGTGTTGTAGTGGTTGTCGGCCTTTGGCGGTGTCAAAGATGATAAAAGATTAGTATAGTGATTACCAAGGTGACCGAACCGAGTACAGTATAGGAAGGTGGAGCTTGGTTGATTTCAATATGGTAGTAAGGAAGAGCAAATAATCAAAACAGATATGCAAAATTGAAAAGATGCTCAAAAATACTAGTCCTAGTTGCTGGACTTAGACTAGAACGAGCAAAATTAACCAAGCCTAGATACTGAAACAATGAAAGCAAAAGATCACAAGCTCACGAAGCAATGCAATGCAAGAATTCTTCTGAGATTTTTTTATTTCTTTTTTTATCAGTGGCCTTCTGTGTGGCTTCTTATTCTTTTTATAATTTTTTTGAATTTTTTTATACCTCAGAAAAATACCTAAAGGAGCAAAAGATCTCAAGTAATCAAAACCAGTGTTCTGCCGCAGTGCTGCCGCGGCAGCAGAAAATAGCAGAAATCGTGCCGCAGCAGGAAAGTGGCAGCAGACAGAAACTAAATCAGCGATTTCTCTCAAACCACTTGTCCGATTGTGTTGAAACTTTATCTGTGGACTCCTTGAATTATGCCTGATTTTCTAGAAATTTTTCAAAATTTTTTGGGCACCTTTTTGAGTCCGAACTGAGCTCTAATTTGAGATCCGAATCATAACCGATTCAAACTTTGAGTCCTGGTCCGAATCTACATGGATATGACATCTAGGGGACTTCTTAAGGTCGTGGAGGAGTCCTTGAGGTTGGCCGACTTCTTGCCCAAGAGATATAGACCAAATCAAACAAGGCAAGACTTTATCTTTCAATTTAGACTTCAAGCAACTTCACTTTCCTTTTTTCTTGGACTCTTGCCTCTTCTTTCCGAGATCCAATCTACTAGAGCTTGTCACAGCAGCAAGATGGTGCTGCGGTAGAGAACCTTGATGTGGCAAGTGGTGGCAGCAGGCGTGGCAGCGTGGGTGGTGCATGGCAGTGTACGGTGACGCAAGGTGATGGATGAGCGGCAGTGGTGGGTCGTGGCACGGGTTGTCGCGGCTGAAATTGGCTGCAAAACCTTGCCACGGCAGCACCTCTTCTCTTCTTTTTTTTGATTTTTTGCAGGAAGAACTAGAAACAACACAAGGAGGTTTGATCTAGTAGAAAAATTTCGACTACGAACTAATCTAACACCAGCAACTTGACACGATCAATGCAGCAAAAGTTCAACAATGTAAGAACTGCAATGAAAATTGCGAGGCTCAGATTGGTTTGGACCATGGGTAAACTAATCTAGTATTTTTTTGTAGGCTTTTTCTGGATGATTGGTAGAAACAGATCTAACTATGAAAACAGTAAATTTCTCACCGAGCAACTTGAGCTCTGATACCACTTGATGAGACGGTGGCCCAATCTTTTGGTGAGACGAAGATAGCTAACGGTTTGGTGAAGTTTGACCTTGACGATCCGACTATACTATACGCGATGGTACACCTTAGTAATCGCTAAACCAACCTCCGATGGTTATTGACCTTGCATAGGCACGATCAACCTGAATAACAAAGTTTAAGTTCTTGCAAGCAACTGAAGAACCAGCAAGGACTATGATAAATTGTAATCTGAAATTGCGAGTATTAAATTGGCACAAGAGATATAAGAAAGTATATTGGGATGCCACTGGCGATCTAAACAAGGCGGTAGTCCTACATGACTTGTAAATGCGATAATGTAGCAGCAGCTAAACAACTCAATGAAACCCAAAAAACTAAAGAGAGAATCCTAGAGGGTATATAAAGGCAAGAGGTGATCTGTTACAGAGGCAGTCTCAGATTGTTTTGGCTGTTGCGATCGGCTCGTAAGGAATTTGGATATGGGGTTAGACAGGTTGGAAGGAGCACGAGATAAGCTTTCCAGAGAGTCCAAGATCACCCAAATCGGAGTCTGTATGCTCGAGATAAAGACGTTTGAAGTCAAGGGCTGTCTCGGCAATCCGAATAAGAGTCCAGATCTTGTGGGACTCTATCTCTAGCACTTTTTGGACCAAAAGTGACATGGAAAGACTCCTTGTACAACACTAATTCATGTGGGGATATCTTCATGGACACATGAACTCCATTCCTTCCTCCTCCCGAGAGCTTGAACTTAAATCCTCGCTTGTTCTTGACGATCTTGACAAACCGTCATTTGTTCTTTATAGCTCGAGCAGTGGATGTACTTGATGTAGTGGAAGTAGAGGTGACAGCGGGTATATCCATGGGGACCATGTGAAACTGGTTGGGAAAACCGCGTTGCTAGCTCAAATGTTAATACAGTGAAGAAACAATGGACAAAACTCTAGAAGAGAAAGGTGCCCTCAAAAATCCGTGTGTTTGCTTAGACCATGGCAAAACATGGTTACATCGTCTGTGTGTCCTATTTGTCAGGCGGCGATCAATTCTTGGCGTCATTCTCTAGTGGATTTACCATGGCTCATTGTGTCTAGGCATTGATAGATGAAGGTCTTATCGAGCACATTGTCCACAACTTGTCGGATGATCCTAAGATCTGGTTATTCAGCCTAATGGACTCTCTCTCACATTATGAGTTTACAAAGGTGTTGTCGTCTCTTTGGGCAATTTGGTGGGCTCGTAGAAAAGCTATTCATGACAAGGAGTTTGAGAGTCTGTTGTTGACTTTCTCTTTTATCAATAAGTTCATAGAGGATTTGGATGCCGTTCCAGGAACGCCGGGTCGTCCCATGGCCCCAAGAGGTCGCGGCGTTGAGCGGCGATGGATTCCACTAGCTAAGGACTATGTTAAGATCAATGTTGATTGAGGAGTGTCTAAGTGTGGTAAGAAGGGCACGTGTGCTGTGTTGGAAATATGCCCTAGAGGCAATAATAAAGTTGTTATTATTCTATTTTCATGTTCATGATTAAGTTTATGTTCTATGCTAAAATTGCATTGGTTCTTGAATATGAGATTCAGAGGAAAACCTAATTGCATGTGTGGAATAATAAACACCATTCAGATCCCTAGTCAGGCCTCTGGACTAGCTCATGTATTGTTGATGATCTTGTTTTCCTGATCATGGGCATTGTTAATGTAACAAGGATGCCGGCAATAATGGGAACACATTGTTAGGGTAACAATGGTGTTGGATAGACCCCTTATGAGATACTGCGAGATCACTTCGTCAATATGTTGTCAGTATCTTCTCATGATGTGTTAACGTTTACTTGCGTCCTTAGACCATGAGAATATCATAGACCCGGATACCGGATGGTTGCTTTGGGGTCATCAATCGTTACGCCGTAACTGGGTAATTATAAAGGTGACTTCCAGGTACACCAGAAAGTATATCGTGGTTCTAGATATGTCAAGACTGGGATTTGCCCATCCGGCGATGGAGAGATACACTCTGGGCCCACTCGGTATTACGGTGTCCAGCATCGCCTGGCCAGGTATTGTGACTAAAAGGTTAGTCACGGGGATACCGGAATACGAAAACGAGAAAAGAGTACAAACCGGTAACGAGGATAACTAGGTATGGTGATCAAGGAGTTGATCACAGGGATACCGTCAAAGTCTCGCCTCGGGTTGTGTAATGTATCGTGAGGCAAAAGGAATTGTATGCGACAATACAAGGTTTGCTCGATAAAGATCTTCGATGATATGTGGGAGTCGTTATGGGTGTCCAGATCCCGCTGACGATTATTGACCGGAATGTATTCCGGACATGTCCACATATACTCGAACCTATAGGGTCACACGCTTAACGTTTTAGCGACATTTAGGAATGCTATGATTTATGGAGAACGAGAGAGAAGGGTTCCGAAAGTGTTTCGGATGATCTCGAAAGTGTCCCGGGAGGTCCCGGATGGTTCCGGTGATGTCCGGAAGTGTTCCGGAAAGTATTGGAAGGTTCTAGAAGGTTCTGGAAGGTTCTAGAAGGTTCTAGAAATTCTAGAAGGTTCTGGAAGGTTCTAGAAATTCTAGAGGGTTCTGGAAGGTTCTAGAAATTCTAGAAGGTTCTAGTGGAGTTGGACTCCAACTCCAACAGGGTGTCCCTGCTGAAGTAGGACTCCACCTGCCTAGGGAGAGCTGCCCCAACCCCTATAAATAGAGGGGCAGGGCACCTCAAAGGGTATCCCAAGCAGCCCCAGAGGCAGCCCTAGTCCCTTGGACTAAACCCTAGGCCGGCCATCTCTAGATTGGCCACAGCCTTCTTTTTCTCTCTCTTCTAGATTGGATCTAGTACAGCTGCCGGCGCGCTGCTGATTCTCCTTCTCGTAGATCCCCGCTGTTCTTGTGTGCTGGTCCACACATTACCGCGGTGTCGCTGATCGGTACGCGTGGATACCTCGGAGACGTCGTATACTTCGGCGTTTGATCGGGCGAACTATTCACGAGGAGATCGCTCTCGCGGCTGGGAGGTATAACCTAGCTGCGGGAGTCTGCGGACTTCATCGACATCGGTCAACTTCTCCGCTGCATTGACATGATCGTCGAAGGTATGATATCGTTACCTACACCTCGATAGTGTTTCTTGGTTTGGTTCGTGCGCGGAAAAATTTTGTTTTTCGTAGCGCGTTCCCCAACATGCTGTTGTATGTCGTGATCATGAAGGTCGCTATCTTGGTGCTTTGATGGGCTAACTGATCCAGCTTGTTTGGAAGCTTTGGCTTGTCGTGAGGCTTTGGCGCTTGCTGATGACATCAACCAATGACGAGTGCATGTTGCTACAGATTGCTTTGAAGTGATGCAAAATCTGACGGGACAAGAACCTGTGTACCTATGGTGTGGTCTTGAGAAGTATTGATGCGCAAATGGTGGCTTTCTAGCATGTAACCTTTGTTCATGAGGGTCACGATTATAATTTTGAAGCTCGTAATCTTGTAAAGGCGGCTTCCACCCTTGATGTGGGACGTCATGTTTGGTTCTTTCTCCCCCAGAGATCGCTTGTATACCTTTACACTTTTTTGAATAAAACAGCCCCTGTGTTCCTCCAAAAAAATCTCATCTCACTACTATAGTGCACCAGTTTTGAATCAGGATTTACCCCACCATTTATAGTATTATTCTCGCCCAAGACCGAAGCACCACCACCGTTAATGCCATAGATCGAATGGTCAAGGGGCCAGCGAATCTGGACAAGCCGAACCGTTGATTTGCATCATCTAACGGTTCCTCTACTTTCTACTGCTTTTTTGGGTGTCTGGGTTGTACCTTCTTTTTAGTTTGAGATGTCTCCACGGTTCTCAAGACTTCGCTTGCCTCCAAAAAAAAAGAGAAATCGAGAGGTAGAGAGCGTAGTCCACTCTACATCCAAAGGCCACTAACACGTGGGTCCTAAGCATTTGATGTCCCCATCGGTCACAGTAAAACTAGTGGCACGAACCCGTGCATTTTGTTTTGCCTATTCTACTCTCTCTCCAATCCTTTGTCCATGTACTCTGTCATTTGATTCTGACTTACATGTAGGACAATGCACTTCTTAGACCCATCCATCATCGTCCAAAAAGGTTACTAGAGTTTAGTGATGGTGGAAAAATATGATTGCCAGGTGCAACCCACGACATGTAGGATGTGTGGTTGCTTTGCCAAAGATGTTTTTTCTTATATTCGTACGCTTCAAAATACTATAGAAAAGATCTTGTTGTTAAGAATGAGATAACGTTTCCACTATCTTTTAGTATTCCCGCTAGTGTTTGGTATAGCTATTGTAACTGCTAGTGATTAGTATTAGTTGTTAGTATTCCCATGCATGATTAGTGAGAATGTTCTCACTGATGTACTTGTATATAGACTAATGATCCAAGGAATGTGATGTGTACCAAAATCAAACCAATCTCTCTTACTCCATTTTGTGTCTTCTTATGGCATCAGAACCATTAACTCAACAACAAGGATAACTTCCCTTGGTACCGTGTCAATTGCCCTATGTGCTATGTCCTCCATCATCGGTCTGATCACTGCACCACCCATGACCACCATCAACGTTTGACTAAATGGGAAGAACTATCTTCTCTCGAAGGCACAAGTGTTGTCATCCCTTCGAAGGCACCGGCTGCTTGGGTACATTGATGCATCTACCCCAGCATCTCTGGAGATGTTTGCTCCTATGGCTGCTGGAGGAGAGCTAACGCCAAACCCGGCGTATCAGCAGTGGCTTCAATAGCACCAGTCAATCCTTGGCGTGCTTCTGTCAAACCTCACCAAGGGTGTCTTGGCACAAGTCATTCTCCTCACCACCATGCGTGAGGTATGGACAACACTCCAGACCACGTTCTCGACCCACTCTAGAGCTCGGTCATGCAAATTCGTATGCAGATGGCTATGCTCTGTGAGGGAGATCTCTCCACGCAAGAATACTTTAGCAAGATGAAGTTGTTGGCTAATGCCTTGGACTTGATAGGTCACCCTATACAAGACGAAGAGGTGGCCACCTATCTCCTCACCGTCTTGGATAGCGAGTACGATCCTCTCGTCATGTCGGTGACGACGAGGGTGCAGCCAATGCCTCTTGGCGAGTTCTACCTCTTCCAGGGTCTGATGCTAAGAGCCTCGCTGATCTATTCGTTGCAGGATCTTTTGCGTCCAATTGATCCCTTTCGACCGTGGCGTATATGCTGCCTCAAGCTGCTCTGGCTCCTCGACAATACGTCGTGCGCACCCATCTTCAGGATAATGTGTGCAAGCCCAAGCAGCTAATCGATGGTAGGATGTTTTATTTCATTGATCGACGTTCATTCTTGTGCGCTACTGAGCCGACCTCTCATGAAGACGCATTGCAACACCAAAAGGATGCCTAAAACAAGAGTTTGTGGCTCTTCTCAAGAATGAGACGTTGCAGTTGGTTGCTCTACTTTATGTGTCAATGTTGTTGACTCAAAAATGGGTGTTTAAACTGAAGAGGAAGGTTGATGGCTCTATTGATCATATTAAAGCCTGGTTGGTTGCAAAAGGTTACAAACAATGTTTTGGCCTTGATTATGAGGACACATTTAGTCCCTTTGTGAAACTTGTTACTGTGCAGCTTGTTATATCTATTACTATGTCTCACAGATGGTGTCTCCGACAATTGGATGTCCAAAATGCCTTCCTTCATGGTGTCCTTGAAACTTGAAGAAGAAGTGTACATGTGGTAGCCTCCTGGTTGCATAGAATCATAGTTTCCACACCATCTGTGCAAGCTCAGAAAGCTCTTTATGGTTTGAAGTAGGCTCCCTGTGCATGGTATTCTCGACTAAGCTCCAAGCTGCATGATCTTGGTTTTATTGCTTCAAAAGCTGACAAAACCTTGTTTGCCTACAACTGTTCAGGGCTGACTATCTACATGCTCATTTATGTTGATGATATTATTGCGGCTAGTTCACCTACATCTACAACTATGATGATATTATTGCGGCTAGTTCATCTACATCTACAACTACCAAATTGCTTCACTGAGTTTCTATCAAGAACCTAAGGAATTTAGACTATTTTCTGGGCATTAAGGTGAAGAAATCATTAGGGGTAATAACTCTGTGTCAACAGAAGTACATTGGTGATTTACTTCAGTGGGCCAACATGGAAAATTGTAAGCCTGTGACAACACCAATGTCAGCTACATAAAAACTTGCCTAGGGCAACGAACTATTACTTTTTGCAGATGATAGCACAAAATATAGGAGCCTCGTCGGTGCTCTTAAATACCTAGTGCTCACACGACCATAAATTGACAGACATTGCCTTCTCGGTCAACTATGTGTGTCAATTTCTGCACTCGCCTATGTCAGAACACTTCTCGGTGGTCAAGAGGATACTTTGTTATCTGAAGTCCACAACTAGCATAGGGTTGGCTATACGTATATCCATGTCAATGTTATTTAGTACCTTCTTAATTAGATGCTGACTAGGTTGGCTGCAGTGATGATTAGAGGTCTATAGGTCACTTTGAACTTTTTTTTGGTCTTAAGTTGATTTCATGGAGCTCTAGAAAGCAGGCAATGGTCTCAAAATACAAGGCTTTAGCAAATGGCACGAAAAAACAATTTGGGTGCAATCGCTTCTTGGAGACTGGGTATATTCTAACCAAGACCACTAGTTCTTTGGTGTGACAACTTAGGTGTGACCTACTGGTCGGCAAACCCAATATTTTATGCACCTTTGAAAATATATCGATATTTCCCACGCTTTTCATAATGTTTATCTATTAATTTTCTAGACGTTATTGCATTATCCTGGAGATACTTCTAAAAAGAAACAAAATAAACTTCCACATCTTCCTATGAGAAAATCTAGTAGGTTGGATCCTATGCAAAGAAACGAAGCTATGGGTTGATGGATTTGACTATCATCTCAAATGCCCACTCAAGACTCTCAAGATTCTCAAGGTGATGTACCATTAGATGCTGAAACTGAAGGAAAAAAAACATGAATAGAAGTAAATTGATAAATGTGAAGATCAAAACAATAATAAAGATAAGGATCAAGGTACAGAAGAAGATAATGGAAAGAAAAGTAATGAAAAAAAAGTTGGTAAAAAGCACGATGAGCAACACGAACCTTGGATTCAAAAACCACTATCTTATCCTAGTAAGAAAGCTAAATCTAAGAATGATGAGCATTTTGAAAAAATAATTGATATGTTTAGAGGTATATACTTGAAAATTTCTATTATTGATGCTTTGAAAACTCCTCCTTATAGCAAGTATATTAAAGATATTATTAATAAGAAAAAACATATTTCTGATGATGCTGTTAAAACTTTGTTGACCGATTATTCTTTTGATGGAGAAATTTTATTATTATATAAATGACAGTTGGTGGTGATGGTGGTTTCACAACTCACCTCACTTTTTAGCCCCACGGTTCTCTCCCCTTTCCCTCACAATTACGTAGCTTTGTTTCCTCGACAAACAAGCATATCTGTTCGTTGATTCTCTCTTAAGCACTTCTACCATAAGTCCCAGCTAATCAAGCCTACCAGCCTAGGTCTGTTGTCAGCTCCACGTCCCCTCTACACCTCCCTTGGCACTTTATTTGGGACGACGACACCTAATTGCCATCGTCCTCCAACCAAATAGCTTCCACCTTTGTAGCCCGCTATGGCCTACACAGGACGGCCATGGCACTGGGCACTGGAAAAGACCCATGAAATGGTACAGAATAGACGAAAGGGGTTGCGTGTGTTAAAGTTTGATGTTGTAGGATCCATGAGCCATAGCCTGTGGAAGCGTGGGATGAATCCGGTTGAGAATGTGAAAGGGAGAGAAAGAGGTGAAAACAGAGGGGGCAGCATTGGAGGACATGTTGCTACTGTTGTGAAGTAGGTTGATTAAAGTTACACTTAATTGTTGATGGTTTCGAATTGCTCTATTAAATTCTCCATGCCACCAAGCTTGAAATGGGATTTGCTGCGTACATGAACCCATAACACTCAACGTGCTTGCCATTTGCCCTACATTTCCACCTACACCGTCTGCTTTTACCCCCAAATTCCATGGCTCCACTTTGGGTAGATTCACTGTGGCATGTAGGCGCGCAAGAGGCAAGTCACACATCAGCTGATCGAGGCAAGGACACTGCCCTCAGCATAGCCGGTATTGAATAGCCGGCTGGTGAAGCAACCAGGGAGGGGGAGGCAGAAGGGAAATGACTTCTTCTAGGGTGAGGATAGAGAAAGAGGCACGCATCAGGTTGCGAGATACTGAAGGGGTGCGTAATAGTCGTTGGGAGGGGAAAGCAATGAGAAGACATCGATGCTTGTCGCAACATGTTTTGAAACTACGCTTGATGTTTGCATCTATGGAACAGAATGCCATTATGGTCAATATCTCTATACATTTCATTGTTGTTCCTTAGTAACACATGTGTCACTTAGCTAGTACATGTTAAATTAGGAGATCCTAGAATACCAGGCACCATTAATGATAAACAAATTAAATATTCTTTATATGATTTGGGCGCACGAGAGTGTTATGCCATATATTCTTTACTTAAAGCTCAATTTGGGAGAATTGAAACCAAAATCTATTTCTTTCCAAATGGCCAATGACGACTACTAAACCTGTAGGCATTATAATACTTTTATATCTACTAATTTTTTTTGTGTTCGATATGCCTAAAGATGCCACTTTATCCATTATTGTTGGTAGACCTTTCTTAAATACTGCAGGTGCTATAATTGATTGCCCTAATGGCATAGTGACATTTAGATTACTGGAGAAGAACATACAGAATATTTTCTAAAGAAAGGGGAATATTCAAAATATCTTCCTCCACCCAAACGAGTTGATGTTTTAGAATTGGTAGTATTAAGATTGAAATTCCTCCATCGAAGAACAAAACAGAGGTAAATGATTATGCTATTGATAATGGTCAAATAAATACCAGGTAAATGCTTGGTAAGGAGCGTACCTACCACTATATCATTTAACTATTTTTTATTATTGTTTAATTTTAGTTTTAGTTTTAAATTTTATATGCATATTATAGCCGCTGAAATGCTTGTTTAATTAGTTATAGAAATAAAAGTTGAAATCTAGACTAGAAAAATTCATATTTGAAATATTTGAGCCGTTACGAGTACATGGGACAAATTGGGACCTCAAGGGGGGTGACCCCAGCTGTCTCAACGGTAGGGGCAGGCCCTGCCAGCTAGGTCCACTGGAGCTCCACTTGGCGAGTGCTTTAGGGAGTGGCTCATTTCCTCATTCCCTGCCCGAGCCCTCTCTCAAACAGCAAAAACACCTAATTTTTCACCCCTATATTCGACAAATCCTTTGTCAATCCAAAATTTTGTTTCGACAATCTTGATCCAAGGTATGTTTTGCCTCCAATCCATGGTCTAATTTTTGTTTTTCATCATGTATGAAGGAATCTATGGGCATTTTATTTTCTAGGGTTCATGTCATTTACTCCTATTTAATCTTGTAGTACGTTTTGGGATATGCCATGTTATACTTGTATGAAGGATTACCCACCTTTTAATTGTAGCAAAATTGCATTATGACCAACATGTTGAGGAGTGCCAAGTGGTTTTTGGTATTGGTTCTTCAAGTTTATCCAAGAGAATAACGCGTTCGAGCTCAAGAAAAGCACCGGTGGACGTTGAATTCATCGATGAACACACTGATAAAAGCGAATATTTGTAGCTACTATTCCCTGAGCTATTTAGCCTCTGGAGTAGATGAGAGGGGAACTAGAAGCTCACATTGGAGAAGGTCATAGCAGCCGAGCAGCTACTTCACCTACCACAGGAGCAATCACGATAGTCTGTCTACTTGCTCAGTTGTGGACAGTGGGAGGCACAGCCACAACCAGGACTGTGTGGTCACCTTGTGTAGTAGCAGCAGAGCTACTGGCCACCACACTTCTTAGAGATGAGTAGAGAGCCAAGCTAGGCCAAAATCCTAAGCTTTGGAGAGTAAGTTGCATGATAGCCTCCATTTAGTTTTATTTTCTATTAGCATATTTATTTTCTTGCATGGACAATTTAAAATAAATAAAATATATTTCTTGTATGTTTACTTTGTTGCAACTTGTCAGGCCCCAGAATTACAACCTACTTGTATGCGATGAACGGTCTAAATACCTAAGCAATCATCCAACATACCATACGCGCATTCATCATATGTATCTATCACCCCGCTGGATGATCCAACACCAGGCCAACATATCATACACAACTCAGGTGTATGCGTTCACTGTTGGCCAAGTCGGGCAAAGACACAACTTCACAACACGAGCTAAATGAAATTCCAAAATCCTGTAAAGACTTAGTACTGTTCCCACGATCGACAAACACAATGATCTCGAAGGAGCCTAGTGATGATATCCTCACCCTAACCTTGCCCAAAGGTTAGTGGGTTTCTCAAGAGTCCGGTATCATCGCTCACACCCTACCTAGCTGGCCAACGCAAATAGGTCGCGGATCACTCAACCGATAATCGTCCTGCAAGTTGAAATGATAGAACGAACTCTGACTCTTCACGAATGTCCCATACACTTCAAATCATACATGCATGGGGTATGTGCCTCACAAACAACTTGAATATCACTATAAAACTCTACAAATACAAGTTTAAGGATACATAGTCACTTCTCATACATAGGGCAATTAGATAACTTACAAACAAGCGACTCAAAGATCATCCATAACCAAAGTAGATACATGACCAGCAGTGGGAACATGTTCAAAACACCGATATGGCAGCCCTCTGCTATCTCCAAAAGTCAGCCATATCCCATACATGATCGATAAGGGCAAAAGCTACAACTAGACATCAACGTCGACATTTTTAGCATCATAATTCTCACGTAAGCAAGGATCACCTGCAACAAATTAGGAATGGAATTCCTTAAGTACTTTTGCACTTGCAAGATGCTTTGTAAGCTCATCCAAATTACTTTAAACATGGCAATGAACAAGAATGACAATACAACACAAGTATTTCATCATTATCATATTAAGCATGGCATGAACATTGAAGATAAAACAATATCATCATGTACACATCATAGCCATTTTATTTCAGATCAGAAAGCATATGAAATTAATCAAAATTTCATTCATATTCACCACGTCAAGTCAACCAAGACTCAACTTCATTTTCTGACTAAATCAAGCAAGATTTTAACCAAGTGTTTTGAGCAAATCAAACAAGACTTGATCAATAGGGAAATTTTTTGAAGTGTCGTAAGTACATAGTTGGCCGACCATGACTTCCCAACACCCTCGCAAAAATTTCCACGATAGGTAAGGCCCCACGACACCGGCATCGACTGGACGACTGGAGTGCTTATGATCACCTTGCCCATCATCCATCAGTGGAAGCAATACCCCAGGTCTCGCATCGCAATTATTATGTTCTATAGTTTATTAGTCAATATGAAATACCATGACCTACTAGTCATGACTCACATTCAAGCCCTAAACATGCTAGTATTTCCATTCATGGCAATATCGACATCACATGTGCAAGCAAGCAATTCAATTCATTCAAAACCTAATTAAGGAATCTTAGCAAGCTTTGTAGAGATTTCCTTGTTGATAACAACCTTGATCTAGATTAGGATCAACTTCGTAATACTCCTTGTTGCCCGGTTCTAGAGATAAGAATATTGAAAAACTGGAAAAGCGATAAAAAGAGGCATTCATCAATACCATTAAAATAAATGATGACGTTAGGCATGACATGCATTCTAATATGTATTAAATGCAATTATGAATCTAATGCAATTGGTTTCATCTCATTTGGATTTATAGAACTCAAGATACGAATTTTCTAAGTTCCATATGGCAATTTGTAATATTAGGTGACACTTGATGCAAATATATTCAATTTTTTGTTAAGCTAGATTATGTAATTACTAAATTTTTCAATTCTAAGGTTATTATCGATCCATGCATTAATCTAACTTATATAGGGTGATATATGAATGGATTAAGGAATTCAGGAAACAACATATATTTTAAGTTAATTTTTGTACTATATATGTATATATACATATATCCTTTTTGCAGCTAGCATGTATTTAGAACAAAAATCAATATTTCAATTATAGGGTTGAAGGGTACTTTGGTCATTTTCAAAAATTTCAAGCATCATAACATGCGCAAGAGTTATATCATAAAATTCTATAGATTAAAGATGATTTTACAAAAAGAATCACCTCATTTGGAGTTAAGATGAAATTTTTTATGATTTTTGGAAGTTTAAGTCAAGTTTAGCATTTTCTGTCTTTTTCTCAGTAAGAAAATTTTATAAAAAACTTCTATTACTCAGGTGTAATATAGCCCAAATGGCTGACCAGTGGGGCCAAAAGTCAGCCTCGAGCTGGTCAAGTTGACTGGCCCATTTGGTTCTTGGGTCCACTGGTCATTCACTGCTCTAATTCCCTTTTCTATTTTCTTTACACCGAAACGCTTAAATGTTCTACACGTTTGTCCCATTGGTCAGAAATTTATTGTTCCTTCTCTTTCCTTTACACCAAAATGCTTAAGTGAGGGGGGGGGCGTGGTGTCATAAGCACACGTAACAGTTAAGTTGGTTTAATTAAACCTAAGCATCTAGGCCCACGTGTCATTTTCTTAGGTTGGCAGCGGCAA
The DNA here is from genome assembly GCA_019208055.1 of Stipa capillata. Taxonomy (NCBI): domain Eukaryota; kingdom Viridiplantae; phylum Streptophyta; class Magnoliopsida; order Poales; family Poaceae; genus Stipa; species Stipa capillata. The sequence goes on along the minus strand of JAGXJF010001824.1, from coordinate 84,770 downwards.
TGGTCATATAGGTCCCGACCGACCAAAACCGCCAGTTAGACCGGCTAGTGGCTTGTCACTGGTGACCATGGGCTGGGCAGCATCGACGCTACAGCCATAAAGGGGAAAATGGAAGGGGAGGAGCTGCATTGTCACGGGGAGCCGAGAGTAGCGTAATGCTTAGAAATGGAGTGGAGGAGGTCAGAGGGGTGGTCTTGATGGTCACCAGCGGCAATGGTAAGGTGGTGATGTCAGGGGAGGGGGAGGGGTGAAGCGGAGTCCGTCAGCAACCGTGTGTGGGCGAGGAAGATCCGATTGAATGCCTTGGCCTCCTCTGATGGTAACAAAGACGACGACCTCCACTGCAACGGCAATTCCTAGCTTGCACAAATTGTGAAGTGGCTAGATTTGGCCCTCGGGAGAGATAAAAGGAATCAACAAAGTTACTAAGCATTGAGAAAAGCTAGAGAAACCAACAAGGAGAGACGAGATCCACCAAGAAGCTAGATTCGGTCGAGCCACTCCCATCGTAGTTGAGGAAGAAAGGAGCAAGCGGTGGAAGGAACCAACAATTTTCTTGATGAGAAGCTCAAGGATTTGGGGAAAAGAAGCAGGGGAACAGAGGAACTGAATAAACCTCGAATTAGGGAGGAAGGAGCACTGGAACAGGAGTAATGGTTCACCGGAGCTAATGGTGGCACACTTTCAGTTACTGCTCCCGTTCGGCCTCCACTGGATAGCTAGCGTAAACGAATCACATGTTGCAGGCAGGGGGAGAAGGAGGGGAAAACCAGATGATGGACGGCGTGCCTGGCGGGGCAGGTCACCGTCAGGGCGCGCGCTGATCAGCGGCTTCCCAGGCCACACAGTGAAGGAGGCCTGCCGGACGGGGTCGGCAGGTTAGGGAGAGAGACACGGGGTGTGGCGCTGGGCTACGGCCTAGGAAGGAAAAGGGAAAATAGGCCAAAACCAGCCCAAGAAGGTAAGGTAAGTTTTTCTCCTTTTATTTTCAGCTAAATAGGGTGCAAAATATATTTTAAAAATTTACAAAAAATTATAGAGGATGGTTTTTACCTAACCTTCACAAATTTTCTTAGATTTAAATACTTTAAGTTAGGTTGTTATTTTAATACAAATGTGAATTTGTCCAAATTGTGGTTTGAACTACAGGTACTTCATACAGTTGCCAAATATGATGGAAAATTAAATTTAGATTCAGAGAAGCAAATAACTCTACTACATGAAATTTCATATTTTTGGATAAGGGGAAATATCTTTAATTAAAATATTTTAGATTTATTCATTAGAACATGTTTTAGAAAAACATTTATTAAATTAAGCAATTCAACTCCAATTGTCATGAAATTTTTTGGAGGTGTTCTCTGAGGTTGTTAGAGGCTATAAATATTCTCAGGGTGAGTTTTTTGTGATGTTGGTTTCATAAGTTTGGTTAAAGTGTATTTTAGGTCTAGGTTTGCAAGGTTTTTGATTTAAGTCATTTTAATGCAACTATATGCTAAAAATGGGTGGAACAAAACCACTTAATTCACATTGATCTCCACTGACCATGTTTATACAATATTTACATAGGTTGGTAATTACACAACTAAAATTGAAAATCCAAAAATATTAGCTAGCTTGTTCATTTGGTTGCTTGTTGAATTGAAAAGAAAACATTTGGTTGCTTGTTGAATTGAAAAGAAAAAGACCAAAAAGATTTGCTTGTTTTTGTAGTAGCTTAAAATTCAGAAAACCTAAAAATATTTGTCTTTCTTGTTTTACTAGTTTGAATAAATGTATAGTGCATAGTTGGACTATGTCAATTTGAGCTACTCATCAACTTAAGTGAGTCTAGGATGCTCTCTTTTGCTATATGATTTAAGTTGCAAATTGTGGGACCTAGCATGTTAAATAGAGATGAGTGTAATGAAGTGAATGTTGACAAAGAATTGGTATGAGTTCTTTATCTCTCTCTTTATACATGTATGGATTTAATTTGATCATTCTTGTTTATACCTCATAAGCTAGTCATCATAAACCCCATGTTGCTTAAATGATAAATTTGATCTTGTTGTGATAATAATATGTTCTAGTACATGGGCATGCCTAGAATTTTTGAACCACTGTCTTGCTGAATCTAAGTTATGTAAGAAGTCATGTTTAGCATTCAAATAAGGGGACCATTGCTTGGTGGAACCGGGTTCTAGCTAATGGAGATTAATGTCGAGTATAATAAAAGTGAGTTGCTTAATTTTTTGATTTGATTCTGCATTTGTAAAGTAAGTTCTTTAAGCCGTTCATTCCACTCCATCTTATTTGCTAACCTCTATGGTACTCGGTCTTGCACTTATCACATTGATATTTCTCATACTTCGCCGGTACATCCAAATCTATGGGGTATGTCTTTATCTAAAAGGAAAAAAATAAAATAAGAATAAAGATGATGCCGAGGAGGCAAAATAAAGACCACTGAAACAGAATACGTGGTGTAAAACCCTTCAGTATTTGCCATGTGTGTCCACCATACCTACCTATTCCGTAGGAGTTGATTTTCCATGCACATTTATTCATCATATACATATCCTGAAGGTGCTTAGTTTTTATTATCATGTCATTTATTGGAGCATGTTCTGAATTTTTAGCGCTTGCACTGTGTTGCATATTATTTAGAGATCTCTTTTGCTCATAGCACTTTATATTTGCTAGTTGCTATTCTCTGTATCTCGCTTATTATCATCTGTATAGAGCTCACCATTACATGGTATTTCTGACATATTGTAGGGCAAAAAAAGAAACAAAAAATAGCAAAAAGAAAAAAAGAAAGCGAAAGAAATAAAAAAAGGAAAAAAATAAAAAGTAGAAGAGAGGTGTCATGATGTTATCACTTCGTAGGGCTCATGTTATTTGTATTAGGAATGATTTCATTTAGTTTGGCGCTTGCATTCCATTTAGTGCTTACTAACTTGATTCTCTACATTTATCTTTGGATTTGAGCTTCATCATATATAGCTCTAGAATTGTGCTTATTACATCATTGTGTAGAGCTTCATATCATCATTGTTCTATTTTTTTATGTTTCATCAGGATCTTTTCTAGTTGAGTTATTGCATTGATCGCATCATGGTACATTTATTTGGCAGATCATTACTCCTTATGCAATAACGATAACTAAGGACATCACTAGGGTCCAGGGATCACTCTGCATTGCATATGTCTTTCTATTCATTGAATCAAGTCCTTCCTAACCCCCTCATTATTTTCTAATTACCGGAATGATAAGACTTCAAGTGCATTTGTGATTGATTTGACGGACGTGTAGCACTCATAATAAAAACTTTCTTTGGTCTTTCAAAAGCGAGGAGCTGTTGTTGAGGAGCTCTATATCAGTACGTAAGTTAATTCTTATGACTTTCCTTTAGTAGGTGAGCTCCGGTCATGAGTGTGACATCATTGATTTATCTTAAATTGTTAATCGAACAATTCTATTTCCTCTTTGGCGGTGTATTTATCTATGATAGTCTCATGCTCTTTGACTAGGTTATTGTTATTTTCATCACATGAAATAATTTTGATATTTAAGTCAATCATGAAATGGAATGTCGATAGCTTGCTTATGCTTGTATGAATATTCATGACCATTGCTATTTCTGCACATTATGAATAAGAGTTAACTACTATATACCATTCAATGTAACATTTTATTCCAAAGAGAGAATGGCAGCTTCTAGGAAGAATTTGGGGCCAACTCACACCACAAAATGCAACTGTGAGGGGGTTGGGTGACTGCAAATGCACATGATCAATTGTAGTTTTTTTGATGAGAAAGAGTGTCGAACCCACGGGGAGACATCGTAAGGATCACTTGGTCAAATATGAAATCACACTAAAAACAAGTAAATGTGACGGATGAGATGCTCCACTACCTTTCTCAAATAGTTGTCAATCTGGTGGAAGCGATGGATAATTAAAAAAGTGCAATTACTTGCTTTAGAAAACTGAAACTATTTTCTGAACAAATAGAAGACAAAAAATAAACAAATACTAAAAGTGCTAGGAAGGGATTTCTAACAGAGGAAAATGAGGCATGAGGTATATGGGTTACTAGTAGCAATTCTCAATCAAGTAATAAAGATTATGCAACATATAAAGTATCAACTACGACTCACAAGAAAAATTGAAAGGCTAATATTACTAGCATAGATATATGCAATATATCTCTTGCCCAACCACCAATTTGAAGCGTACATTAAGGCTCATGCAGGAACACTACTAATAATTTCGCTAGTGAAATACATGAGATGACCACATGGTTGACTGCTCTATCCCATCCCCCATGCTTACCAAAAAAATACATCGTTAACTACCTTGCTTGGCATATCAAGACACACAATCAAATATAACTATCGAGGACATAGCATGCTAATAATTAATCTAAAAAATAATTGTTACGCTGAAGGTGCATGGTAAACGTAATAACATGATGGTACCAAAGATGGATAGCCATCATAATAATCATGAGAATGCTAAATAGCTACTACGACATACCTTGTAGCCTCAAATAGGACTACTCACAATTCATGCAAAACATCAAGAACAAATAGTTGATTGATTGCATAACTTGAGGAAACTGTAAGGTACCATGAGAGTCTAGGGGCATCCCAAGTGAGGGTTACAAGGCCTCAAGAGGGCTAGGTTAACCCGGCACGGCATGCATGGTATGCTCACGAGAAGTCTCCAAAGGATGATAGGTAGCATCCTGGTGGTAACCAACTGATGTAACCATCAACAACCCATCACTTGCCACCGTGTGACCATTGGAAATGCTACCTCGTCTCTCTTACTCACAAGTTCATGTTGATTATGACATCGTTTTAATTCTAGCCATCATTGGACAAAATAACATTGCAACTCCTAGGCATGCTAGAAAAATAATTGAATTGAATAACATCAGAAGGTTTTGGGGCTTGATACAAAGAAGACTACATTATTGTACTATATTTAAAAAAATAATGAAATAACATATTCAGAATTAACTAAAAGTGACACTTCAAGACATTTTTATATATAGAAAAGCCACCACCATATATTTGTAGCCCTATCAACAAAGAAGAATCAGCACCTTAACTCTTGAGCTAGTAGATGTGCATCGATCCTCCATGTGCACCTCCTCATCCTCTAATGAATTATCATCATTTTCATCTCTTCCATTGCCCTCTTCCTCTTTAGGAGCATAGTCAGATCGAGAATCTTCGCCCTTCCTAGTCTTGTTCTTTGCTTGTTTACTCTTGTTATTGGGTAATTTAGTGTCATTATGAATGGTTATTAATGATTTGATGCCAAGTTCCTGCATTCTTCGATTGTTCCTCATCAAATTTTGAAACCTTCTCTTCTCATATTCATTAATTTTTGTTGCTTACATAAATAAAAAAATTTAAATTCAGGCATGTATGACATATACAAGATGCACTTGCAGGTAGTGTAATGCTAGGTGCAGGAAAACCAGAAAATTAGAAATCTGCTGTTTTATACACTTGCAGGATACACTTGCGGCAACAGCCCATGTTTTTCTCTCTTCTTAGTTCTTATCGTTGTTCATATGCACAACACGGAATCATCGAGAGGAGAAAAATTAAAAGCAACAAGGAGCAAGTAGAAATGATTGTATTTTTTTAATACGTTCGATCTTCTAGCTTCTGGAGCTACTTGGTGATGAGGTATGAAGTCATCATTGATTTATCCTGGACCAAAAGCCTGGTGAAGCAAGAACAATGCCCTTGCATCATGCTGGCTCGTATTCTTTCATAGTTGATACTTTTATGTCATATTGTTTTGGTAGCAGTACTAAGATAAGAACTTGTGTGACAACTGAAATGATCGTAGATGCCGACTAGAGGGGGGGGGTGAATAGGAGGCTAAACAGATTTTGAACAATTTCTTTTATTTATCTAGATTAAGGCTTAACAGATCAATAGGTTGAGCTAGCTGTGTGATAGGTTACCTACACAGGCAGTATATGATATCTAAATTAACACGCAGCTGTCACACAGGTGGCTAACACAGGTAACAGAATGCCCTAAATAGATATGCTAGATGAATGGCTGTGTAACAGGTAATTGACACAGATAACAGATAAGCAATACAACAACTGTGACACAGCTAGACTAACACAGGCAAAGACAGAGGATTACAGCTAGATTGAGAATAACAGTAAATCACTCTAGCATGCTAATCAGATAAACAAGCAAGTACTGAATGTAAAGTACTCAGTGAGACAAGGGGGTTTTTCACCGAAGTTCTCACTCTTTTCAGAGATGGTACGTCTCCGTTAGAGAGGCTACTCCAAAGAGATCACCAGCACTAAATAGTGCTTGTTCTCCGAGTACCTGAGCTTTCAGGTCTCTTTCTCTTGCTTGTGGAAGTCATTTCGCCTTGCAGCAGGTAGACTTCAAATCACCCTCACAAACTACTGCACCAGCCCACACAAGTTTGGGTGGTCACAGCAACTCCTACAACCATCTAGGAGTAGACACTCCAAGAAAGAATCTGCAACAAGAACTCTTGGAGGAACCAGTGCTCTCTGCTCAAAACTCTAACTCTCTTGAACTAAGACTTAGGAAGATTTGCTTCTATTTAGGAGAAAAGAGGTCTGCAATAGTCGAAATGGATTGAGGCAGTTTGGCAAAGGTTTAGCAAAGATTCTGCAAAGGTTGAGATTTGAGACCTCCCCTGGTCCTCTATATATAGAGTCCACAGGCACCTGACTGTTACACTCACGCCACGTAGGATTAAGTGGCTCACCGGTGACAGGCACCGGTGACACAGCTAATCACAACGCACAATGGTAACCGGCTCAGGCAGACCGACACCTATGTCACCGGCGGCTGACACAGGTGAAACCCTAACTGACGTAACCTTACTACTCAGCCCGGTCCTGGCACATTACATGCCCTCAGCACACTAACTCTGATGCCTAATAAGGAGAGAACCTCCAACAATTTTCTGACTCGACAGACAGACTATTGCAGTGTAGTTCCCTTAGCATTTACAAGCTCTCCCCTGGCACAGAGATGTACCTGAGTCATAGAGCAGTTGTTCACCTGTGACACAGCTGTGCCACACACGTAACTTTGGCTCTAGGGTTTTAGGCCACTAGCACAGCAGTGTGCTAGCACAACCCAGTTGCACACTTTGTGCAAAACTGTTGTTACAGGGCCACTGACCTCAAAGCATCAGTGCCACTGTCCAACACTCTGAGCATTGAGTAAAAGAACCTCCAATAATCATTGCTACTTCATCTCACTTGATAGTACGGGTGTTTCCTAAGGACTCAAGAAAACTAGCAAATCTAGGCTTCAGCTTCCACCAACTGTAGTCATGGCCCTTGACGCATCAAGCCACCATCACCTTGCTTCCAACTCCTTGCACATCACCGGCTTCTTCACAGCTATGGCACAGCTGCCTAGCGCAGCCATCTCTTTGTCCTGAAAATCACTTTTGTACTTTTGGGTGGTCATCCTTTCCTGGATGAATCTTCTTCCTGGAATCTACTTATCCTGCTTACACTCATTGTAAACATTAGATTCCAGTTTAGGTTACCATTAACCATCAAAACCATCTTAGGGGCCTAGATGCTCTTTCAACAAACTTATGGTAGCAAAGCTGAACTGAGCTCTAGGAGTTGAGAAAATGTGGTGTATGTACCCAGTTTTAAGGCCGGATAAACTCCTGTGCTTTCTGTACTGGTCCCATGATCAGTGGCTAGTACACACAAGTTACTTGATAACATAGTCATACAATACTGAGTTCGACACAAGAATAGCTATTATGGTCTTTACGCTTACAAATGATGCCTATTTGCCAAATATAAGACTGCAGGAAAGATATATACGCGGTAGATCGCCCATCAATATGCCAAATGAACAGGCAACTGACTAGGTAACGCCCTACGCTTCATAGGCCCCCTTCTAGACGGCTCCGGCTTGTGCATAAGCCATCTAGAGCTTAATGGTGTGAAGAAGCTGCGGTGTAGAGAAGCTCAAGAAGCCCCACCTTCCCCTTCTAGACGGTTTCTGATATTTGAGCTTATAGACAGAGGTTGATTGTAAAAAGTCTGTAATACCCTTTGTGTTGTTTGTTAGCTGTTCATCACAGCATTCATCATTACACAACTTAAACCAATTGTTTTCACACATACATGAACAATACAGCACATACATCACACATACCAGCAATGCTAGGATTTTACACATACAAGCACATACTGATGGTTCGAGTTGGGGCGGACGTGGCCGTCGGGGAGGGCTGTCGACGTGAGGCCGGCAAGGGGAGGACGCAGTGGCGACGGCCGGTGACCTCTTTGCTCATCCTTCCTCGGCGGCGACCAGCACGGGGACCGCGACCACCTAGGTGATGCGGCCGGAGTCGGGGAGGTGGCCGGAGGTCGGGGGAGGTGGCCGGAGGTCGGAGCACGGCGCCAACAGTCGTCGGAAGGCGGCCCAGAGTTGGGGGAGGTGGTCGGAGGTCGGGGGAGTCATCGGAGCTGGTCGGGAAGCGGCGGGAGGTGGGGGAGGAGCCGGGTGGCGCCCGAAGGGGAGGGAGGAGCCGGGTGGCAGTGGGGGTGCTGGATCTGGAAGCGAGGGAGGTGGGGAAGGAGCCGGGTGGCGGCTAGACGTGGAGGAGGCGGCCGGAGGTGGGGGAGGAGCCGGGTGGCGGCGGGACAGGGGGAGGCGGTGGGGCTTCTCCGGCGGAGGTGCAGCGCGCGGGGCGGCAGTGGAGGGGGCCCGGTGGCCGACCTCAGCGGCGGCTACCGCTAGATCTGGGCGAGGCCAGCGCGGGGAGGGTGAAGGCGGCGCGGGAGAGGTGAGGGTGACGCAGATCCGGTGGGGAGGAGGAGAGGGAGGGCCTCGGGCCGGCGGGGAGGCGGTGCTTCTGCCAGTGGGGAGGTGGGGGCACGGGGAGGGGAGGAGGGCGCCGGCGGCCGGGGGGGAGGAGGAGGGAGCGCCGGATGCCGGTTTGAGCTCCATGGGTGAGGGCACCAGGTAGAGGAGAATTGGGGGAGGAGGGAGACGCATTCGGGAGTGGAGGTCGGTTGGGGAAGGAAGGGAGAAAAAAATCAGAAGGATTGATTTATATAGCAATGGCATTTGTGGGTAAATATTTATGAACTTGGAGGGCAATTCCGTAACATGAGGACTGAGAAGCTCGGGAAGCCTCCATTTTGGTGCTTCTAGCCACCAACAGGAAAAGGAGGTGCTTAATTTTTAAGCCTAAGCTGATATTTACCCTTCTAGACAGCTTATGGCTTTTTGGGGCCATAAGCCACCCCATAAGCTGTCTAGAAGGGGGCCATAATCGTTGTCGCTATTCAAAGTGATACTCCTCGTTTGGCCAAATCAATAAGCCAAGTGAGTACATTGAATGTACTCACAAGCTCTCCTCCTAGGAGAATAATACGAATATATGTATGCACAGTTGTACCAAGAAGTTAGCTCTAACCTATGTCTCATGTTGTGCGAGAAAGTAAGTTTTCATTCAAAGTACTTAAATAGATTGTGAAAGCAATTTTCACAAAACAAGCTCAGTTTTGCTGAGCCATGATGACATCATATGTTATCATATTTTTTAACTTCAGCCGTCCACCACGGGTATGACTTATCACTCTTATTAAATAGTCAGTTTTACCTCACTGTTGAATGACTTTATTCTCATATTCACACCTCCCACCTCACGCGGGAGCTCTTAGAGTTATCCTGCAAGCACATCGTGCTTGTGTCCTTAAACCCATATCCCATTTTGGTTTTTCGAAAGCTTAGTCTAACCAGGGTGTGGCCCAACCAAGTTGTCCATGACTATGGATGCGGCTATTCGAATAGATTTTAACACTCTGCAGAGGTTGTACGACTGAAGCTAGCTAGATGACGCCGTAGGGTCTTTTGTTCAGTGTCCAAAAAAGGACATAGTCCTCGAATCAGCACCAAACGTGTCATCCGATCCTCCATGTTCGTTGGCTCGTGGGATGATGAGGATTTCACCGGTGGTTGCTCAATCTCCACTGGAGGTTTCCAAGCTACTCACCCTCTCTCAGCCAATGCCGACAGTACCAAATGTGGAGGTTTCTCATTGTTTGCTACCCCTTCAACTCCTGGTAGTACCAAATGTGGAGAGCTCACGGCCTCGTCGTGGTTAAACGAAGAGTCAAGGGGCCACATCGAAGCTTAAAGTTTTCCGGTCGAAGAAGTCCGCTTTGAATTTGGCAGCTGATGTTGAATATCCCATGGCGGAGCTAGCTCGCTAATACGTGCCGGGACAACCTATGGTCTATGGTAACATGAACCTAGGCATAGTCCGCCGGATGCTTAATAATCATTACCTCGACATGTCCAATAGGCCATTCCCAAATACAGTAGTCAGCATTGTAGTCTGCTTCAACGAGGAACACTTTAAGCACAATCTATCCAATATGTTCCAGGTGGAATTCTTTGGCTTGTTCAACATATTCCACTTCCGTGACCTGGACGCCTTCACACTGTAAGTTCTTATAACACAACACCATTTTGTTTTACTACTGTTAAGTGCATAATATAACCCATTTTTCTCCTATACTCAGATTATGATTGATCTAAGCGAGAAAAGAAATATCCACAACTCTGTGGGGTTCGGCGACCCACTTTTGATCTCGGTGCAAAGCATCATGACAAATAAGAACCTCGTGCGGAATTACATTGTGCATTTACTCCGTGAGTACTCCGCACGAGATTACATCCAGGTTGCCTATAACATCGGGTAAGCCATATGCATTACAAATTCTCATCATTCGACGGCTAAACATATAATATAATAACCGTATAACTAGGGGCCATTGGATCCTCATCGTGATCGTGCCAAAAGCGAATAAGGTATATTACCTTGATTCCATGAGGCGTAGCCAAGACCAGCGCAAGGCCGCGTACTTAGACATCATGGGTCTACTTGATGCCTATTATTTCTTGTTTCAAAATGAAATGACATTTCATTGCTAATTTTTTTGAATCACTTAGAGCATTTGACACGTACGTTAAACAAGGAGGGAGGCACAAGGAAGGAGTGCCCATCGAGTTACATCATGACTCTAAGTTTAAGGTATTCCGTATTGTCCTTGACTCCTCGTACTAATGCTATCATACTCCTGCCCTCTATACCTAATCGATATCCCTTTTGTAGTGCCGGTAACAACCCTAAGGATCCTCCCTCTATGGGTATTACGTGTGCTTCCACATGCTGGCCCTTTGCAGTAACCAAAAGTATGGTGATCTAGTGGTACGAAACCATCGCCACTAATGTGTACTGTTTAATTATGCTTTTCACCCTGAGTGTAAGCTTCATGTTTTCAGGAAGACACAAAATTCATGACAATCAAAAAGTTGAAACATATGGACAGCACCCAAATCTGGTCACACATGGCTAACTTCCTAAACAAAGAGGTCATTAGTGCTGAAGGACGGTTCAATTACTCGGTGGCAAGCTAGGAACGTAGGATTGCGACTAGTTAGGTTTCTAGTTCGAAAGCATCAAGCTTTGTAGTTATCTTTCAAACTTGTGGTTTCAATTGATAAGTGCACTTCATGTTTTTAAATGTTGTGTTTACTTTTTCTCTCTTAGCTAACATATATGTGCGTGTGAAATTATAACTTTTCTTATGAATGCCACTGTTTAACAAATGAGACTTTTTCTTTATCAACAGATATCATATATGGAGGCTACGGTGAGTGGTTGTATGTCATGTGACGAACTTAAGAGAGGTGTATTTTTTGAATTGATCAATATCTTTGCTGTGAATTGAGTATATATCACAAGTGTTCACTTGTGTAATATTATTTGTATTTGTATGCATGTCAATGTGAGAAGTTTATGTCTTGTGATTGATGCGAGAATGATTGAACCACTGATATATATATGGTGTGCTTTAGATCTGTCCTATATATGAACTGTGCTTTCTTCTTTTTCAAGGAGGCTAGTAAACCTGGGAAAATACTGCCTGTAAACTGCCTCGGATCGCACTTCTGGACGCAGTTACATACGAAAGTGCCTCGGATAAGAGCTTATCTGAGACAGTTGAAAGTCCTAAACCGCCTCGGATAATAAGTTATCGGAGGCGGTTAAGTAAATTGTTTTAACCGCCTCGGATAATTATGGCTTTCAACCTCTTCGGATAAGCTCTTATCCAAGACGCTTGCATAACTACCTCCGATGCATGCCCCATATCAGCAACCACTGTTTGGAGGCGACTGGTATAACCGCCTTGGATGTTATATTTGAACCACCTCAGATAACTTTTTCTATACTAGTGACTAGGTCCCACCGCTTGCCATGTTGGCTCAACTGGCGGATGCCACAGTCGACATTGGGTTCACCCACTTGGACAACAAGATCAAATATACTTATGATGAAACTCGTTCGTCATAGGTGCAGCGACTGGGTGCGTTACTTATGTGATAATTGCCGCCATGGTCACAAATCTGACTATAAGCATCATTAGATATGCCTCCCTATAGACTTCATATGATTTATGATGATTTTGGTTGATATTTTTTTTGACAAACTATTTAATTTTGTCATAAAGTTATAAGGTTCAGGGCCATCGCATGCCATCCGTGACAATTAAGCAGGTTTCGTCATAGAAAGGTGATATTTTATGACAAAATAGTTGAATGTCACTAGGTTTTCGTCATGGATCACCAGATTTCTAGTAGTGATTTCTAGGAGTGGAATGGGTTATGCCTCCCAATAGACTTCACATAGATTTATGATGATTTTGGTTGACATTTTATGACAAACTATTTAATTTCATCATAAAGTTCTAAGGTTTAGAGCCATCGCGTGCCATCCATGACAATTAAGCATGTTTCGTCATAGAAAGTTGATGTTTTATGACAAAATAGTTGAACATCACGAGGTTTTCATCATGGATCACTAGATTTCTAGTAGTGATTTCTAGGAGTGGAATGGACTTATGGAATTATGCAAATATTTCTTATGGATGTTTAGCTAACAATTTTATCTATGTTCAAATGTGTCCCAATTTTTAATGCAAAGAAAAGAGGAAGAACAATATTAAATCCTAGTGGATGGCAAAATTGTATGAGATGATGCAACCAAGTTTAAGAGTTTTATGTCGGTCCATAATTTATCACCTTAAGTCATCATATGAATTTTGGGATGTTACATGTATTTACCGTAGTTACGTCTTATGTTAGCTTAAAGTCTCAATATCCTTGTGAGAATTGCCAATACTGAACCTATATACCTTATGCCTGATTTTTAGCTTTTATAACACCTCTCCTAGCACTTATTATTTTTTATATTTTATTTATTCTGAAATTGATTATATTTCTTAAGTCAAGTTATTGCTTATTTTGATTGCATCCCCGAGGTTCACAACTATTTAATAAAGGTAGTTGTGCATCTTAATATTTGTTTTTATTATTTTAAGTGTAATTTCAGATTTGAATCAAGTGAGACCAATCACCGCTTCCTTGGTTTGAACAACATTTTCTCATGAAAACGACACAATAGATCCTATGCATTTGTAGGTCATCAACAGGACTAGTGGATTTTGGTGTTTCTCTAAAATCTCTATTGCATGTATGTCCACAGTTGGGGGATGGCAGAGGGGGAGGGTCGCAGTGCTAGTATTTAAATGCAATTTTGTCACGACGAAAGCATCATAACATGGTGTAGCATGTGCCCCGGTGCAGCCAGTAGTAGGTGTTACACCGCTTGCCGCCTTCGATAAACAGTTACTCTGTCAAATGTCCCCATTCATTATATGAATGAAAAATAGGTGCATGGTGAAAAGTCACGGCCCTTGGTGCTTTGGTGTAGCTAGTAGTAGGCGCTATGAGACGGTGTAGCTCGTGCTATGCTGCATGTCACCTTTGATGAGTAGGCGGTTCGACCTATGTTCCCACTTTATTATCTATATGAAAAATTGAAACTCCATGACTATGCATAGCTCATACTCTGGTGCACAGCTGGTAGAAGGCGCTACGTTGCATGCTGCCTTTAACTACTGGACAATTTGACCTATGTCTCCCGTTCATTATCTATATAAAAAATTGTAGCACTGAAGACTGCGACTCGGCGCAGCAGGTAGGAGGAGCTACGCCCCATGCCGTCTTTGACGAGCATGTGCTTTGACTTATGTTCTCCCTTTTGATTTATATGAAAAATTGATAAGTTCTCCCTTATGATTTATATGAAAAATTGATACGCCGAAAACGTTGTGACTAGATGGAGCCTGTACTCGGACGCAGCCGGTAGCAGGTGCTAAGCTGCGTGTCACCAAATGCCCCCTTCCGTTACCCATTTGGATATTTAGCACGCTAAAGCGCATCCTAAGTTCTGTCACTCTAACCCGTTTCACTGGTTAGGCCCCGACTTTTTTTTTCCAGTTCCCAGTTTGCTGGTTGTTCCATTTCCGCATTTTCTTTCATTTATCTTCAGTTTGGTTTTTTGCCTTTCCGTTTTTCCCAATATTTGCCCTTTCTTACACGTAAAACGTTCTCTTCAATTTCTTTTTCCCATGCGCTTTGTTTCTCCCCCTAAACCCCTTGTGAAAATCCTGACAGCAACTATCATCACCAGTGACAAGGATACTACTAAAGTCCTGACAGCAACTATTATCACCAGTGACAAGGATACTACATAACCACTAGATTACAAGAGCTTGAAAAGAGTGTTAGGAAACAAGTATCATCCGTAGTCACCAAGTAGCAATAGGGAGGTGGCATTGTATGGGAGCGTGAGCGGGGCATATTGTCAACAGATATGGATAGGAGAGGACTGAATGGTTGGGAGGGATTGGGCATTTACAATCTAAAAAACTTCACAAATCCCTTCATTTTTTATGACCTTACAGTGTCACGAAACTAATTTGCAGTTTCTTTGCCAGATGAAGAGCAGACAAATTTCAAGGCTGTAACGCGAATGAATGAACCATCTTCAAGCAGATATTTCTGGAACCTTGTCCTACTGAACTTCGCTTGAGTTAAAGGAAAGAACTTATGAGTTACAGTATCATTTTAATTGTTTTGTACTTAGATGAAGGTGTTACCAAAATAGGATTACACCAACGGATATAGAAAGTGATAACGAGGAAGAGATAGAGTTTAGATTCTTGAGTAACCGTCCTTTCTTTAAAGTTGGGTAACTGTCTTGGTCAAAGTGCAATCAATTATATTTCCCAAAAAAGAAGTGTAACCAATTATCACAGTACCAGGGATATACCGTCGCATTCAAAGTACACACTGCATGGTTCTTGATCAGTAGTTGATCATTCAGATAGTAAGTAGGTTGACAATTCTCTTTTCTCCTTGTTAGAGAGCTCTAAGAAATACTTCAATCCACTGACTTGGTTGTGCGGATGACAGTGCACATGATTTGCTGCGAGTCAAGCGTTGAAACAATTTGCTTGCTGCAGCAGCAGATGGATTGAAGCCAGATTAACAATAGAAGTTGAAATGCAAATATTGATAGAGAAAGCAGGTGAGCAGTTGAAATTGATCTGAACTTATATCCAGAAACTGGTGTTGATCAATACTTCCTTGAAGGAATTATGTGTACCTGCGTTTTCCCTTTTGTTTATTTTTTTCCTTTGTGTACTGACAGCAGCATCCTCTAGGTTAGTTGGTGTTGTATTCTTAGAATGATGGAGCAGAAAGAGCATGTGTATATATGTACAAGTTAGTGTTCTGAAACTAATGATGCAGTTTTTTCTCGATTCAGGGTTCAAGGTTAAGTGGTGGGTTAGAGACTTAACCCGCCAAACATCCTTGGGTTAGGCGGAGTTAAGTTAATCCGATTAAAGCTATTTAACTCCTCTAACTCAGGGTTAAACTAATCCATCAAGAATATGGAATAACTTAACTCAGTACAACCAACTCTCCTAAATTCATTTTTTTAATGCTAACTCCTATTCTAGTCAAACCGTAATTTAGGTTAATTGGTTTAGTTGCCAAATACAAAATTAGAGTTAAGCTAATCATCTAAGTTAAGATTAGTTAATCTAGTTAACTTAATCCTGAAACAAAAGGGCCTTAAGCAACCCCTGCCCGGGAAGGGAAAACATATAAGACAGCAAAAGGGGAAAAAGGTGATGAAAGGGAGAAAAAAAAGGCAGTGAAAGGGAAAAGGATGTGGCAAAGGAGAGAAAGGAGTGCACTGGAAAAAGTGTAGAGCGGCAGGGAAAAAAACCGGAAAAAAACTAGGGAGAGCAGCAGGAACCAGAAAACCGGTAGCAAGCACGAAAGTTGCCTCCGTAGTCGCTACTTGTAGGAAAGACATGGTGTCCGCTCGAGGACTTCCTAAAGGATACTCTCTTCATAGTCGCTCCTACTTTTGTTTCCCGTGAGATTAACCTAGGACACGCTCAGCCCATTGGACGATTACCCGGCTCGGGTCGCCCGAGCGTGGGTACAGGAAGCAATATACCATTACTGCAGAACAGGTCAGTACTGACGGTCGCCAAACCCCCTCTACTGACGGACAAGGGGGCCCGTCACCCTGGAAATGTCAGTGGAGGGGGTAACTCCACTGGCGGTCATACGGTCCGTCAGTACTGTTAATTTCTACTGACGGTCACACAGGGACCGTCAGAGGAGATATGTATTCCTGCTAATCGAAGGGCACCTGGTTGTATCAGTACTGACGGGCGAGTAATAAATGCCCGTCAGTATAGATATCTCTTCACTGACGGGCTGTCCGTAAGGGACCGTCAGTAGAGATATATCGACGGGCTCCTAGTTGTATCAGTACTGACGGGCTCTTAATAAAGGCCCGTCAGTAGAGGTACAACTCCACTGACGGGCCGTCCGTAAGTGCCCGTCAGTAGAGGTATGCATTCCTGCTAACCGAAATGGATCTGTGTTAGCTCATAATCACACTTAGATTATTCATAATAATAGACTATAGTATTACATTATTCCTAATCACAGGCTATACGAACTATTCATTCACAGAGTCAAATCTCTTAATCGCATAACATTTATAATCACATATATAGTATGTACACTCCAACGACGGTCACAAGTATGAAACAATTGTTTATTCAATTACAGAAACAACGATTCTATTGATTCCCGCTTAAGTTTGGCTTCGGAAATTGGGGGCCGGCGTAGAATTCACCCATCGGATTGATGACTTCAAGGTTGATGAGTCTGGCGAAGACTTTTTGGATCCGAGCAAAGTCCTGTCGCCAGTCGTACATATGACTTCCCAGCTCGCTCCAAGCCTTCAGTTCTTTCATATCTTTCCAATGCTTGTTCTTGTACCGGACAAATAGGTCCATATGGGCACAGGTGTAGTACCCACATGTCACGGAACCTTCCGGCTGAACTCTGCAAGGGAACTTGTAATGGTGTACCAATTTTTTCGCTTTCACAGGTATTTTTTGATGGCCCGAGAACTTGGCTCTGAAAAAGGCTGCATCCAGAATCTTAGTTATATTTGTGAAGTCCGCTGTCTTGTTCGACGAGGAGTCAAAGTAAAAAGCCTTGGCCCAGCTTGGAACGATCGCAATTAGGACCCAGTGGTCGCTGCGTAAATGTGAACAACTGAACGTAAGCAGGCGGAGATACGTACGTAAAAAACAAAAATAAACTCCACGGTGCTAAGTTTAGTACTTACGGAGGGTTATAGGGGGCTAGTATGCAGTCCTTGTCCTTATGAACCACGAATGCATTCGACAGGTATTCTTGAAGAAATCCTTGACCCTCTGGGGTCCCGGCATAGCCTTCATTCATGCATATCGGATCGACTATGCCAATATGGGAGTCCCGAAGACGTCTGCACTCTTGGGCTTGGTACAGAGCCCATAGCCTGATCATGGTGGTGTCGAGCCTATAGAGGTTGTACATGTTGAATAGGTCTTCAAAGTTGATGTCGAAGGTGTCTTGGTCATGTTGCATGAAAAAATTGTATTCCTTTGGCACCTTCACCTTCCAATATTGGCAGAATGTACCAGGATCTCTGGACATCTTCAGGTAATCTTCATGCAGCGTCTTCATGTCCTCCGACAGATTGTCCAGCTCATCCTGTGGGAGCAAGTCCTGACCTGGTTCGTAATGATATCGCCAGAGGCCCTTGCTCCGTGTAGATAATTCTACTGACGATGTTGAGAAGGATAAGGTTTTCTGCCTCTGCTCCTTTCTTTCCTTCTCGCCGGTGCCGGCCCGTCTCTTTTTGCTTTTCTTCCTCTGGTGTACCGGCTCCGGGCTCATGCCTGCCGCCAACGCTGCTTCGAGCGTCCCAGCTAGCGTGGCGGGAGAGAAAATCTTCCCCCTCGGTTGATCCAGGGGGTCGCCTTGAACCTCGGAGGGCGGGGACCGCAAAATCGGTGACATGTGCTGGTCCCCGACAAGATGGTCCTCCAGGTCTTTAAAGGACGGGGGTGATTGGCTGAGCCCCAACGGAGATCGTCCGATTGATGGAGAGGGGTTGTTGGACGAGGGGCCCGTGCGAGGAGAGGCCGCCGCGGTTATAGTGATCTGGCTCTTCGGCCACTGGATGAAGCAGTTTCTGCACTGCCCTAGCTTCGTCAGCTCCTCTTCGGGGGGGACAGGGACTAACACCTCGCTGTAGTCATTGAGGACGAGGTCGACCTGGACCTTCGCGTGGTGCTCCCGCATAGGAACACAGTGCAGGACTGCCCCCTCCGCCGTTGGGAAAACCTGGCCGTGCGCCACCGGGACCTTCATGCCAGGAATCTGCACCGTGAGTGTGCATCTGGTGGCTTCCTGCGAAACAGAGGATAGACGTGCCGTCCGCACTGGAGTCAGGAAAATGAGAACAGCTCGTACTATAACGACACGTTTAGCGGACGAGACTTACGGTGATGCTGTCGACGGGATTCACCGAGTAGGGGCCGCCGTCCGAGGTGGATGCGCAGCTGCTCCATCCTAGAGGCTGGTTAGCGGGAGGCACGCTCTGCTGGCCTTGCGCTGCGGCCACCTGCATACGTAGCCACGTCTGCTCGGCAATCTCGCGCATTTGCTCCCGCAGATTGTCCATGAACTCCTGGCTGTCTCTCCGGGGGCGGCGGCTCCCCTCGGGGTTTCGGGGAAATACCTTATCCCATTTAACGCCATCCCCGACGCCTACTACACGGCCCCGATGCTCCGGTTTCTGTCGGGCCTTCGCCAGATCGTCGTTCCATCTTGGGAAGCTCGTGACGGAGTCCTGCGAGCTTCCAGGCTGCTGGCTCAGTTCGGCCTGCAAGTTAAATTACGTGATGAGAAGACAGCGTATTTGGATGCAACGTAACGAAGTACGAAAAGAGACTGGGTTGAGTCGTTACCAGCCGGTCGGCCACCACCTGCAGTTCCTCGGACTCATAAATTGGTGACCCCGTCACAGGGTCAGACCTTGTGTGCGCCCTCATGTACTCCCTAGCGCGCGGCTCCCTGAGATGCGCGAAAGGAGGTGCTTTCCCAGCCGCGGCTAATTTCTCGTCCTCTTTGGCCCACTTCGGTCTCTTCCCCAGATATCCACGGCTGCCGAGCTTGTGGTCTAAGGTGTTCTTCCTGCGAAGCTCTTTCCCCCACCGGCTCTTCTCCTGGAATTCTGGGCTCCTTATTTGAGCAACGAATTCGTCCCAGTCTTCCTTCTGTATCTTCGACCATCTTTTACTGATCTTGGTGTCCCAATCCTCGTCTACGACTTTCTGTGCGTCGTATCGCCAGGTCTTCAGAGCCCTAGCCATGATTTTGAGGGCTTGCGCTTCGACTCTTTCCTTGTCGGCTGCAGGTATCTGGTACTTGTCCCACAGTTTCCTCAAGAGAGTATCTTTCGTGGACTGCGTCAACTGGCCGAACTCTTTGCAGGTAATCTTCACTTGTTCGCGCACTAAGCACCCGCAGGCGTTGCTAAAGGTCTTAGCGGCCTTATGTGGACTCGCCGGAATGTCCTTGACGTCGTCGACACGGGTGATGACGTACGTCTTGTCCGGCAACTGGTTGCCTTTCCTCCTATTCAGAGACCTGGTCGGGGCTGGAGTCGGTACCTCCTCCTCACGCGCCTCGTCCCCTTCGGAACTTGACCCGGAGGCAGAGCCAGAGCTGGACTCCGATTCAGTTTGCTCTTGTCCAGCTGTGACGGCCGCTACGACAGGTTGATCCTCGGTCAGCTCGAGGGCAGGTTGATCCTCGGTCAGCTCGAGGGCAGGTTCCTTGGCCGCTTCGGAGGCAACTTGCTTGGGTGCCTCCAGGGTCGGTGCATCGATCGGTGCGGCCACGCCGAGGGGGGCCGTGCTGTCGTCAACTGTCTCTACTGCTCGGGTCGGGGACCCAGCGGGAGTACTACTGGCGGCCATTGTAAAACTGAAGAAATGGCTAAAATAACAAAATAAAATGAATTGGATAACAGGCATTATCTAGCAAGAACTGAGAAAGATAGAAAGAAAAGAAGTTTTATATCTAGAATGCTATGACTCTTGGTATGCTTTACAGCCACCCTTTCAGTTCTTATAGTTGGGAGATTTCGAGCTCAACCAAAACAATTACCATATGCAACTAATTACTTTATACAAATTGAAACAATCTAGATACTTTATACAAATTGGTACAATCTAGATACTTTATACAAATTGGTACAATCTAATTACTTTATACAAATTGGTACAATCTAATTACTGATATGCATTACAAGTGCACAAGATTAAGCATTACAGCCGTACTTAAAACATGGACTAGTATATATGAGAGTCAGTATTGGCATCATTTAGAATTTGGACTAAAGAGCACATATACAAGTCCAAATATGGCCTTATTGGGAGTAGACGCTGCTGCTTATGTGCCCTCGGTTCCTCACAGCATCACCAACAGATGCATCACCTAGAGCATGATCTTTACCATCCATGAGCGAGTGAGACAATGACACATACCTCACCATGATATGAGCAATCCATTCAAGCATTAGGCAGCTAACCTACTGCCTTCTAGCAACTAAATAAGCTGCCAGCAATCCATTCAATCCAGTAAAGAAATCAAACTACATATGTTAGTCAAGAGTGGCATTATTATTTGCTTTCATTTTTCTCTTACCTACTGCCTTCTAGCAGCTAAATAAGCTGGCGCGCAAACTTGCCTAACTGCAGTGTCTCCCAGCAGGGTTTCACACTTTCACAGGCTTACTGACCACAAGAGATTAAGGGAAGCCTTCCCAGTTCACCAAAAGAGTTAGATGTGACTAGCAACTAAATAAGCTGGCGCGCAAACTTGCCTCCTTGTTTATGTTTTTCTCAAGTTTTCTGCTCCTAACCCAGAGAACTTGTGCAGTACATAGTTCATCTTTTCATTTTGCTTTGGTGGATTCAATTGCACACAGATGCACACATCAAACTAGTAAAGAAATCAAACTACATATGTTAACCAAAATCTCAATTTGTTCTCCGATAATCATCACTAGTATACAGATGCACACATCATATCCGGGGAAGTGAGGAATGGAGATGAACTTCACCTGGCAACCGCAGCGAAGATGGGGAGTCCAAATCACCACAGAGAAGACCCCCTCCTCTCCGTCTGGGCGTCAATGTGGTGGTGGAGCGGCTCGGGAGTGGCGGCACGTTGCTCCTACACTGCTCCGGCGCGACGCTACGGTTGAAGACCTCCTACACTGCTCCGGCGCGACGCTACGGTTGAAGGGGCGGTTGGGGCGTCCGGGGCTTCGGGGGCCGAGGCCGGAGGAGGGGGCGGTTGGGGCGTCCGGGGCTTCGGGGGCCGGCGGCGGAGGCCGGAGGATGCGGCGGCGCCGGTGGCGGACGAGGCGGCGGACGTCGGGGCCGGACGGGGCGTCGGAGCAGCCTGGCGGCGTCGGGGGCGGCGGCGTGTCTCGCTGCTGGTTCGTTTCGAACGCGCGGGACTTGGTGAAATTTTCGCTAAGTCCCGCGCGTGCCTTTTAAAGGGTGCTTATTACCACTGACGGGCGCCAACTAAAAGCCCGTCAGTGGTACTCGGGATGGGAAGGGACGGTTAGGGTTACATCACTGCTGACGGGCAACCATTGAGAGCCCGTCAGTGGTACTTCGGATGGGAAGGGAAGGTTAGGGTTTCAGCACTACTGACGGGCAATCATTGAGAGCCCGTCAGTGGTACCTCACTTCTGACGGGCATCCATTGCGCGACCGTCAGCAGATATGCAGTCAGCCTAAAACTTAGTGAAATTTCGGTGCCCCTCGGTGGAGGTTTGGCTCTGTATAAGTTTCGTTTCTGATATTTTGCTTCTTAAAAAAAAAGATGGCACACCAGCCAATCCCGAGCACAGCTCAAAGGCCCACGAGCCCAGGCCGCGCAGGGGACCGGCCATAGGCCTATCCCGAGCACAGCGCCCAGGCCCACGAGCCCAAGCCATGCAAGGGACCAGCGGAGGCCCCGAGTACCAGTAGCAGTTGTAAGGAGTTCGAAAGACCAGCTCCGAGCTCCCCTTTTAAGCTGGTGCGCATGCTCCTCGCTCGGCGAGGTGGGACTAAATGTGTGCGGTTCCAGCGCTGGGTGTTTCCACTGACGGGCAACACTTGAGAGCCCGTCAGTGGTACTTAGGATCCGACTGTTAGACTTACACCAGTGCTGACGGGCAACATTTCCGCGCCCGTCAGCAGAGAGGACGTCATCCTAAGACTTGATAGAATTTCTCTGGAGTACGTTTGGTTGTGTATATGTTGTTTATTAAAAAAAATTTCGAGCGTGCACCAGCTTATCCCGAGCACAGCTCAAAGGCCCACGAGCCCGGGCCGCGCAAGGGACCAGCCAGAGGCCTATCCCGAGCACAGAGCCCAGGCCCACGAGCCCAAGCCGCGCAAGGGACCAGCGGCGGCTCGATCGAAGTATCAGTGCACGTTATAAGGAATTCGAAATCCCTGGGCGCAGCACCCCTTTTAAGCTGGTGCGCGCGCACTTCGCTCGGCGAGGTGGGACTAAAGTTGTGCGGTACCAGCGCTGTAGGTTACCACTGACGGGCACAACTGGTCTGCCCGTCAGTGATACGAACCACCACTGACGGGCCCAACGGTTAGCCCGTCAGCAGAGGATACCACTGACGGGCCCCACAGGTTAGCCCGTCAGCAGAGAGGAAGTCAGTCTAATACTTGGTGAAATTTCGGTGCCCCTCGGTTTAGATTTGCTTGTGTATATGTTGTTTATTAAAAAAAAATTCGAGCGTGCGCCAGCTTATCCCGAGAACAGCTCAAAGGCCCACGAGCCCGGGCCGCGCAAGGGACTAGCCAGAGGCCTATCCCGAGCACAGCGCCCAGGCCCACGAGCCCAAGCCGCACAAGGGACCAGCGGCGGCTCGGTGGAAGTATCAGTGCAGGTTATAAGGAGTTCGAGAGCACTGGGCGCAGCACCCCTTTTAAGCTGGTGCGCGCGCACTTCGCTCGGCGAGGTGGGACTAAAGTTGTGCGGTACCAGCGCTGTAGGTTACCACTGACGGGCACAACTGATCTGCCCGTCAGTAGTACTAACCACCACTGACGGGCCCAACCGGTTCACCCGTCAGTGGTGTTTAGTACCACTGACGGGCCCCGAGTGTTTGCCCGTCAGTGGAGGATGTTTTTATTTTTCTTTTTGTGCTGGATGTTTTTCTTTTAGGTTTATCTTAGGGTTATTTCTATATGCTATGGGTGTTTTTGTATTTTTGGTTTAGGGCTTTTACCCTTTTTGGGTTAGTGTCAAAGTTCAGCATTTTTCTGAAATGATTTGCTATTTTTCAGGCATTAAAATAATATCTAGTTATTTACTCGGTATATTTCAGATTTGAACTACAACTATCTTAAAGAAGGCCTCTAAATTGAAGGAAAATTCATATCTACGTACCTATCTATCGTTTTAGCTCGTATCTAGAAAATATATCAATAATTCAAACGTTTGCTCCGAGAAATTCAAAAGTTTGCTTGCGCCTTTGTAGTTTTGATTTTTTATAAAATCTTAATGTGGTCAAAAAAAGTTGAAAATTGGCATGGGGTAATTATATGTCTTTCTGAGGCTATGCTTAAAATTTCAGATAATTTCGTGGAAGTTCAATTATACATTGCTTTGTAACTGAACTATCTGTGAGAAAACCTCATAGCATTTGAAGGGGAAATATGAAGATTGAAGTACACGTCATAAATTCTTCATCATTTGAACTTGAGATTTGGACTACAACTTCATATTACAATATTATACGTTAATAATTCATCATGTTCCATCTTGTTATGTAATAATTCGAATTTTCTATTTTTTTAAATACCAATTTGAGGTACCATGTGTAAAACCTTTCAAAAAACATTTTTAGCTACGCTCCAAACTTTTTCTACATGTAACGTACTACATTACATTGTTCGTGTCAAAGTTAGGCATTTTTCTGAAATCATTTGCTATTTTTTACGCATTAAATGAATATCTAGTAATTTACTAGATATATTTCAGATTTGAACTACAACTATCCTAAAGAAGGCCTATAAATTGAAGGAAAATTCATATCTACGTACCTATGTATCGGTTTAGCTCGTATGCAGAAAATATATCAATAATTCAAACGTTTGCTTGTCGAGATTCAAATGTTTGCTTGCGTCTTTTTGGTTTTTTATTTTTTATTAAATCTAAATGTGGTCAAAAAATTTTGAAAATTGGCATGGGGTAATTATATGACCTCGTGAGGCTATACTTAAAATTTCAGACAATTTCATTGAAGTTGGATTATACATTGGTTTGTAAGTACTTAAAATTCATCCACAATTTACACATACCGAAGTACACACGTTACATGAAATCATTCAAACCAAGACACTTTTGTACGCACACATACAAATATCTAGGTTTCGCCGTCTTCGAAAATCTTCTCATGAATTGTGATTTTCTTGGTGGTATACGTTAGTCCTTCGGCGTGACTGCGTCTGACGTAGGGCTCAGCATCCTTGCTAGCTTTTCTCCTTTTTATGGGGCGTTTATCAACGGCTTCTGGCTCGGAGTCCGGGTCGTCGAATTGGTCGTAGTCCTCTTCGTCAACAACACCATCGATTCCGACAATACTCCTCTTCCCTTTTCTGACGACATGGCGCTTCTGTGCCTTTGGGTCTTTTATGTAGAAGACTTGTGAGGTTTGTTTAGCTAAAACCCATGGCTCATCTTTCGCACTGATTGCTTTGACATGTGCTGACTCAATAGATGTCGGGGGAGGTAGAGTCACGGTAGTGACTTTGTCATCATCGATATGGATATTTTTCGCCCATCTGACACGAAACATGGGGATCTTTGTGACGGTGTAGTCCAGTTCCCAAATTTCTTCGATAACACCGTAGTATATGTCCTTACGGTTACCGGTTTTAGCCTCCATCGTCACCCCACTGTTCTGATACGTGCTTTTCCTGTCTTGAGCCTCTGTATAGAATGTGTATCCGTTGATATCGTATGCTTGAAATGTCAGGACCTTGCTCGCAGGTTCTTGTGACAGCATTTTGACCGTCTCTTCTTCGAAATTTGTCGGAGGCCTTTCATACCAGTAGTTCTTTAGCCATGTTGCGAACTTTCCATTGTGCTCTTTCGAGAGCCACGCTTCTCCCTTCTTCGGGTTCTCTTTTTTAAGCTTTACCATGTGCATCCAAAGATAGGGATGCACCACCGTCAGGTGTTGCAAGACCACGAGATGTGCTCTGTCATAGTCATCTGACCTACTGGGTACTGAATTGTAGACATGTAAAGGCCTTTGTCCGCGTGCATGGCCTTCACCATCGAGCCTTCCCGTGTGCCGTGAAACAGGAACACCTATGGACTTTTGATCAGCCAAGTAATCAGTGCAGAACTCGACACACTCTTCGGCAACATAGCCTTGGATGATGCTACCTTCTGGTTGTGACCTGTTACGAACGTAGCGCTTCACAACCCCATTGTACCTTTCGAACGGGTACATGTTGTGTAGGAACACGGGACCTAGGTCCAGTATCTCCGGGACGATATGGATCATGAGATGTACCATGATATCGAAGAATGCTGGAGGGAAGTACATCTCAAGTTCGCACAGTATGACAATGATCTCCTCCTGCAGCTTGTGGCAATGCGTAACGGATATCGACTTCTGAGATATCGTGTTGAAGAAGTTACAAAGATTCAAGACTGTCTTGCGGACCTCCGGCTCCATGAGACCTCTGATTGCAACAGGAAGTATCTGCGTCATCATCACGTGGCAGTCATGAGACTTCATACCAATTACACGGTGACTCTTCATGTCAACTATTCTCCCGATGTTTGCCGAGTAACCGGAAGAAACTTTGACACCTTGGAGGCACTCCAAAAAGCTAACGATCTCTTTTTTGCTGAGAGTGTAACAAGCAGCGGGACAGTCCGTCTTGATTCTGACTGCACCCGTCCCCAACTTGGTCGTTCGCTTCGTAGCCCACAGCTTCTTTCTTATACCCAAGAATTCCATGTCAGCTCGTGCCTTCGGTCCATCTTTTGTCTTTTCTGAAATGTTGAGCAGGATACCAAGCAAGCTCTCGCACACGTTTTTTTCAACATGCATGACGTCTATGCTGTGATGTGTGCTTAGGAATCTCCAGTAAGGCAAATCCCAGAATACGGATTTCCTTTTCCAGACGCCGTCCTGCATGGGAACAGACGGTTGTGTCTTACCGGGCGTAACAGGGGGCATCGTGTTCACGATGTCATAGATTTCCACCCCGGTCTTCTCCCGAGGCGCCGAACGGACCTCAACAGTATTGTCAAACAATTCCTTCTCTTGCCTCCATGGGTCGTTCTGTTTCAGCCACCTTCGGTGGCCCATGAACACGATTTTTTTGGATCCCTTTAGGTGTAAACTTGTAGTAGACTCCAAACACTTCACACATCCTTTGTACCCATGAACACACTGGCAGGACTGATATCCGTACGCGGGGTAGTCTTGGACCGTCGTGAACAACAGCGCTTTCAGATTGAAGTACTCTTCTTCGTATGCATCCCAGACCTGGGCCCCTGGTTCCCACAGTGTAGCTAGTTCTTCGAACAATAATTGTTGATACATGTTCAGATCGTTCCCAGGTTGCTTCGGCCCTTGTATGAGAATACAGAGGTGTATGTACTTTCGTTTCATGCACAGCCATGGAGGAAGGTTGTACATCCATAGAACCACGGGCCAAGTGCTGTGTCTGCTGCTCATGTTGCCGAATGGATTGATCCCGTCCGTACTCATACCGAACCTGATATTCCTCGGATCTTTTCCGAAATCATCGTATTGGGCGTCGATTGCCCTCCACTGCGAAGCATCGGCAGGGTGTCTCATCACTCCATCATCAGTTTTCCGCCCCTCGGCGTGCCAACGTAGCAGCTTTGCCTCCTTCTTGTTAGCGAATAAACGATTCAAACGGGGAAGGACCGGAAGATACCATACAACCTTTGCTGGAGCGCCACTCTTCACTGGGTCCTCATCATCGGCTTGCTTTCTACCCCTCTTGAATCTGGACGTGTTGCACGTGGGACACTTGTACAGCTTCTCGTGCTCTTTGCGGTAAATAAAGCAGTCATTCGGACATGCATGGAACCTCTGCACCTCTAACCCAAGAGGGCAGACAACCTTCTTGGCTTCTTCGGTGCTCGTGGGCAGCAAGTTGTTTTTCGGAAAAACTTTTGCAAGAAAAGCCAGTGTCTCATCGAAGCCTTCGTCCGGACAGTTGTGGGCTGCCTTGATCCTTAGAAGTTCCAGCGTGACCGACAGACGCGTGTGCTCTGGATCGGAACCGGTATACAACGGGATTTGTGAGTCTTCAACTAGTCTCGAGAACTTAGCAGCCTCTCTTTCATCCTCGGGATCTATCACCACCTGCTCCACCATGTGAACATCCTGCACCATATCGGCCAAATTGTTTCCCGTTTCTCCTTCGGCGTCAGGTTCGATCCTCCCCTCGTCTTCTTCGTCATCTCCGTGTTCGGCATCTTGCCGTAACACCTGATCTTCCTCCTCCTCGCCGTGACTTGTCCAACGTGTATAGCCTGACATGAAACCCTTCAGCGCCAGGTGTACCGTCACCCTCCCTCTCGTATCGAACATTACCAAATTTTTGCAATCGCGACATGGACAGCAAATCTTCGTGCCACCTTTTGTCCTCATATCTCGTTCGGCGACATCAAGAAACTCGTTCAAAGCCATAGCCCAACTCTCTGTCGCCCGGTTGTCGTACATCCAGCTGCGATCCATCGATCAACACCTACGACACGAAACTAATCAGTTCGATAACCAAAAATCACATCAAATACATATACGACATGAAAAGAACACTGGCGAGCATTATTACCGAGCGCTAGCGATCTTTTTGGTGAGAAATGATAATGGAGAGAGTGGGAGTGAGAGGAGGAGAGAGAGAATGGGAGAGAGAATGAGAGAGAGCTAGAAATATGGATGAGGAGGAGGGTGGGAGAGAGTGAGAGGATGAGGAGGAGGGAGAGAGTGAGAGTATGAGGAGGGTGGGAGAGAGTGAGAGGATGAGGAGGGAGAGAGTGAGAGGATGAGGAGGAGGGAGAGAGTGAGAGTATGAGGAGGGTGGGAGAGAGTGAGAGGATGAGGAGGGAGAGAGTGAGAGGATGAGGAGGAGGGAGAGAGTGAGAGGAGGAGCAAAATCTAGATCTAGATCTAGATCTAGATCTAGTCCCTCTAGAGGTTAGGATGAGGGTTGGGGAGAGGGAAGAAATGGTTGTGGGTTGGGAGGGGGAAGGGGGGCAGCGGCGGCCGCGGCAGCAGCTTGTGGGACGGCGGCGCTCGCTGCTGGCCGGTTGGCGCGCGAGCACTGGCCAGCAGCGAGGTCGTGCTCTGTTTTTATAGTGAGGAGCACCACTGACGGGCCCTTAAAAGGTCACCGTCAGTGATTCATCAGCAACGTAAGCAACAAATATCGCTGACGGACGGGAAAGACCGCCGTCAGTGAAGACAAAATATCCACTGACGGGCAGAATATAAGAGCCCGTCAGTGAACTGGCACGTCATATGTTCAACCTTTCACTTACGGGCCAAATAGTTGCCCGTCAGTGGAGATGTCATCTTCACTGACGGGCTCTTAACAAGAGACCGTCAGTAGAAATGACGCGTCATCTATCCCACCTCATGCTCATCTCCACTGACGGGCTGTTTTGGAGCCCGTCAGTGGTCTTCCTCACCTTCTTCTTTGCTGCGTTCTCCGCTGACGGGCTATTTTGCGTCCGTCGGTGGAGTTCCCCTCCAGCGACGGACCTTTTTATGCCCGTCAGTGGAGGGTTTTCAGGAGAGGGTCTATCTGCAGTAGTGTACATTGTTAAGTTTTTTCTTGAGATTACAATAAGGACGCACACTTGCACACACTCTACGCACGGCACCACACGCTCATACCAACACAGGCTTAGATTAGAGAAGGTCGTCAAATAAAATTTGAATTTATCTATTAGCCCCGGACCACGGAAAACATCAAATAAAACATGCTTCACCGCTGAAAGTGCACACGTGTGTGATGGTAAGACACCTTGCCTACCAGCTGCCTCTACCAACGTATGCTATGCAGAATCTTCATGGTCAACTTTTTTTTTGACTTATTTGGCTGGCTTATGGCTTAAAAAGCCACAAGCTAAAAAGAAGAGGTAGTAGCTGAGATAAGCCCATTCAAAATCTATTGGTAACAGAAAGCTAGAAACTCTTGGTTTCTCGAGCTCAAGACCCTCGACATTTTGAAATAACCCTCCAACTTGATAAATTACGCTCTTTGCACCATGTGCCCTCACCCCTCTCCCCTCACTCCTCTCCCCTAGTATTGCAACCCACACGCGCTCCTTTGCCCTCCTCCTCTCTCTCTCGAGACGCGACTGCCCGCCCTGCTGTCAGCTGCCAGCGCTCTGCCCCCGCTGCTAGCACCCCGTGCTCTCCTGCTCTCCTCCCCCGCAACTGCTAGTTCCGGCTCCCTCACCGCCGCAACAGCCCGCTCCTGCCATAACCGCTCGCTCCTGCCGCAACCGCCCGATGCAGATCTCCTCGAGCTCAGGCCCCCTCTAACCTGCCCTAATCCTCCCCCACTACCCCAGATCTCCCTGAGCTCAGCTTGTCCTCCATCGACCGGCCCACCACCGAGATCCCTATCCACCCCGAGCCTGCCACCCCATGCACATGACCCCTCGCCGCCGTCTCCCTCATCGGATCCAGCCGGCCGCCACGAACTAGATCTGACGTGCACGCACATCAAGGGTGAGGCAAGTTGAGGCGGAGACATCCGGATCCGGCACGACACGGTGACGTCCCGAATCCAGCGCGTGCGTTAACTTTTTTGTTGCATTTTTTCTTTTGATTTTGGATTTTGATCCGGATGTGAAGACATGTGGTTGATTACGTAGTGCAAATCTCCACTATTGTTGATTTTGTATATTTGCCTTG
Organism: Stipa capillata; assembly: GCA_019208055.1. Classification (NCBI taxonomy): domain Eukaryota; kingdom Viridiplantae; phylum Streptophyta; class Magnoliopsida; order Poales; family Poaceae; genus Stipa; species Stipa capillata. The sequence goes on along the minus strand of JAGXJF010001824.1, from coordinate 54,407 downwards.
ATCTGAGTTGATGAAAATTGTATGCCCTGAAATTTCTTTATCTAAATTTATCTTGATTTTATTGAAGATTCTAATACTTCAATGCTTGTTTGATCGAGGAAGAGAAATTTTGATTGAAGTTAGTTTGATCGATCATGCATTCATTCTGATCGATTACTACATCAGTGTTTTTATACAGTTGAACCATTCTTGTTTAATTAATTGCAGATTTGCAACTGTCATATGTAAATGTTTATGATATATTGTGATGCATATATGCTTTGCTTTGAGTACGCAAAAGATTCGGATATGCATATTAATATTCAAAGCACAAACAACTCTAAGAGTATTATAGATATTACACCATTCATCACAGGAAATAAGCTCACAGGAAATAAGCCGAAAAGAAGGAGGTCATAGTTTATCAGAGCTTTCTTCACAGGGAGCTCCTGTCGGCCGTTAAAATTAAGCTAGCTTGTACATAAGCTCAAGCCTATAAATTGCTAAGTGATATATGTTGTTCCTACAGGCCATCGTAACTACTCCTGTCGCTAAGAGTGGGCACTTTCACACCAAAACCGTGGCGAACTGATTAAACCGAATTGTTGGTTACTACAGTTTTCTATGTTGGGTTTTGGTGTGAAATTGTGTGCAGGTTGGTATTTGGTTGTTAAATCGGTCTGCAGTATCCAGACACCGAACTCACTAAATAAATCGTACTAGTAGGGTGCCCGTGCGTTGCTACGGAACTACCAAAAGATGTAGAGAAATTTTTATGAACGCTGGATCGTCAAGTAGCCTACACACGCTACAAAACAATAATACACACGACGAACATAATATAGTAAGACAAATAAAACTTTTTAACCATAATAATATGTCCCCTAGTACAATTTGTTTCCTATATAATAAGCATATGTTAATGCCTTCAGATGAAATTTCTGTTATTTTCTAGCTATAGTACCAAGAGTTGATGGAGAAAGTGATGCCATTCTTCTAATCATAACACTTGGGTTTGATTGAGCCATCGGAGGACTTGAAACATTATCGCTTTTCATCCCCTGGCAGCAAAAGAAAAAGTTAGATATGTACAAGATCTCGATAGTTCAGCTGCAAGCAAATTTAAAGTAGTGAGTATTTCAATAGAAACACACCAATCAACGTTGACGGAGTTTCAATATCGTAAGTTGCAGGTGTATATAATCTTCGTATATCTAGTGGTAGCTAAAAACCTGTAATATATTTATACTCACAATATCATATAATTTACGAAGAAAATAATAAATTTTATCTTAACATAAATTTTACATATAGACCCGACGCCTCAATGGAGAGCATTGTAATCACAACACCATGTTGTGATGTAGCAGCATGCTGCAAACGACTATCTCCTAGACCAAATGTGGATTATTCAGAAAAATAAAGATATGCTGACCCCTGAAAGTAGGTACAATAAATGTTAAAATTAATATATAAGTTTGAAGTAACATGATTTGAGCGAATACAACTATATGTATTAAAAAAAACATTTACGTTGAGAGCGCAAGTGTAGGCATGCGAAGGGTTCAGTTGAAGTACTTAAATCTAAATCTTCCTCATAGATGACTATGATGGTATTACATGAGAACACAGAGCCAGCAATATCTTCACATGCAGAAGAAGAATATTGACAAGTTATTATTTGTGGAACATGTAAAAAAGCTTGTCTAGAATACATAATTTCCATAGGATTAAGCATGTGCAAATGTGCTTGGTGTGGTGGAAACCCATAGACAATTAGGTCGAATGTAATTTGGGTCTCATTGTTTAGTTTGATAACATACGCACTATCCAAATAGATAGGGTTCTCATCAAGTAGATAGACCTCTCATTTGATCATGTAAGCGCCTCTTATGTGCATTTTGAGACGAATTTCATTCGCAAACATACCATCTACATACACCTCTAGCTTACGTCCCTGTGTATTATGTGAAATAAAATTAGTAAAATTCATGTCTTTTTCATCTTGTAAACACATATTACTCACATATTATATAAGTACCTTATTGTCAATAAGGACCATTCTAAGTACTTCGTCTAGTTGTTGAAACCTCGTCTCAGCATGAACCCATAGCCAATCCATTGATTCCTGGCTGCGAAGCAATACCATATACATTAGAAATCTCAATAACAATAGACATGAAAATATTTGTTAGAAATCTCAGTAACAATAGTCCAAAAAAATTTGTTGGAGAATTCAGATGACCCTACATCTCTCGTCATTGGTCACCACGACCACCACCCTCATCCCATCCATCTCCTACCAATTTGGTCGGACACCGCTCATCCCCTCTTTGACCAACACTAATGCACCAAGTCTCTCATACTGCACAGTACACCACTCGTCTAATCCTAACAAACCTAGCACGGCTCACCTCTTGTACAGAAAAATCAAAAAAGAGAGAGAAAAAAAATCAGAAAAGGGAGATAAGAGAAAAACCAAAAAAGAGGCGCAGAGAAAAAAATCAGAGACCCTTCACTCAGTGTCACACCCTCCCCTTCACTGTCACGCCTTCCCCTCACCGCATGCACTACACACACCACCCGCCATTCTCCCTCTCCCTCACTCTCCCCTCACCGCACGAACCGCCCACCCTCATCAGCCCCGGCGGCCGATGGCTCTCCTCTTTCCCCCTCATCTTCTGATCGACCTCCAAGCGGCGGACGACACCTCCTCTTCTCCCCCGGTGGCTCCTCACGGCAGCCCCGCCACCAAGCTCACACCGCTTGGATCAGGCGTCTCAGGCGGCGGTCGGCGGCGGATCCAGTCGGGGCGAGCAGGCGCTGTCAGCCGTCGCCGGGAGGGAGAACCGCGCGGTTCGCGCAGGCTCCTTCTCATCCCATCTTTCCCTCCTCAAGCCTTGCCGTTGCCGCCCCTCAGCTCGCCCTCTCGTCCTGGCCGACGAGGACTCATGGCTGGCCACCACCCTCCTCGTTGCCTTGCCGCTGCCGTCACCCTCCTCGTCGCCTTGCCGCCACCACTGGCCTCCTCTTCACGTTGCCGCCACCACCTCCCTCCTCATCTCCTTGCCGCCGCTGCCAACGAGCTAGTGCAGCTCGGGTCTGGCCTCCCGGGCGGCAGCCGCCAGCTGATGCGACCTCCTAAGCCACGCCACCAGTGAATGGGGCCCCCCGGGCAACAGATCAAGCTGGGGCGACCTTGGGCATGCCCGGCGTAGGTGAGGTGGGGAGCTGATGCCGCAGCTTCGGCCAATGGTGGGAGGGAGAGTGGCGTAGGGAACCTCACTTCATCTGCCGTCAGTGAGAGTGAGAGTGGCAGGGTACCTGTAAGTGGTCGTCGGTGTGGATTGGTGGCCGATACGGGATTGGTTGTGGAGGAAGATAGTCGATGGCACTTATATGCAGGTAATCTCTACACCTTAACATTTGGCTAGCTAGAGATACTCCAGATAAGGGTTATGTTTGTTTTGTTTGTTAATCTGTTATTCTCAAGGTCTATCTTCTTCGGTCAGGAATAGATAAGTGATATATAGTTAGGTAGTTTGGTTTAGTGAGTCCATCTTTCAGAATGCTTTTGTACAACCAATTGTCCAATGACATGGATCCACATGGAAGCGACTTAATCCTTGGCTTGAACGTAACTTTCTTTTTCTCCGATCCTTGGCTTTATCGTGACCTTTCTTGAGCACCGTAACTCGCTTCCATGTGGCTCAAATGGAAGCGAGTTAATCCTTGGTTATACAAACTTTCCTAAGATATGGAGTTCTGTTAAATAGGAGATTAAATCTAGAGTTTTCTTTGATGGTTTGTACAAAAGTTTAGATAAATGTACAAAAGAACTGGGGCTGTGGTTTCTTGTGTACAAGTACAGTCCAAGGCTCTCCTTGGTTTACTTAGCTAGATACCTAATGGATAGAATGTTTGTGGCCTAAGCCGCTCTAATCATAGATTTCTTCCTGTTGTAGCATGGTTTCTGGTACTCTGATCTGTTAAGTACCCTGGACTTATGCCAACTAAAAAATTAATTTGTTTGACAATTTGACATTAATCTTTGCTGGGAGTATGCTATAGTTTCCAAATACATCAGAGATAAGCTCATGCCATTCTGTCTCTCAACGTCGTATCTTGTTCAGTTAGTAATAGATAAGAGACGGTGCACTGCAGACAGGTTCCTGAATGTTTTCAGTCAGTGTGTTGTACAAAGCCCTTTTCTAAATGTCTCTGAATAATTCACGACGAGACGCAATGTGCTCTATAAGTCATAGAAGTAGCAATGTCGTTGCACGGGTTCAGATCATCCAAAGTTGCAATCCTTAAAAACATATGAAAATTCTATTGGCATGTCTAAAATATATGAAACTCACAATGCATATTAGTCTGTGCAAATATAAAATCTGATGATAAAACAAATATACTTAATTGATTTACTTAGCTATATACATGATTGATAGAACAACATATGGAATTTTTCTTAACCATGCTTCCTATAGCCTTATTCCTTGTTCCTTTAGTCATAGAAGTACTTTGTTTGGTCGTTGTTCTGTAAGTTATTCCCTTTTTTTTGACAAATTTAAGTTATTCCATTGACATTGCTCTCTTCAATGCTAGGCGAAAATAAAACAAAACAAGAGAAAGTGAATTGCAGAAATCAACTATTTTAAAAGATCTTAATTCAACGCATATATCAGCTAACCAATGTTGGGAAGTGATGCAATCAGTAAATAAGTTATTTAGAGCTTTAGTAATGCTGCTGGAAGAATAGGGAATGTAGTGACAGATTTGATATACTTTGCTATTGAAACACAAGAGATCGAATGAAAAAAGTAGATGTGCCTATTTAAGGGACAAAGACTATGATTTTAATATGTGCTCAATAGCTGCAGTTCAATCCAGGAGTAGATGTGCCTATGGTAGGTGTTGGTTCAATGCTTGGTGTAGATATTGCAAATTTGGAACAAAACTTGATCTCATATGACTTACCTAAGTAGCATGCTGATGGGGAAGGGGTCCCCGCGCTATGCGGTTTCGACACTTTTTCGTACTTAGGGAGAATCAATGAACCTCAAGACTCATCCCAAGTCTGTGATGACACCAAGTTCGTGCCAACGTCAAGTCCGTGACGACGCCAAGTCCGTGACGTCGTCAAGTGCGTGACAGTGCCAAGTCCGTGACGACGCGATGTCCATGACGCCAAGTCCGAGCCAATGTCCAGTCCGTGACGATGCTAAGTCCGTGCCAATGCCAAATCCATGACAACGACATGTCCGTGACACCAAGTCCGTGCCAACGCCAAGTTCATGACGACGCTAAGTCCGTGACGATGCCAAGTCTGTGCCAATGTTAAGTTCGTGACGGTGCTAAGTCCATGACGACGCCAAGTCCGTGATAATGCCATGTCCGTGACGCCAAGTCCGTGCCAACGCCAAATCCGTACCAACGCCAAGTCCGTGACGACCCCAAGTCCGTGCCATCACCAAGTCCGTGACGACGTCAAGTCCGTGACGACACCATGTCTGTGACAACACCAAATCCGTGACGACGCCAAGTCCGTGACGACGTCATGTCCGTGACGCCAAGTCCGTGCCAATGCCAAGTCTGTGACGACACCAAATCCGTGATCACGCCAAGTCCGTGATGACGCCAAGTCCGTGATGACGCCAAGTGTGTGACGGCGCCAAGTCCATGACGACACCATGTCCGTGACGACGCCAAGTCCGTGACGACGCCAAGTCCGTGACGGCGGGAAGTTCGTGAAGACCGCAAGCTCGAGGCGACTGGAAGATCATCGCCACGGGGGGATGCATGACGAGCAGGGCCCATGGGATATTCCTAGAATATTCCTGGAGGAAAAGACCGGCTCGTCCTCGAGGACACTAGTACATTTAAGGGCAAGATTGTAAATAGCCTGAGGGTATTTTTGTAATCTCCTCCACCCCTCCATTTTTCCTATAAATAGAGGGGCACCCCTTCCATTCAAAGAGCCCCCAAATTCTGAAATAAAAGTTCACTTGCTCCTCCTCTCCTCAAGTTCGTGGTTCGCAGTGGGTTTGAGCGTCTTTGCATCGGGCAACCCGCATGCGTGATTGTGGTGTCTCTGTGACGTAGTTTCCTGTGCAACCCTCATAGGTCCGCAAAGTCGTGCGGGGGTGCCACAAGTTCACTGTCTAGCCTCGTTGCTACGGCAGTTGGTGACGTCTGTGGGAAGCTAGCAAGAAGCCGTGTGATGAAGACCGCGGTCGCCACCGAGAGTGCGAGGACGCCACCATCAACCCGTAGGACGATCGAGCCATGCCGCCTAAGAAGCGAGGAGGAACGAAGCGGAAGGCCGTGACCACCGTGACGACGGGCACGAGAGCGACGACCAGAAGGACGGCACGTGCTGAGGTGCACGCAGCGGACGTCGCGCCCAACCCCTCCACCGATGCGCAGGTCGTCAGCTCAGAAGCCTCTGCCCAGGTCACCAACAATGAAGTGGAAATTGAGGCGCTAAGGTGACAAGCCGCAGGAGCAAACCAGAAAGCGGAGGAGCTGCAAGCCGGGCTGGAAGCACTCAGAGCCAACGCCCTACGCATGGAGGTGCTCTTACGTGAGGCCACCGACGTACACGCACGACAAGCAGCGGTGGTAGCGGCGGCAACACCGACCCCTGACCCTGCGACGGCACCGGCCGACGCCCTTCGCCATCAGCAAGCACTAGGATGCGCGGCGGCAATGGGGCAAGTCCAAGCAAACCCTCAAGTCTCTGAGGAGCAACGATGCCATTTGCGGGAGGTGGTCACATGCGCAAGACCTACCACCCTGCCAGGAACCTCGGAAGCGAAAGCACTACGGACGGAAATTCGGCAAAAATGTGAAGCGGCTCTCGCCACCCTACGCGAGACGGATGCCTTGCTAGATGAGGAGTAAGATGCCCATGAGTATGTCGCCGTGCCAACTACGTGCGTTGCACAAAGTCATCAACATTGCTAACGACTGAAGCCCCCTCAGCCCCGGGCTCAAAGCAAAGCCGTGGCCACACAAGTTCCGTCTCGCGGACCTCCCGAGCTACACAGGTGGCACCAATCCGACTGAGTTCTCCCGTGTGTATGAGGCCGCCATGTTTACGGTAGGAGGAAATGAGGCCACCATGGCAAAGAGTCTCCTCCTCAAGCTCTCCGGGATAGCACGGTCATGGTACCTCACGCTTTTCACCAGCTCGGTATATTCCTGGGAGCAGCTCTGCCAGCTACTACACTCGCACTTCCAGGAAAACAAGACCAAGGCCGTGATAGCGGCGGACCTCTATGCGCTGGTCCAAGGACCGTGAGAGACCATTCAAGCATTTCACAAGCGCTTCGCCAACATGCAGTGTCAGATACGCAGCATCACCGATGAAAGCATGTGCTCCGCCGCGCGAAGGTCCATCTGGAACCCAGCCTTGTGTGCCAAGCTGGACCGAAGCCCTCCTGCCACCATCCAAAAGTTGTACGACACCATGGAGAGGTATGCACTTCAAGAAAAAGGGGAACTCCAACTGTGGAACAAAGCACTAGCGGCTACAAGGCACCCCAAAGCAGCTCATGATGATCCTCAGCCACACTACCGCGACATGCACCAGGTGGACGAGTACGACGAGTGACCCCTCGCTCACCCTAGGCATGACGACAACCGTGACCAAGCTCGAGACCGAGAACGCCATGAGGACCACGACCTCACGCGTCGGGGCCTCCACGGAGGTGAGCGAAACCACGATCATGGTGGAGGATGTAACAACCGAGACTGCCAGAGCCATCAACATGTAGCGGGAATCAACAACCAGGCAAGGAGATTTTGTGAGCTGCACCAGTCATACAACTACTCCACCGTCGAGTGTGACGTGATTCGGAGGACGCGCGAGCAACTTCGCCCAAGACCAACGAGCGACACTCGAGCGACACTCGGCCCCCAGCACGAGCTACTGCTCCAAGAGAGCCCTACCTCCAGCTGCCACCGCCACCACCTCTTCCCCCTGGCATGGCTCCCGTACAAGTGATTAATCTGCACTGCGTCATCCACGCATCATAGGGGGCAACACGTATATCTTCCCGTCCAAGCGCCAAAGATGAGCGTATGCCCATTAGATAAGCCACATCGCCTCTTTTCCGCCCACCTTGCTCCCCGCTTGTGTGTTCACACTAGTGATCTTCGGGCCTGAAGATGCCATGGGGATCACCCTCCCACATCATGACGCGCTCGCCATAGCTGCAATGATTTTGGATGTGGAAGTACATCGTGTCTTTGTCGACGGGGGGAGCTCCGCGGACATCATGTTCTCATCAACCTTCAAAGAAATGGGCATACCATCGTCATTCCTCCGAGCCCCTGGCATTCCCTTGCTGGGTTTTGGAGGCGAGCCAATCGCAGCCATGGGACGCATCGAGTTCCCCATCACGTTCTGCTCAGGTGGTTGCTTCCGCACAGAAAACATCACCTTCGACGTTGTTGACCTGACAAACTAGTACAACATCATCATGGAGCGAGTGTCTCTCAAAAAGTTTGGTGCTATACCCCACCACACATACCTGTGCGTGAAGATTCTAGCATCGCAAGGTGTCATCATGGTACGTGAGGATCAAAACCTATCCCGAAGGATTGATGAACAAGCATAAGCCGTCAACTGCTACGTCCACCATGTGCAACTAGAAGCGGGCTTGACGGGGTCAGGGGCTCACCCCCTGCCGGGCGCAGGACGATGGACCCCAAAGCCAAAACCGGATGGGGAGACGCGTGCTGTACCCCTGCGCGATGATGCGCCAGATAAAACGGCGCTCCTCGGGGCTGAAAGAGCATCTAGGCCCCTAAGATGGTTTTGATGGTTAATGGCAACCTAAATTGGAATCTAATGTTTACAATGAGTGTAAGCAGGTTAAGTAGGTTACAGGAAGAAGATTCATCCAGGAAAGGATGACCTCCCAAAAGTACAAAGGTGGTTTCCAGGACAAGGAGATGGCTGCGCTAGGTAGCTGTGCCACAGCTGTGAGGAAGCCGATGCTGTGCAAGGAGTTGCAAGCAAGGTGATGGTGGCTTGATGCGTCAAGGGCCGTGACTACAGTTGGTGGAAGCTGAAGCCTAGGTTTGCTAGTTTTCTTGAGTCCTTAGGAAACACCCGTACTATCAAGTTAGGTGAAGTAGCAATGATTATTGGAGGGTCTTTTGCTCAATGCTCAGAGTGTTGGACAGTGGCACTGATGCCTTGAGGTCAGTGGCTTTGAAACAACAGTTTTGCACAAGTGTGAAACTGGGTTGTGCTAGCACACTGCTCTGATAGTGGCCTAAAACCTAGAGCCACAGTTACCTGTGTGGCACAGCTGTGTCACAGGTGAACAGCCGCTCTATGACTCAGGTACATCTCTGTGCCAGGGGAGAGCTTGTAAATGCTAAGGGAACTGCACTGCAATAGTCTGTCTGCCGAGTTAGAAGATTATTGGAGGTTCTCTCCTTATTAGGCTTAATAGTTAGTGCGCTGAGGGCATATAATATGCCAGGACCGGGCTGAGTAGTGAGGCTACGTCAGTTAGGGTTTCACCTGTGTCAGCCGCCGGTGACACAGGTGTCAGTCTACTTGAGCTGGTTACCATTGTACGTTGTGATTAGCTGTGTCACCGGTGCCTGTCAGCGGTGAGCCACTTAATCCTACGTGGCATGAGTGTAACGGTCAGGTGCCTGTGGACTCTATATATAGAGGACCAGGGGATGTCTCAGACCTCAACCTTTGCAGAACATTTTGCTCAACCTTTGCCAAACCGCCTCAATCCATTTCGACCATTGCAGACCTCTTTTCTCAAGAATAGAAGCAAACATTCCTAAGTCTTAGTTCAAGAGAGTTAGAGCTTTGAGCAGAGAGCACTGGTTCCTCCAAGGGTTGCTGTTGCTGATTCTTCCTTGGAGTATCTACTCCTAGACGGGTGTAGGAGTTGCTGTGACCACCCAAGCTTGTGTAGGCTGGTGCAGTAGTTTGTGAGGGTGATTTGAAGTCTACCTGCTGCAAGGCGAAAGGACTTCCACAAGCAAGAGAAAGAGACCTGAAAGCTCAGGTACTCAGAGAACAAGCATGATTTAGTGCTGGCGATCTCTTCGGAGTAGCCTCTCCAACGGAGACGTACATCTCTGAAAAGAGTGGGAACTTCGGTTAAAAACCCCCTTGTCTCCCTGAGTACTTTACATTCAGTACTTGCTTGTTTATCTGATTAGCATGCTTGAGTGATTTACTGTTATTCTCAATCTAGCTGCAATCCTTTGTCTTTGCCTATGTTAGTCTAGCTGTGTCACAGTTGCTGTATTGCTTATCTGTTATTTGTGCCAATTACCTGTTACACAGCTATTCATCTAGCATATCTGTTTAGGGCTTTCTGTTTACCTGTGTTAGCCACCTGTGTGACAGCTGCGTGTTAATTTACATATCATATACTGCCTGTGTAGCTGACTTGTCACACAGCTAGCTCAACCTATTGATCTGTTAAGCCTTAATCTAGATAAAGAAAAGTAATTGTTTAAAATCTGTTTAGCCTCCTATTCACCCCCTCTTGTCGGCACCTACGATCCTTTCAATTGGTATCAGAGCAGGTTACTCTTTGAATTGGCCTAACAGCCAGAGTTTAAAGGATGTCGGGCTATGAGGGTAAAATCCCTATCTTTGATGGATCTAACTATGCATTCCGGAAAAGAAAGATGCAAATGCATCTTATCGCTATAGACCCAGATGTTTGGAAAATTGTGAATGCAGGTTATAGGTTGGAAGACACCATAATACCTACCATCAGCGACAAAAGGAATATTCAGAATAACGCAAGAGCTGCCACAGCCATATTCATGGGCCTTCAAGAACATGATTTCAACAGAGTCAACACCATGGATTCTGCCAAGGAAATATGGGATACTTTAGAGCAGATCTATGAGGGCAGTAACACTCTGAAAAAGTCCAAGAGAAGCCTGTTGGAATCTAAGCTAGAAAGATTTGAGTATGAACATGGTGAAGACATAAATTCCCTGTTCTCAAGACTCACCATCATCACAAATCAACTGAGGGCACTTGGATCAAATCGAGTTGATGATGAAGATGTAATCAAGAAGTTCCTCTCAGTGCTGCCAAAGCCCTACAGGACTCTTGTGCTGATGTTAAAAGAAAAAGATGGGTTTGATCAGATGAAGCCCATAGAAGTGTTAGGAAGGATACTAACACATGAGATGGAGATCAAGCAGGAAAGCAAGCATAGCTTATCTTCCTCACTCAAGAAGAATCTTGCATTGAAGACTGCTGCCTCAGCTTCACAACCTGAAAGTAAAGGTAGTGAAGACCTGGATGAGGAAATGACCAGTGGAGAAGAAACTGAGCTAAATCTACTCACGAGAAACTTTAGAAAATTCTATAGGAAGAAGAAGCAGTTTGGCTCAAGTGACAGATTCGAAGGCAAGAAGCTGGTCAAGGATAACAAATGTTTTGAGTGGGGTAAAGAAGGTCATTTTGCTGCTGATTGTCCAGCCAAGAAAAAGGACAACAACCAATAAAGGAAGAAGAAAGACTTCCAAGAGAGGAAGAAGACTTTCAACAACAAGCATCCAACTTATGCTAAGAATAAAGCCACTGCAAGAGCATATGTTGGACAAGCCTGGATATCAGATGATTCAGGCATAGAGGAAGATTCTGAAGAAGAAGGAGAAGTTGCAGGCATTGCTATTAGCATGACTGATATGTCCAGCTGTGACACAGCCAAGTCACACAGCTCCAATATCAATGCTAGGGCTGATCAGTCATCATCCATCTCTACTCCTCTTTGCTTCATGGCCAAGGAATCTAAGGTACTCACTAAGGATGATTTTCCTGATTATGTTGAACTAATGGGTATCTTGGAAAGAACAGATAGGGCCTATGGCAAGGAGAGGAAGGAAAACATATCCCTAAGGGATAAACTTAGGGAGCTCAGAGAAACCTGCGATGAGGTTATGGATGATAGGAAGAATCTCAGGCTGGATCAGGAGAGCTTGGAGATTGCTCATGACAAGCTGAAGCAAGCTCATGAGCTTCTCCTCAAGGAGCATGAGGAGCTCAAGGCAATGCATGCCAAATGCATTGATAATGCTAACTCTCCTATTGCTTCTGAAATTATATCTCCACCTGCTCTTGCAACTGTTGAAACTTGTTTAAATTGTGCTACACGCATAAATGTTCTGACATCCACAGGTGTTATATCAAACAACTCCAATGAGGCTTCAACCTCCATTACAGCTAACTTTGTGGATGCAGATGAGCACAATAAGCTCAAGGAGGAGCTTGAAGAAATCAAAAGGCTAATGAGGAAAGGTCTTTGCACTACCAACATTGGCATGCAAAACTACAAAATGATTAGAGCTGAAATGCTCAGAAAGAATAATGGCCGGATGGGCCTGGGCTATATTCCTGCCATTGATAAAGATAAATTGCCTGCTGTCACCAACCCTAATCTTGCAGCAAAATTTTTAAGACAGGCAGGTAAAAGTGACAACAATCATGTTGGTCACAAGAACAAGAATGCGGTGAAAATTTCATCTAACCCATTCTATGTTCTACAAAAGGACAGGAAAGGCAAGGTAGTGGCCAAGTATGTTGGCCCCAGGCATTAGAAGAAGTGGTTACTTGTCATCTAGGCTCCAAAGACCATAGTTGCCTGTGTCACCAGTAGCCAACACAGCTATGGAACCACCGGTGTCACAGGAGGTTTACATAGTTCACTAACCCCTTTGTCTAAGGATGCAGGTGATAGTCAGCCCAAGAGAATCCATGTGATATCATCTATAGCAAAGGCTGTGAATCTAAGAACTTGCCTACTAACCCTATTATTGCAATTTCTGCATATGACAAAGTTACTAAGGAAACCAAACTAGTTTGGGTCCCTAAGTCACATAACTAAACTTGCAGGACACTGTCTCCAGTGGAACTGATTGGATTGTGGACAGTGGATGTACACAACATATGACTGGAGGCAGAGAGGAGTTCGTAGAGATCACAAATGAGAATCTGCCCAGCAAACATGTGATCTATGCAAATAACTCCAAGGGAAAGGTTTGGAAAGTTGTACATTGTCAATTTTAATGAACAGCCTGAAGCAGCTCCATGGTGTCTCATGGCCAAGTCCAGTGTCGGCTGGCTATGGCACAGGCAGTTAGGGCATGCAGGGATGAAGCTTCTCAACAAGCTAAGCAAACATGACTATGTCATAGGCTTAGAGAAGGTGAAGTTTGAAAAGGACAAGCCCTGCAGTTCATGTCAAGCCGGCAAACAAGTTGGAACTGCTCACCGTCCCAAGAACATCATGACTACCACCACTCCTTTCGAGCTCATACACATTGACCTTTTTGGTCCTATTACATATGAGAGCTTGGGAGGTAACAACTATGGTTTTGTTATTGTAGATGATTTTTCTCGCTGTACTTGGGTGTTCTTTTTGAAGGAAAAGACACAGGTTTACAAGAAATTCAAGCATCTCATAGTCAGAGTGCAAACTGAGTGGAAGATAAACCTTATCAAAGTTAGGAGTGACAATGGGAGTGAGTTCAAGAATTCTATGGTGGAAGCATTTCTAGACAAACATGGAATCAAAAATGAATTCTCAAGTCCATATGCTCCACAGCAGAATGGTGTAGTGGAAAGGAAGAATAGAACCTTGATAGAGATGGCAAGAATACTCTTGGATGAGTACAAGACTTCACCAAGATTTTGGGCTGAAGCTGGCAACACTGCCTGTCACTCCATCAATAGGTGGTTGACCCCGAACCCCTTGTGATCAGCAGGCTGCAGAAGGATCACCCTGTTGACCAAATCATTGGTGCTATTAATAGAGGAGTGACCATTACTCTTTTGTCTCCAGTGTTGAACCCCGGACCATAAATGAAGCTCTCACGGATGCTGATTGGATAAATGCTATGCATGAGGAGCTGAACCAGTTTGAAAGAAATCAAGTCTGGTCCCTGGTTGAAAGACCCCATGACCACAATGTCATTGGAACCAAGTGGGTCTTCAGGAACAAACAAGACACAAATGGTCTGGTGGTGAGAAACAAAGCCAGACTAGTTGCTCAAGGCTTCACTCAAGTGGAAGGTCTGGACTTTGGTGAAACTTTTGCTCCAGTAGCAAGACTTGAAGCCATCAGGATTCTACTTGCATATGCTGCTCATCATAACATCAAGCTCTACCAAATGGATGTTAAGTCAGCCTTCTTAAATGGTAAACTTTCTGAACTAGTATATGTTGACCAGCCACCTGGCTTTGAAGATGCTAAAAAACCACATCATGTCTTCAAATTGCACAAAGCACTATATGGTCTAAAACAAGCACCTAGAGCATGGTATGATACATTGAAAGAATTTCTGATCAAGAATGGATTTAAAATGGGCTTAGTTGATATAACTTTATTCACTAAGAAAAATGGAAAGGACTTGTTTGTGTGCCAAATTTATGTCGATGACATAATATTTGGTAGTACTAACCGTTCAATGAGTGATGAGTTTAGCAAGATGATGACCAAGAGGTTTGAGATGTCTTTGGATGGAGAACTCAAGTACTTCCTAGGACTTCAAATCAAGCAACTCAAGGAAGGGACATTCATCTCACAAGAGAAGTTCACCAAGGACATCATCACCAAGTTTGGCATGAAGGATGCAAAGTCTATTCACACTCCCATGCAAACTAATGGTCATCTAGACTTAAACATTGAAGGTAAATCTGTTGATCAGAAAGAATTCTGATCCACTATAGGTTCCTTGTTATATCTATGTGCATCTAGGCCAGATATTATGTTGAGTGTGTACATGTGTGCTAGATTCCAAGCTAACCCTAAGGACTGTCACAGAGTGGCAGTACGCAGATTCTGAGATATTTAATTCAAACTTCAGGGTTTGGCTTGTGGTACCCCAAAGGTGCAAACTTTGAGCTAGTTGGCTATTCTGATAGTGACTATACAGGGTGTAAGGTTGACCAAAAAAGCACCTCAGGTACTTGTCAATTCTTAGGGCACTCCCTAGTGTCCTGGTCATCCAAGAAACAAAACTCAGTAGCCCTTTCCACTGCAGAAGCTGAGTATATAGCTGCTGGTAGTTGTTGTGTGCAATTATTATGGATGAGGCAGACCTTAAAAGATTTTAACATATCTTTTAATCAAGTACCCCTCTTCTGTGATAATGAAAGTGCAACAAGTTAGCCAAAAACCCAATACATCACCAAAGATCCAAACACATAGAAGTGAGACATCACTTCCTCAGAGATCATGTGGAGAAAGGAGATATACAGCTATGCCATGTAAGGACAGAAAAACAATTAGCTGATATATTCACCAAGCCTTTAGATGAGACTAGGTTCTGTGCTCTGAGGAGTGAATTGAATATCATTGATGTCTCAAACTTGCTATAAAAGGTTCGCTTCGTGTCTAGCTCATGTGTTCATACTGTTTATCCTATCCATGTTTTTCATCTGTGTCACATACCCGTGTCACAGGTATGCTTTGAGTTGAAAGTTTTTCGATGAGCTAGTTATGCACATTCTGTGTGTGCATGTTTTCTATCCTATCTGGGTTTTCTAAATCAACTCTTCTCAGTTTTAGCTTTGCCTGTTTGATTTTCTGGCAAACTGACATTGGGAAGATTTCATAAGGACCCTCTGATAGTGCTCTTATGCTTTCTCTCTTATCAAATTCTCTCTATCTTGGTGTTCCAAATGAAAAACTTGTCACCTGAGTTATTCATCTGTGTCTCAGGTGAACTCCTTTGAAATTCCATAGGCCATAGGGTCGCTTTTAACTCACCTGTGTCACAGGTCTTCTTGTCAGCTGTGACACAGCCACCTTATAACCCGTCGGCCTATATAAGGAAACCTGCGGTTCCCAGAAAACCTTGTTCGACCACAGTAACCCCAAAACTTCCGCTGAGCGCCAATTTCAAGAGTTCTCATTGAAATCGTGGTTTCCATCCCTCCAAAGGTTTTCAACTCTTCAGAGAAGCTTTCTGAGGCGCTCCAGCACTTTTTCATCTATGCCTTGCAAAGTTTTTCGATCAAAGTAAGCATCAGCCAACCCCTTCTTGTGCTTAAACCTAGCTTCATGTCAATGCAATCGCTCAAGACTTAATCCAGTAGCGCATTGTCCTTAATTAGGGTTGGTTCTGCTTTTTGTTTTAGCTTCTGAACCCATCTAGCTCGAAACCTACAGGGTAAAATCTGTTAAACCCTAGTTTTCATGAATCTGCCTTCCGCCTCGTGTGTAGCTGTGTCACCGCTATGATCTTACCTGTCACACAGGTATGCCTATTCAACGGGCAGAGATCTTAGTTTGGTTCTAAGTCCACAACTGTGTCACCTCTGTCTCACACAGGTGGTAAACACAGCTACTATCTTCTGCATTTGGGAGCACCTCTTTCCTTATTCTTCCTCATCTTTCTCGTTTCTACAGATGTCTTCAGGTTCAGAAAGAGAGGACAGTGGTCTCAAATGGTCTAATCTAGAAGAGTCAAGCAGAGAGTTGGTTATCTCTAACTCTAATCAAGAGAGAGAGAGGCTGAGGCAGAGGGAAGAAGCTCTTCAGAGAAGAAGAGCTTAGCAGAAAGCTTACAGACAGAGAAAAGCAGCAGAGAAGAAAGCTACTGCTGCAGCATCTAAAGCTGGTCAATCCAGTTCAGCTCAACCAGCTTCATCCAAGAGGACAAGATCCTCGTCTGGTGCTGGTCAGACAGCTATGAGCAAGTCAGCAGCCAAGAAGCCCAGACATGTAGTAAGAAAGGTCAAAAAGACCTCAGTTGCAGATGTTGCACTGCCAAGGGGCACTCTATCGATTCAAGAGGCTCAGGCTGAGAAAGTTGATCCTTCTGTCCAAGAAGCCATTATTGAAAATGACAGGGTCATTTTAGAGGAAATGGACAATCTCTCAGAACAGATTCGTGCAGAAACAGATCCATCAATAAAGAAGCAGCTTATTGAACTGTTCTCTGCTAAGAATCTTCAGCTGTCGGTTAACTCTAGGCCTATATCTTATGCAATTCCAGAGCCAACAGATGAAGATAAGGTCCTTTTGAGTGAAATTGCAGATTTGCATTTTCAGATGCAGGCAGCCACCTCAGCATCTGCCAAGAATGTTTTGAGAGGGCTGATCCTTGAGAAGCAGAAAGCAATTTTCTTACAACTCTCAGAGAATTCAACCAGTTTCTAGATCAAAGTATGTTGAAGTTTAGAATATTGGTGCAAGGGATCATCATCTTCTTCAAGAAATGTCTGAACTGATTGCTACAATGAAGGATGTTCCCTCAGGTCCTGCTAAGAATGCTCTGAAGGAACAACTAAGAATCAAGCGACAATTGCTATCTCCTAAGCTCAGAAAAGAATCTGAAGAAGCCATGCAAAAAAGCAAAAGCAGTTTCATAAGAAGGAGATCAACAACTGTAGTTATCTCAGATGAACCTCAAGCTCAGAAGCAACCAGAATCAGATCTTGCAATCATCTTTGAAACCTCACAGAGCTCCAAACCAACAATGAAAGAACAGCTGGTTCAACAGCAGGAGGCTCTAAAGGAGCTAAAGAAGGAGATGTCACCACTTGTGGCACAGGTGGCTGACACAGCTAAAGCAAGTCTACACACTTATCAGAGAAAGAGGAAGAAGAGTTTCAGCTCCATTAGTACTGAAACTCTTTCATCGTTAGATGTGCACAGACCTATATCCCCTTCTCAGTTCCTGGTTTCTGAGACAGAGGAACAAGCTGCAGAAAAGGCCCTTGAGCCCTCTTCATCACTTAAGGCTGGGACAGATAAGCCTTTAGAAGCTGTTCAAGCATCATCTCCACAGCTGTCCCAACCAGCTGTGTCTCAAGCAACAGCTGCCCACAGTGCAAGCTGCTCAACTACCTTTGCCATCTGTGTCACAGCCAGCTGACACAGAGGTCACTTCACCTATTGCTCATTCAACATAGTCCTCACCTGTGGCACATGCCAGTGACCCCAGCTGTAGCAAAGAAAGCTCTGAAAGCATATCAGATGATTGCAGGGGTGTTTCAGTGACACCCTCCAAGAGTAAGGGAACCTCAATCAGACTCTGACAAGGAGTATCTTGTGGAAGAATCTTCTTCCAGCTCAGAGTCAGAACAAGATGCTGCAGCAGAATCAGAACAAGGGGCTGTAGCAGAATCAGAACAAGAGGTAACAGCAGAGCAAGAGGACAGTTCTCCTAAAAATTCAGATGATGAAGAGGACTTGGAATCAAAATATAGCTATGTATTCTCCTTTGCTCTGAGAACTGAACAAGGACAGATGGATTTTCTGCCCAGAATTACTTGAAAGAAGCTACCCAAGTGTGACTCTAAGAGGTTCAAGAGCAAGGTTGCATCTCTAAGCTCAAGTGCTTACATCAAGATGAGATCAACCTGTCCCTGCTTCTCAGCTGACAAGGAATATATTGAGTCAGCTTGCTCAGACCCTAGATTTCAAAATGACAAATAGAAGGGGGTCTATCATGAGATCATATCAGCTAAAGGCTTTGTTGATTGCAAAACTATAGATTGGGATGCCCTTTCAGACTCTAGGCTGCGTGCTCTTCCCTCCTTAATTCACGCAGCAGGCCTTGAGTTTCTGACCAATCTTCAACAAGGATATGATCCAGAAGTGATCAAAGAATTCTATGCCACAGTGTGGGTAGAATAGGAAAATCAAGATATCATGATCTGGAGGACAAGAGGCTAGCTCCTTTCCATCACTGCTCCAGAGTTCAACAGTCTATTTAGAGCACCAGTGGAGCCCAATATGCCAAATCTTTTTAGATTGGAGCCAGTTCAAATGAAGTAAGAAGGAAATTCTATCCAAGGAACTTCTCTTTCCTGCAAATGCCCAGCAGATCATCTATACTTCAAGGGGATCACAGTCACTGTGAAGCATCTGGTGAAGATACTAATGTCACCATTCAACCCAAAGGAGGAAACACAGATGCAGTCTATTCTCCAGTCTGGCAAGTGCTAGTCCACATAGCAAAGAATCAACATTTTGACATTGCCAGATTCATTTTCCATGAAATAGATGCAGTGCAAAAGGACAAGAAAGCTAAGTTGAGGTATGGCTCATACATTATGTTCATGATTCTTCAGAGCACAGGTCTACCTGAGTCAGATTTTGATATCTCTATCAAGATATCCAAGACTCAGCTCAGACCTCAGCCTGATGATAGCCCAGATGAAGTTGTTGTTACTGCTCTCTTTGGAGATAGTTCAGATACAGCTGTGCCAAGCCCCAGTGCCACAGCTGCTCCAACAGCAACTCAGATGCCACCTCAAGACCCTAGCTCTCACCGCCAAGTCCCCACCGGTGTTACAGCTGATACTCCTGCGGCTGACCCAGCTGAGTTGGTATTTGTGACACATGTAGCCGATGATGGCTCTCTCTCGATCTCTCTGATGTCTCAAGCAGCTGCCAGAGCATACCAGAACAAGGTCATGCCAACTCAGTTTGCTGCTCTGCGTAGAGAGAATCTCCAGCTCAGAGAAGAAGTAAGTAGTCTACACACCAAAGTTGATCAAATGCAGACTCAACTCTCAGAGATTCTTCAGCTTTTGAGATCCAAGTCCACCTGAAGCATCTATTTCCTTACCCCTTTCTGGTGTCTTAGTGGTAAAGGGGGAGAGATATTCAGGGGGAGAGGTTCAGAAGAAGAAGGTTCAGAAGAAGAAGATCTTTTATAAGGAAGAGATATAGGGGGAGTGAGAGTTTTGCTGTGTATCAAGACTTGTTCTTAATTTGAATTTTTATGTCTTGAACACATTGTCTCTTCTGAAATGATGCAGTTTACTTCTTGTTTATATGCTGATATGATATGTGTGGAGAATATTTTCTTTTGCTCTGATCTCTTTAGCTCTGATCATAACTCATATAAAATCTTTTAAGCTCTGATCATAACACATATCAAATGGTTTAGCTCTGATCATAACACATATAAATTGATTTGCTCTGATCATAACATATATATCAAATGAATTCTCAGAGCATGCTTTGAAAGAAACACTAAAGCTGCATCATTATCAATTCAGTTCAGTCTATCATGCTCTGATACATTTGTTGCTCTGAACTGATGAAATGCAAGTTGTGAAAATATACTACTCAAGTTTTTAATTCAGATCTGTGCATTTGCATTCAAAAGCAAATATTTTATGCATAGCTTCAGGGAGAGTATATTCTGACAACCTGCTCAAGTAGTACTCATTCATATCTTTAATTGATATCTGTGAATGGGTTGCCACTAACCACCAAAAAGGGGGAGATTGAAAGATCATCTAGGCCCCTAAGATGGTTTTGATGGTTAATGGCAACCTAAACTGGAATCTAATGTTTACAATGAGTGTAAGCAGGTTAAGTAGGTTACAGGAAGAAGATTCATCCATGAAAGGATGACCACCCAAAAGTACAAAGGTGGTTTCCAGGACAAGGAGATGGCTGCACTAGGCAGCTGTGCCACAGCTGTGAGGAAGCCGGTGTTGTGCAAGGAGTTGCAAGTAAGGTGATGGTGGCTTGATGTGTCAAGGGCCGTGACTACAGTTGGTGGAAGCTGAAGCCTAGGTTTGCTAGTTTTCTTGAGTCCTTAGGAAACACCCGTACTATCAAGTTAGGTGAAGTAGCAATGATTATTGGAGGGTCTTTTGCTCAATACTCAGAGTGTTGGACAGTGGCACTGATGCCTTGAGGTCAGTGGCTCTGAAACAACAGTTTTGCACAAGTGTGAAACTGGGTTGTGCTAGCACACTGCTCTGATAGTGGCCTAAAACCCTAGAGCCACAGTTACCTGTGTGGCACAGCTGTGTCACAGGTGAACAGCCGCTCTATGACTCAGGTACATCTCTGTGCCAGGGGAGAGCTTGTAAATGCTAAGGGAACTGCGCTGCAATAGTCTGTCTGCCGAGTTAGAAGATTATTGGAGGTTCTCTCCTTATTAGGCTTAATAGTTAGTGCGCTGAGGGCATATAATATGCCAGGACCGGGCTGAGTAGTGAGGCTACATCAGTTAGGGTTTCACCTGTGTCAGCCGCCGGTGACACAGGTGTCGGTCTACTTGAGCTGGTTACCATTGTGCGTTGTGATTAGCTGTGTCACCGGTGCCTGTCAGCGGTGAGCCACTTAATCCTACGTGGCATGAGTGTAACGGTCAGGTGCCTGTGGACTCTATATATAGAGGACCAGGGGATGTCTCAGACCTCAACCTTTGCAGAACATTTTGCTCAACCTTTGCCAAACCGCCTCAATCCATTTCGACCATTGCAGACCTCTTTTCTCAAGAATAGAAGCAAACATTCCTAAGTCTTAGTTCAAGAGAGTTAGAGCTTGAGCAGAGAGCACTGGTTCCTCCAAGGGTTGCTGTTGCTGATTCTTCCTTAGAGTATCTACTCCTAGACGGGTGTAGGAGTTGCTGTGACCACCCAAGCTTGTGTAGGCTGGTGCAGTAGTTTGTGAGGGTGATTTGAAGTCTACCTGCTGCAAGGTGAAAGGACATCCACAAGCAAGAGAAAGAGACCTGAAAGCTCAGGTACTCGGAGAACAAGCATGATTTAGTGCTGGCAATCTCTTCGGAGTAACCTCTCCAACGGAGACGTACCATCTCTGAAAAGAGTGGGAACTTCGGTGAAAAACCCCCTTGTCTCCCTGACACTACCTCAAAAAACACTTCTGCTACATGATCATCATTGATGGGCACGAGTGGGCCTGTCGGTAATTAGAGGCAACACTGACGGGTGAGCTCGTGCCTGTCAGTAGTAGTGATGCACAAGGCGAGGCAGCCAACTTCTACCGACGGGCACAATATCCGCCCATCAGTAAAAGTGGGACGGGAGGCCCAACTTGGCATCTCCACTGATGGACAACCCTCGCGTGCCCGTCAGTGAAGATCGGATCTTTACTGACGGGCGCCGTTTTGTGCCCATCGGTGATAGTTCTTTTCTTTTTCTCCCTTTTCTTCTTCTAGCTGCACCCGACTTCTCCCTCTCTCATATCTATTCGGCTTCTCTCTTGTACACTGCCGACCGTGCCGCCGCTTCCAGCCCTTAAGCCGCTGCCCCAATCACTGCCGGTGAGAGCCTCCTGGTGACCCCCTGGTCTCCTCTCTCTTTCCCCAACCCCAAGCAATGGTGCCAAGTTTGTGGTTATAGCGGTCGACTATTTCTCCAAATGGGTAGAGGCGGAATCGCTCATCAAGATCACCTCCGTCTCCGTGCAGAAGTTTATATGGAAAAATTTGATGTGTCGCTTCGGCGTCCCGCGCGAGATCACCATCGACAACGACACTCAATTTGACACCAAGCCATTCCACAAGTTCTGCATCTCTCTTGGCATCAACCTCTGCTTCGCCTCTGTAGCCAACCCTCGAGCGAATGCCGCGGTGGAGCGCGCTAACGACATCCTCCTTCACGGCTTGTGCACACGCCTCTTCGACCTCCCCAAAGGACGCTGGGCAGACGAGCTCCCCAATGTGCTATGGTCGACTTGTACGGTGGCTAGCAGAGCCACCGGCTTCACCCCATTCAAACTACTCTTTGGCGATGAGGCTGTCACCCCTGAAAAAATCAAACTGGGCTCTCTCGCACTGAGACACCACCCGAAGACGAGACCCGCCAAGCCTCCCTCGACGGCCTTGACGTGCTAAGGCAGGATGCCACACTCAACATCGAATGCTATCAAGCATCCATGGAAAGGGCATTCAACAACGCTGTTCGCCCGAGTCCCATCCAGGTGGGCGACCTCATCCTGAAAAAGAAGGCAAACCCTGAAGTCGATGGGAAACTGAGCTCCAAGTGGGAAGGGCCATACGAGATTGTCAGCCAGTCATGCCCAACTTCATTCCAGTTAAAGACCCTCAATGGTGAAGAGCTGAAGCACACACTACAGCAGAAAGGGCTTCTACTGACGGGCCGGAAATCCCCTCCACTGACGGCCCAGGGGCCCGTCAGCCTGGAAATGTCAGTGGAGGGGTGCCCTCCACTGACGGGTGGCCCGACCGTCAGTAGTGCTTATTACTACTGACGGTCACACACCGCCCATCAGTGGAGACCCCTCGTGGGAGGCGCCTGGAGGTGTCACCATTGACGGGCTCCCTTTTAGTGACCGTCAGTGGTTGCACCTTTTCACTGACGGGCCATATGTAAGTGCCCATCAGTAGAGGCTATAGCAATTACAGTTAATTATTCATAATCATAGGCTATAGCAATAACATTATACATAATCACAGGCTATAGCAATTATTTATTTTCCACAAAATTTTAGAATGGGCCTTCGGCACATAGTCACATGTCAGAACTCGTAATCACGTAGTCAAATCTCATAATCACATAACACATTCGTAATTACACATAACAGTTGACATAACACATTCATAATCACATAACACTTCACCTCTAATCCATTGATCACAAGTATGAAACAACTATTCTTCAATTTTAAAAACAACTAATCTATCGATTCTCGCTTAAGTTTGGCTTTGAAAATTGGGGGCCGGCATAGAATTCACCCATTGGATTGATAACTTCAAGGTTGATGACTTTGGCGAAGACTCTTTGGATGCGGGCAAAGTCCTGACGCCAATCGTACAAGTGATTTCCCTGCTCACTCCAAGCCTTCAGTTCTTTCATATCTTTCCAATGCTTGTTCTTGTACCGGACAAAGCAGTCCATATGGGCACAGGTGTAGTACCCACATGTCACGCTATTTTTGGGCTGAACTCTGCAAGGGAACTTGTAATGGTGTACCATTCTTGTCGCTTTTGAAGATATTCTACTATGTCCCGAGAACTTGGCTTTGAAAAAAGCTGTATCCAAAATATTAGTGATATTGCCGAAGTTCGATCTCTTTTTCTTGTCGGAGTCAAAGTAAAATGCCTTGGCCCAGCTTGGAATAATCACAATAAGGACCTAGTGGTCGCTGCGTCAATGTGAACAAATGAACGTAAGCAGGCGGAGATACGTACGTAAAAAACAAAAAAATTCCCACGGTGCTAAGTTAAGGACTTTCGGAGGGTTGTAGGGGGCTAGTAGGTAGTCCTTGTCCTTATGAACGACAAATGCACGCGTAAGGTATTCTTCTAGAAAGACTCGACCGTCCGGGGTCACAGCATAGCTTTTGTTCATGCATATCGGATCGATTATTCCAATATTGGACTCGCGTAGACATCTGCACTCTTGGGCTTGGTAGAGAGCCCATAGCCTGAGCATAGTGGAGTCGAGCCTATAGAGGTTGTACATGTTGAAGAGGTCCTCAAAGTTGATGTCGAAGGTGTCCTGGTCGTTCTCCATGAAGAAGTTGTAATCTCTTGGCACCTTGACCTTCCAATATTGGCAAAATGTTTGCGGATCTCTGGACATCTTTAGGTAATCTTCATGTAGCGCCTTCATGTCCTCCGAAAGATTGTCCAACTCATCCTGCGGGAGCAAGTCTTGAGCTGGATAGAAAACATCTCACCAGAGATCCATGTTCCGTGTAGATAATTTGGATGATGATGTTGAGAAGGATAAGGATTTCTTCATCTGCTTTTGCTCCTTCCTTTCCTTCTCACCAGTGCCGGCCCGTCTCTTTTTTCCTTTCTTCCTCCTGTGTAGCGGCTCAGGACTCTTGCCTGCCGCCATCGCTGCTTCCAGTGTTCCGGCTAGTGTGGCAGGAGAGAAAATCTTCCCTCTGGGTTGATCCAGCCGGTCGCGTTGAGCCTCGGAGCATCTTTCTGGTGGATCGTTATTGGGTTCCTCCGGCGCCTCCGGGGACTGGAAAACCGGCTCCATGCACTGGTCCCCAACAAGATGGTCTTCCAGGTCTTTAAACGACGGAGGCATTTGGCCGAGTCCCAGTGGAGATCGTCCGACTGATGGAGAGGGGGTCGTGCGAGGAGAGGGGGCCGTGTGAGGAGAGCCCGCTGCAGATAAAATAATTTGGCTCTTCGGCCACTGGATGAAGTAGTTCTTGCACTGCCCTAGCTTCGTCAGTTCCGCTTCAGGAGGGACTGGGACTAACACATCATTGTAATCGTTGAGGACAACGTCCACCTGCACCTTCGCATGGTGCTCCCGCATAGGAACACAGTGCATGATTGCCCCCTCCGGCGTTGGGAAAACCTAGCCGTGCGCAACCTTGACCTTCATGCCAGGAATTTGCACTGTGAGTGTGCATCTAGTGGCTTCCTGCGAAACAGAGAATAGAATTGCCGTCCTCATTGGAGTCAGGACAATGGAATCATGATTTACTATAATGACTTGTTTAGCGGATGAAACTTACGGTGATGCTGTCGACGGGATTATGCGAGTCGAGGCCGCCGTCTGAGGCGGATGCGCAGCTACTCCATCCAGACGGCTGGTTCACGGGAAGCATGGCACTACACCATGATCCAAGACTGGAGGCAATAAACTACCGGGAAAAATAGGATAAAAGAGGCAATGTAACTGCCGGGATGTTCTCTCTGCCAGTAAAGCTTTTGAAGGGCAAATCATCTACCAGCATAACTAGAAAATCAAGGGCAGTTATGTGTCGGGAATCTAGTGTACTTTTGGAGGCATGTGCACTGCCGGCACAACTTATGCAGGGCATATTGCCTATCGGGGATTTCGTAGGGCGGGAGGACTAAAAGAGGGGCGTTCGTGCGGGACGTTCACGCGGGAATGTATCCCCATCCTGATCTGGCGTACACAAAAAAAAACCCCACCATCACTCCCCAATTCCCCATCCCGATCAATCTCACCGCCTCCTCCCCATAGCACCGCCGCACCGCCAGCCTCCTCCCCACCGCACCGCCGCCTCCTCCCCACCGCGCCGCACCGCACCGCCGCCTCCTCCCCACCGCACCGCACCGCACCGCCGCCTCCTCCCCACCGCACCGCGCCGCACCGCCGCCTCCTCCCCACCGCACCGCACCGCACCGCCGCCTCCTCCCCACCGTACCGCGCCGCCGCCTCCCCTCGGCACCGCCCCGCCTCCTCCCACCCGCGCCGCCGCACTGCCTCCTCCCCACAGCGCCGCCGTGCCACCTCCTCCCCACAGCGGCCGCGCCCACCGCACCACGCCGCCTCCTCCCCACTGCACCGCGCCGCCTCCTCCCACCCGCGCCGCCGCACTGCCTCCTCCCCACGGCACCGCCGCGCCGCCTCCTTCCATACAGCGGAGGCGCCAACCGCACCGCGTGGCCTCCTCCGCACCGCATTGTGCCGCCTCCTCCCACCAGCGCCGCCGCACTGCCTCCTCCCCACAGCGCCGCCGCGCCGCCTCCTCCCATACAGCGGCCGCGCCGCACCACCTCGTCCACAGAGCACCGCACGCCGCCAACTCCCCATACAGCCGGCAGGCCGCACCATCAACTCCCCCAACATCGGCACACCACCCCTACAACGCCGCTGCACCGCCTCCTCCCCACAGGGCCGCCGCGCCGGGAGAACACCGATGATTGATGGTGGCACCCCATCCGCAACCTTGGACATTGGTTTTTAAGGTATGAGATTTTGGACATCCAGCGATTACTTAATCCAGAAATTTTAAGTGTGCCGGTCCATCTATATCTGCCCCTGTCTACTCTTTGTTCTGTGACTTTGTTCTAGAAGATATGTTGAATAGTTGTCATTAAAGAATTTTAAGCTTTTGGGCAACTTGTGCATAACTAATGTAGTAGTTAATATTTACAAATGTGGGGGTAGACCAGTAGATACAATCTTCTTCGGCTATTGATTCATTTGCAAGGCTTGAACTTTCTTTTGCTGGTATGCCATGCAATGTGTCAAAATGTCATGTATTGTGCCACTAAGGAACAAAGATTTGAGCCTCATATGTGATATTTTAATGGTGTCTATCTGAATTAAAGTGCTTAACTTGCTACTTCACTACTAGTATAGTGAAGATTTTCATAATTTCATTAAGTGGCTTCTAGGTGGAGCTCTGTTACATACAGTGAAGATTTTCATAATTTCATTAAGTGGCTTCTAGGTTGAGCTCTGTTACAATGTAGTGTCTCACAAGTGTCTTTTTATTGTTTAGGGATGTATATTTTTTCTTAGTTATCTCTAATTCATTCGTCTTTATGTTGCATGTGCCGGACTAGTTGAATTCAACTGTTTTGAAAGCTCGAGGAGTGTGCTTCCTTTGGAGTTTAGCTTGTACCAGGATTAGGCACAATTCTCCAATTGAATACCCACAGGTACTGATTTGCATACCATTTTTATGGTGTGGCTGAAATATGCTTTAAGTTCTGATGCATTTAGATAAATTTTCTGGTGTGGCTGAAATATGTCTAAGTGTTAATGCATTTAGGCTATTTTTTTGATGTGTCTGAAATATGGTTTAAGTGTTGCTGCATTTAGGTTACTTATCAGCAATGGACAAGAGTTGGATGGATGAGGATAGGAACACAAAAACATATATTGATGGGGTAGAGGGGTTTATACAGTTTGCTTTTACCCATTTAGCAAGAGGGAACACAATATTATGTCCTTGTACGAAGTGTTTGAATTGTTCTTGGAATGAAGCTAGTGTTGTCCATGAGCACTTGGTATGTGATGGGTTTGTTATTGGGTATAGAAGATGGATATATCACAGGGAGGCATCATGGCCTCTTGCACCTAATAGGGCTGGTGATGAGCTTCGAGCAGATGAGGTTGAGAAGGAGGGTGACTTAGAAGAGTATGATGAGATGGCTGAAATGATTCGAGATATGGCACATCAATTTGGGGATTTGAGTGATAGTAATGGTGAGGAGGATCCAAGTGACCAGGATGCAAATGATGCTTTTCGGCAGTTAGTAGGTGATGCAGCCGAAGAGTTTTATCCAGGGTGCAAGTCCTTCTCAAAGCTACGCTTCATTGTTAGATTACTCCACACCAAAGCTCTTGGAGGTTGGAGTGATAAAAGTTTTGATATTTTGCTAGAGTTGCTAAAAGAGGCCTTCCCTGAAGGTTCAAAACTTCCTAAAAACTTCCATGAAGCTAAGAAAATGGTAAAATGTCTTAGGCTTGATTATGTTAGCATTCATGCATGTGAGAATGACTGCCTTTTGTTTTGGAAGCAACATGAAAATGCGAATAGTTGTCATAAATGCAAAACCTCTCGTTGGAAATTTGAAAAGAAGAAACCTGATGGAAAACATGTACACAAAGTCCCAAGAAAGATTCTTCACTATTTTCCAATAAAGAAGAGGCTTCAATGGTTATTCATATCATCGAAGAGTGCAATAGACTGCAGGTGGCATGACGAAGGACGTACAAGAGATGGACTACTAAGGCATCCGGCGGATTCACCAGCTTGGAAGGATTTTGATAACAAACAACCAGATTTTGCTGCAGATAGTTGCAACATCAGGCTGATCATAGCAACTGATGGTTTCAATCCATTTAGATCAATGAATTGTGCCTATAGCATTTGGCCTGTTCTTGCGATTCCATTGAATCTGCCTCCTTGGTTGTGTATGAAGCAACCAAATTTCATCCTTTCTTTGCTAATTCCTGGCCCAAAGTCACCTGGAAGAGATATAGATGTGTTCCTTGAACCACTTGTTGATGACCTAGATGCACTTTTTGAGGAGGGTATTAGAACATACGATGCCTCGAAGGCTGAGTACTTCCAATTGCATGCTGCTATAATGTTAACTATTACTGATCTCCCAGGTCTATCCACTCTATCCGCATGTGTTACCTCAGGTGAATTTGCTTGTCCATAGTGCCACTCACATACTTGCTCTCTTTGGTTGAATAAAGGCAAGAAAACTTGTTATATGGGTCACCGAAGGTTCTTAGATCCAAATCATCAATTTAGATCAGATGATAAATCATTTGATGGCACTGTGGAGTTCAGGACAGCCCCTGTACCACTCACTGGGGAGGAAGTTTTGGCCCTAACAGAAAACATGGAGACTGTGTTTGGAAAGGACCCTCTTGGGAAAAAACCCACAAGGAAACGTAAGCGTGGGGAACCACCAATAATTCAAAAAAGGAGATCCATATGGTTTAGGTTGCGATGCTGGAAAGACTTGCTGCAACCTCATAATCTTGATGTCATGCACATTGAAAAGAATGTGTGTGATAACATAGTTAACACACTTTTGGGCATCGATCGGAAAACCAAAGATAGTCTGAACTCTCGTCTAGATCTCTAGCTTCTAGCCATAAGAAAGGATCTTCATCCTGTTGATGTAGGAGACTCTATTGATTTGCCTTCTGCCCCATACTCAATGAGCCCTGAACAGAAGAAATTGTTTTGCCAAGTTCTGAAAGGAGTTAAGTTCCCCGATGGTTATGCATCTGATATACGCAACCATGTCCATGTTAAGGAAAAAAGGATCATTGGACTAAAGAGCCACGACAATCACATTCTCTTGCAATACTTACTTCCGCTAGCTGTCCGAAGAACATTGCCAGAGGTAGTCAGTGCTGCGTTGATTCGTGTGAGCAGATTCGTCAAGCAAATCTATTCTCCTGTCATTTGCATAAGTGACATGGAGAAGCTAGAGAAAGAAGTAGCTGAAACGTTGAGCATTCTGAGACCATATTTCTACCATCTTTTTTTGATATTATGGTTCACTTGATGGTTCATCTTCCAACCCAAGTGAGGCTTGGGGGGCTAGTAAAGTACAGCAACATGTACCCAATAGAAAGGTCATTTTCTAAACCTGATTGTTGATATCAAATAATCTATATCAAATATACAACCTAATATATATTTAGTCAATTTTATATAGGTATTTGATGAAGTTAAAGGGGTATGTTCGCACGAAGAGCCATCCCGAGGGGTCAATTGCAGAGGGCTATCTTTTTGATGAGAGTCTTACATTCTGCTCACGTTATTTAGAAGGCTGTGGGACTAAATTTAGTAGAAAATGGAGAAACTATATTCCTCAGCCTGAGAACGTATCTAGTAGTATGCCATTCTTTAACAACAAGGGTCGATATTTGGCTGGAAAGCATACAGTGACCTTAGATCACAAGACATGGCTTCAGGCACATAGATATGTCTTATTTAATTATGATCAAATAGATCCATACTTGAGGTATGTTATTCCAAGCATTTTATTATTATCGGATATGAACTATGTCAATTGTATTGCTAAAATTTGCAAATTCAACTTTTGCAGAAAATATACTAAGTATTTGTCCTCAGCTGGTCATGGAACTATGATAGAGATCAATCAAATTCGTCATGAGAAGTTCCATGAGTGGTTTAGGTTGCATGTGGCACAGCTAGTTGAGAGTGGTGAAGAAGTTTCTGAAGAGATCCAAACTTTAGCCAATGGGCCATTATTGGTTGCGAGGAAGTATGGTAGTTTTACTATGAATGGGTACAATTTCCACACAAAGTCCTATGACGAGGGTAGACCTGGTTTCACAAGTATCATCTTTCTCACGTGAAAATAAAACATACTACGGTGTCATAACTGAAATTCTAGAGTTAGATTATCATCACAAAGGAAATATTGTGCTCTTCAAGTGTGATTGGGTTGACAACCGTGTGCAACACAAGTGGGTAAAAGTTGATAAATTTGGTATCAGTCATGTGAACCTCAAGCATTTATTCAACACAGGGGATAAGTTGTCCGACGAACCATTCATTTGGCATCTCAAGCAACTCAAGTATACTATGTTGAAGATCCTCTTAATAGAGATTGGTGTGCTGTTAATCAACCACCAAAGCCACGAGACCTATATGATATGTTTGAAGTGGAAAATAGAAATTTTGAGCAGGCAGATGAACCTGCAGTGCCAATTCCTGATCTAGATGCTAATGTAAATCTCAGCATTGATGTTAGAGATATACCTCGAATTAGGACAGATATAGATGGAATACTTGTTTCTGCAAATGAGCAACCAAAGTGTGTGATTTTCTTCTTCTTATTTGTTTATAACTTGCTTAGCTATTTCACATTGAATACATCAGTTCTAATGTCCTTGAATTGTCATTTCAGGAAAAAAAATGGAAAGAGAAGGAGATAGGACTGATGCATTATGTAATGCAAGGGCAGAGGAAATTAGAAAAAACAATGAGAGACTGAGGGCTTTAGGGATTCCTTCCCTTCTGGACGCTGTCAGTGAACCACACAAGACTGTGCCAATGCAAAATAGAAAGAAAAAGGTGATATTCAACTGTTTAACATCATCTTGGCAAAATGCTTTTTTGGTCTTGTTTACATCTGCATTGCCTAAATGATTTGGTCTTGTTCACACCATGAAACTTATAGAGATCCCTAGAAGAGTTTATTCCAGAATCAACTAGAGTACTAAGGTCTCAATCTGCTAGACATGGGTTAGAGAATGAAGAGGATACTGAAGATATGCCCGCTGAACACATAGAAGAGGATGAAGGTATCTTTGTAGCACTAAAACTTGTATACAGTCTTAGTATTCTTTGGGTTGCATATTTAAATGCTGAACTCTAACTGATATTTTTTCATATTTAAGACCATGATTTGGATCAACAACAAAAGAAGAGGAAGGGTCGGAAGCGCACTCGAATGCACAATGTCTATGATAGAGCAAACCAGCCACCTATTAGAGTGGACTATAATGATGAAGGACAACCAGCGGGGGACAATGCCACAGAATTTTCCAACTTCCTATCCACATTTGTAAAAAGTAAGATACCTCTTCGACATGATGATTGGAGACAAGTTGATGCTACACACAAGAAAGCGCTGATGGAAATCTTAAGAGGTTGATGGCACAATCTTGGACATGTTGTTGTTTACAATTTTTCTATAACAACTTGAATTGTTGTTATTCACTATGTATTGGCTTTTTGTAGAATATGGGAGTTGAAGTAGGAGATAGTGTAGGAGAGTCTGCTACTGTTGAAGATTTCAATATCAATATTCAAGAGGTATGCACTACGTAGCAAGTACTTGCTTGTTTGCCTTGGATGTTTAAATAAAGTACTTATGATTGGTTACTATTTCCTGTTCAAAACAAGAAGCAGCAGAAAGAAGCAACATTTGTCCAAAACAAGGAAGTAGCACTCCGTGAGAAGAAGGAAGCGGAACTCATACAGAAGAAGAAGGAAACAGAATTCCTGCAAAAGAAGAAGGAAGCAGAACTACTACAAAAGAAGAAGGAAGCAGAACTACTACAAAAGAAGAAGGAAGCAACAGTTACGCAGAAAAACCATCAGGTGACATTGTACACTATGTTTATATTTCTTAATTTTGTGGAAAGGCAAAGAAGTGGTACAGCATAGTTCTTACTTTTCTTTCATAATTTATTTTAGCAAGGTAAAGAAGTGATATTGTACAATGTTTATCGGCACCATGGTACTCCTATGGCAAAAGCTTCCATTCTATCAACTGATCGGAAGAAGATGGTAGGGGGTCGAGAGCTTGGCGCTGAATATTGTGAAGTTGTCGTCAACTATATAGTAAAAAAGGATGCTATACTGCCTCGTGGTATTGGGAACGTGACGACCATGGGACAAGCTCAAGGACGATCTATCGCATGGCCATACAAACATGTACGCTCATGTTTCTTTAGTTATATTTTACCAATAAATATTATCTCAAGTTTTTGAGTAGTCTTTACTTCTATATATGCAGTTGGAGGTGGATCATAAGTCAACGGCAAGACCAACCTCACAGCCACAAGCACGCTGAACTCCCAAGAGGTAATAACAAAAACTACTGCACTTAAAAACCTGCTCACACTTCTACGTAAGATCAAGTAAGAACTGCCACAGCTTTAACTAGTTTAGCAACAGAAATCAATTAACCTGCTGATAGGAAAGACTTGGAGCATTGCTGAACTGATCAGATAAATTGGTATGTAGGTAGTAAATATTGATCAGATAAATGTTAACTGAGTATGTAGGTAGTAAGTACTGAATACTTGGCATTACAGGTACGCAGCAGCTAATAACTATTGATTCATGTTAACCCAAGCAATATCACCTTTGAAGCCGTTTGGGATTTTGTGACTTCCTTTGTAGCTTTGGACTTCGTAGATTTCTCTGCAACCAGCTCCATGACACTTCGCAGGTTCCATTGCAACCAGATTCACTACACCATGATCCAAGACTGGATCCTCTTGGATTGCCTGAAAATAAGATGTCAAAACAAGAATACTTATTTCATTGCTTTCTAGTGCCCATATTTTGCACTTGTCAGTTTAGGTTGAAGTGAATGGCTTTGTTTTCGTGAAAGTTTGCAAACATCACCTGCTTTAGTATATGAAGAGCTTGCTCTTCTGCATCATTTAGAATGATCTGCCCATATCAGCTCTTCTGAAAAGTTCACAAAATGGATCTAGTCTGATCTAAAGTTCATGCTCATTCATGCATCAGATTGCACCTTCAATCGCTGGATTCCTCTCTTTAGCAATGTTTTTTCAGGTAGAGAGAAGAGAGAAAAAATTATGATATAGTTAGTCATGAGTCCACACTTGTAGCATTAGCTCATCACTCTCTAACATGGCTCTAAAAACTTGGTAGACCTTCAGTAAGAGAGACTATACTAGTAATTGTTTAACTTGTTTTGGAATTTACAATGGTTGGTCAGATTTTATTTTCAATAACCCTCTCATCTCTCACTTGTCATTTTTTTCAGGTGGACAACATAATAGGTCATGTACATATACTAGAGGCTTGGCGATATCCGGAAGTTGGTGCTGATAGACTTACTTTGTAATATGCCTAGCTTGTTGACTGCTGGAAGCCAAGATCTACTTATTTTGGGTCATATACTACTGCTGGAAGCATATTTATACTTGTGTAGATGTTCTACTATTTTGGTTCTTGATGGATAGGGCTGATATATATGCTAAAGGCTGGGCAAGATCTAGATGATCTACTAAACTTAATTTATATGTATATGTTCTGTTTATGACAATGATTATTAGATGAAGACTACATTATATATGTGACCAGATTTCACAAGGATCTGCTTGGTTGATATATATATGTGTGATCTGTTTGTGGTTGAATGTATAGCTTTGATACACACTGGATGATTTTACATATTGTGTATGCATGATTGATTGAAATCGATCTGGTATATTGTGTATGCATGTTTGATTGAAATCGATCTGGTTCTGGCCAGGGATATTAAAACTGCCGGGAAAGGTTTTAAGGGCAGTGTAGCAGCCAGAAATAGGCCAAACTGCCGGGAATGATAAAGGGAGAACTGCCGGGAAAGGTATTAGCTTCAAGGGCAGGCAAACTACCGGGAATAATATTTCCCGGCAGTAAATTCAATCTGCCGGTAAAATGTTTTAACTGCCGGCAAAGATATCGTTTAGAGGGCAGCAAAACTGCCAGGAATTCGTTAACTACCGGGAATATATTTGCCGGCAGCGTTATTTGCGGCAGGCCGTGTCTGCCGGGAAAAATCTTTTTTGACAGTTTATCTGCCGCGGTAAGTAGCTTTTCCCGGCAGTTTTCCTGCCCCCAGTCAAAGTACATGGTGTAGTGTGGTCGGACCGCCTTGCGCTGCGAGCACTTGCATATGTAGCCACATCTGCTCGGCAATCTCCTGCATTTGCTCCCGCAAATTTTCCATGTACACCTGACTATCTCTCCTTGGCCGGCGGTGACCATCGGGGTTTCGGGGAAATACTTTGTCCCATTTAACGCCATCCTCGACGCCTACTACACGGCCCCGATGCTCCGGTTTCTGTCGAGCCTTCGCCAGAT
Source organism: Stipa capillata (assembly GCA_019208055.1). Taxonomy (NCBI): domain Eukaryota; kingdom Viridiplantae; phylum Streptophyta; class Magnoliopsida; order Poales; family Poaceae; genus Stipa; species Stipa capillata. The sequence goes on along the minus strand of JAGXJF010001824.1, from coordinate 19,815 downwards.
CATCGTTCCACCTCGGGAAGCTCATAACGGAGTCCTGTGAGCTTCCAGGCTGCTGGCTCAGTTCTGTCTGCAAGTTATATTAATTCATGAGAAGATAGCGTATTTGGATGCAACGTAATTACGTAAGAAAAGAAACTGAGTTGAGACGTTACCAGCCGGTTGGCCACCTCCGGAGTTCCTCAGACTCTATAACTGGTGACCCTCGTCACAGGGTCAGAGCTTGTGTGCACCCTCATGTACTCCTTGGCGCGTGGCTCCCTGAGATGTGCGAAAGGAGGTGCTTTCCCAGCCGCGGCTAGTTTGGCGTCCTCGCTGGCCCACTTTGGTCTCTTCCCTAGGTATCCACGGCTGCCGAGCTTGTGGTCTAATGTGTTCTTGGAGTGTAGCTCCTTCCCCAGTGACTCCTCTCCTGGAATTCTGGACTCTTTATTTGAGCAATGAATTGCTCCCAGTCTTCCTTTTGTATCCCAATCGTTGCCCATGACTTTCTGTGCGTCGTATCGCCAAGTCTTCAGAGCCCTAGCCATGATGCGAAGGGCTTGCACTTTGACTCTGTCCTTGTCAGCGGCAGGAATCTGGTACTTGTCCCACAGTTTCCTCAAGAGAGCATCTCTGGTCGAGTTAGACAATTAGTTGAACTCTTTGCATGTGATCTTAACTTGTTCGCGGGACTATGCACCCGCAGTGTTGCTAAAGGTCCGGACGGCCTTATGTGGACTAGCCGGAACGTCTTTCACGTCGTCGACTCGAGTGATGATATACGTCTTGTCCGCAACTGGTTGCCTTTTCTCCTTTTCTGAGACCTGGTCAGGGCCAGAGGCGCTACTTCCTCCTCGGGTGCCTCGTCCTCTTCAGAACCTGACTCGGAGCCAGAGTCATCGCTGGAGGAGCTGCCGTCCGAGGCAGGTTGCTCTTGGCTAGCTGTGACGGCCGCCTCGGTGGCATGTTCCCTAGCCGGCTCGGAAGCAGGCTCCCTGGCCGGCTCGGTGGCAGCTTGCTTGGGTGCCTCCAGGGTCAGGGTGTCGATCGGTGTCGGCACGTCGAGGGGGGCCGTGCTATCATCAACGGGCTCTAGTTCTCGGGTCGGCGACCCAGCGGGAGTAGTACTGGCGGCCATTTTAGAACTGAAGCAAAAATAATAGCATGCTTTAACAAACACAACATCTAAGACAATATCTAAGACAGTTTTGCTTTCAACAGTTTTCCATCCTTGTTCCTTTGAGTACACGATCTCCAATCTTCAAGTTCTATCATATGCCAAGGAGCAATTTAACTACAAAGACAATATCTAAGACAATCTTCTAAAACAATATCTGCAAATGACTTTGCATTATCCATGGTTGCTTCTGCTGACATGAATCAAAATATGATCCACTATTTCAACAAACTAAAGGAATGTAAGACCCGTCTTATTGGCCTAAAGCAGATGAACTAACAATAACTCTCAAACAGCAGCATTCTGTTAGGCATTTACTTAGATAACGGAAGAGTTTATTTCGTTGATACCATATCAAAACAATGCAAACACAAAGAGTATCTCTCAACCTCTATATTAGTCATGCACATAGCCAGATTCTTACAAAAGCAAAGAAACAATCCATCCCAACACTTGTCATACATATACAACAATTCCAGCATATATACACCAAAATTTCAGCATTCTCAATCTCAGCATATGATACACAAATATCTCAAGCTTTCTCAATCTCAGCATTCTCAGTACCACACGTATACAATAATTTCAGCATACAACATTCGAAGAAATTAAAAAAATACCAATAATTGCAGTGAAGAGGGAGGCAGACGGGGGCAATACCTTCTACCTATATCACAAAAGCAAAAATGTTTAAGATAAAGCAACACCAATAAATGGGTACTACGAAACACCGTGTACTTTGCAAGATTTCAAGATGCTATTTGAATCGGTACTACCTTACAAGACAAAGTTTTGACTTAACTCCGCAATACAAAGGGTTTGAGGAACATTACCCCAAAATCTCATCAATTTTGTCATATATAAGCATGCCAAACATTTCAATCAGAAAGGCATTATCTTTAACTAGCAAAGATCAAACGTACCATATCAGATCAGTGCCCAACCAGTATAATTATGTCATCAACTTAGTGAATTCATATACCCACATAATTCTTCTAATACTTCTGAACATTGGTAGTGGTTTTTATATACCCACAGAATTCTTCTAATACTTCTGGAACACATGGTTCAGTCTGGAATATATGAAAATATAACACAAACAGCATCATTCATACACACTTCATGTTGCTTTACCTAAATCATATGAGCATTCAGACTTATATATACCTAAACCTTGCCAATTGTCGGAATGTGTCAACATATACGAAACGAACAGCACACACAAGCATACTGCAATCTAAATTCTAGCACAACCATCTCGTCTCTGCACCGGCGATAAGGGATGAGGCAGCAGGGAAGTACCTTGGAGCGACGCGAGCAGCTGCCGGCAGTGGAGGAGTCAGCCGTATGGATAGACGCTCGAGGAGGAGCAGGCGGGGGCCGGCGCTCGGGGGCGTCGGGGCCGGCGGCGGGGGCCTCGGGGCCAGGGGCAGCGGAGGGGGCGGCGAAGGCGGACCGCGGGGGCCGGAGGGGCAGCGGGGGGCGGCCGAGGGGGCGGCGAAGGCGGACGGCCGGGGCCGGAGGGGGCGGCTGGGGCGTCGGGGCCGGCGGTGGGGGGCAGCGGGGGCCTCGGGGCCGGCGGGGGGCAGCGGAGGGGCGGCGGAGGGGGGGTGCGGAGCAGCCTGGCGGCGTCCGGGATGGGAACCGTCTCGCTACTGGTTCGAATGAACGCGCGGGACTTGGCGAAATGGGTTACCACTGATGGGCCCTTTGTAGGAGCCCGTCAGTGAAGGTGCAGCCGTCAATGTTAATACCACCACTGACGGGCGCACAAAGTTGCCCGTCGGTGGTAACAACCCATCCACTGACGGGCTCCTGAAAGATGCCCGTCAGTAGAGGTGGGAGGGTCATTAGGGCTAATACCCATGGCTCATCTTTGGCACTGATTGCTTTGACTTGTGTTGAGTCAATAGATGTCGGGGGAGGCAAAGTCACGGTAGTGAATTTGTCATCGTCGATATGGACATTCTTCACCCATCTGACACGAAACATGGGGATCTTTTGTGACGGTGTAGTCCAGTTCCCAAATCTCTTCGGTAACGCCATAGTATATGTCCTTACGGTTACCGATTTTAGCCCCTATCGTCACCCCACTGTTCTGATACGTACTTTTCCTGTCTTGAGCCTCCGTATAGAATGTGTATCCGTTGATATCATATGCTTGAAATGTCAGGACCTTGCTCGCAGGTTCTTGTGACAACATTTTGACCGTCTTTTCTTCATCATTCGTCGGAGGCCTTTCTTACCAGTAGTTCTTTAGCTAGTTTGCGAACTTTGCATTGTGCTCTTTCGAGAGCCACGCTTCTCCCTTTTTCGGGTTTTCTTTTTTTACCTTTACCATGTGCATCCAAAGATAGGGATGCACCACAGTCAGGTGTTGCAACACCACGAGATGTGCTCTGTCGTAGTCACCTGATCTATTCGGTACTGAATCATAGACATGTAAAGCCTTCTGTCCGCGTGCATGGCCTTCACCATCGAGCCTGCCTGTGTGGCGCGAAACAGGAACACCAATAGACGTTTGATCAGCCAAGTAATCCGTGTAGAACTCGACACACTCTTTGGCAACATAGCCTTGGATGATGCTACCTTTTGGCTGTGACCTGTTACGAACGTAGCGCTTCACAACCCCATTGTACCTTTCCAAGGGGTACATGTTGTGTAGGAACACGGGACCTAGGTCCAGTATCTCCGGGACGATATGGATCATGAGATGTACCATGATATCGAAGAATGCTGGAGGAAGTACATCTCAAGTTTGCATAGTACGACAATGATCTCCTCCTGCAGTTTATGGCAACGCGAAACCGAGATCGACTTCTGAGATATCGTGTTGAAAAGTTACAAAGATTCAAGATTGTCTTGCGGACCTCTGGCTCCATGAGACCTCTAATTGCAACAGAAAGTATCTGCGTGATCATCACATGATAATCATGAGACTTCATACCAATTACTCGACGAGTCTTCATGTCAACTATTCTCCCGATGTTTGCCGAGTAACCGGAAGAAACTTTGACACCTTGGAGGCACTCCAAAAAGCTAACGATCTCTTTTTTGCTCAGGGTGTAACAAGCAACGGGACAGTCCGTCTTGATTCTGACTGCACCCGTGCCCAACTTGGTCGTTTGCTTGGTTGCCCACAGCTTCTTTCGTATACCCAAGAATTCCATGTCAGCTCGTGCCTTCGGTCCATCTTTTGTCTTGTCTAACACGTTGAGCAGGATACCAAGCAAGCTGTCGCACACATTTTTTTCAACATGCATGACATCTATGCTATGACGTGTGCTTAGGAATCTCCAGTAAGGCAAATCCCAAAATACAGAATTCCTTTTCCAGACGCCATCCTGCATGGGAACATGCGGTTGTGTCTGACCCGGCGTGACAGGGGGCATTGTGTTCATGATGTCATAGATTTCTACACCTGTCTTCTCCCGGGGCGCTGGATGGGTCTCAACAGTATTATCAAACAATTCCTTCTCTTGCCTCCATGGGTCATTCTGTTTCAGCCACCTTCGGTGGCCCATGAACACGATTTTTTTAGAGCCCTTTAAGTGTAAACTCCAAACACTTAACACATCATTTGTATCCATGAACACACTGGCAGGATTGATATCCGTACGTGGGATAGTCTTGGACCGTCGTGAACAACAGATCTTTGAGATTGAAATATTCTTCTTGGTCAGCGTCCCAGACCTGGGCCCCTGGTTCCCATAGTGTAGCTAGTTCTTCGAACAACAGCTGTTGATACATGTTCAGATCGTTCCCAGGTTGCTTCGGCCCTTGAATGAGAATAGAGAGGTGTATATACTTTCGCTTCATGCACAGCCATGGAGGAAGGTTGTACATCCATAGAACCACGGGCCAAGTGCTATGTCTGCTGCTCATGTTGCCGAATGGATTGATTCCGTCCGTACTCATACCGAACCTGATATTCCTCGGATCTTTTCCAAAATCATCGTACCGGGCATCGATTGCCAGCCACTGCAAAGCATCTGCAGGGTGTCTCATCATGCCATCATCAGTTTTTTCGCCCCTTGGCGTGCCAACATGTTAGCTTTGCCTCCTTCTTGTTAGTGAATAAATGCTTCAAACGGGGAAGGACTAGAAGATACCATACAACCTTTGCCGGAGCGCCACTCGTCACTGGGTCCTCATCATCGGCTTGGTTTCTACCCCGCCTGAATCTGGATGTGTTGCACGTAGGACACTTGTACAGCTTCTCGTGCTCCTTGTGGTAAATGAAACAGTCATTCAGAGATGCATGGAATCTCTGCACGTCCAATCCAAGAGGGCAGACAACCTTCTTGGCTTTATCGGTGCTCGTAGGCAATAAGTTGTTTTTCAGAAAAACTTTTGCAAGATAAGTCAATGTCTCATCGAAGCCTTCGTCTGGACAATTATGGGCTGCCTTGATCCTTAGAAGTTCCAGCGTGACCGACAGATGCGTGTGCTCTGGATCAGAACCGGTATACAACGGGGTTTGCGAGTCTTCAACTAGTCTCATGAACTTAGCAGCCTCTCTTTCATCCCCAGGATCTACCACCACCTACTCCACCATGTGAACGTCCTGCACCATATCGGCCAAATTGTTCCCCGTTTCTTCTTCGGCGTCAGGTTCGAAACTCCCCTCGTCTTCTTCATCCTCTCCGTGTTCAGCATCCTGGATAGAAAACACTTGATCTTCCTCCTCCTCACCGTGACATATCCAATGTGTATAACCTGACATGAAACCCTTAAGCACCAGGTGTACCGTCAACCTCCCTCTCGTATCGAACATTACCAAATTTTTACAATCGCGACATGGACAACAAATCTTCGTGCCACCTTTTCTCCTCATATCTCTCTCAAGGACATCAAGAAACTCATTCAAAGCCATAGCCCAACTCTCTGTCGCCCAGTTCTCGTACATCCAACTGCGATCCATCGATTGATCCCTACGACACAAGATGGCCAGCAATCACATCAAATACATATACAAGATGAAAAGAACACTTTTGTATCTCATTCGTCCAAAGAGAGCATTATTACCGATCTTTTCAGCGAGGGAATGGAACTCCGGGGAGGAAAGAGAGATCTATGGAGAGAGTGAGAGGAGGGAGAGATGAGAGATCTTGTTGGGTTGGAGAGAGAGGGAAATCTAGAAATACGTGAAAAAAGGGGAGGGCTTGGGGAGGATGAGAGATTTAGATCTAGAGATCTTGTTGAGTTTGGGGAGGAAGAAAGGAGGGAGAGGAGGAGGGTTGGGAGAGGGAGTGTTTGTGGGTTTCTTGAGTTTGGGGAGGAAGAAAGGGGGGAGAGGAGGAGGGTTGGGGAGAGGGAGTGTTTGTGAGTTTGGGGAGGAAGAAAGGAGGGAGAGGAGGAGGGTTGGGAAGAGGGGAGTGCTTGTGGGTGGGGGGTGGGGGCGGCGGCGGCGGCATATGGTGTGGCGGCGGCAGCGCTCGCTGCTGGCTAGTGGGTGCGAGAGCAGTGGCCAGCAGCGAGCGCTGCCTCTGGTTTTATATGGCAAGGGTACCACTGACGGGCACGTCAGTACCGCCCGTCAGTGCAGACAGCACCTGTCCAGTCAGCCCTGGAGGAATCACCACTGACGGACAGAAAGAGCACCCGTCAGTGGAGACCGCATCTTCACTGACAGGCATCTAAGAAGCGCCCGTCAGTGGAGACAACCCCTTATCTATGACACCCTGGTTGCATCTCCACTGACGGTCGACTTAGTGGCCCGTCAGTGGAGGTCTTCCCTTCCGGCCTGCCAGCCGTCTCCACTGATGGGCCTCTAGGGGGCCGTCAGCGGGGTGCCCCTCCAACGACGGTCCTTTTTGTGCCCGTCAGTGGAGGTTGTTCAGCAGAGGGTCAATCTGCAGTAGTGACAGTTGGAACACCATCAACCTGAAGAAATACTACGTGTGAAGCCGTCAAGGGCTCGAGAAAAACTCACCCATTTTGTAGGCCAACCACGGCCAGTACTGCTACGTCGGTCCCATTGTTTACTTATGCTTTTTAAATTCCTCCAAAGTGCCACTGCGTTGGCTGTCGCTAGATTTCCCAAGGAGCAGCGCTGCGTCGCGACCTCTTCATGTTCTTGTAGCAAATGCCGAAGTCATCTCGTGACATATATATACGTACATGGCCACCATGACAGGTGTGCATGCCAAGTCTATTACCCACATCGCGTGCCCGCCCAAAAAAGCCGGAACCTCCTCGTGTGCGCTGGCAAGCCCCGGCTCCCCCACACGAGTCGAGCAAAAAAGCCTCCTTGCGTTGGCCGGGAGGAACCACCTCCCCCGCGTGAGTCGAGCACCTAAACCTCCTCGTGTGCACTAGGAAGCCCCATCTTCTCTACACGAGTCGAGCAAAAAAAGCCTCCTCACGTTGGCCGGGAGGAACCATCTCCCCCCCGTGAATCGAGCACTTGAACCTCCTCGTGTGTGGTGGGAAGCCCCCTCTCCCCTGCACGAGTCGAGCAAAAAAAAGCCTTCCTTGTGTGGCTGGGAAGCCCCATCTCTCCCGCACGAGTCGAGCAAAAAGCCTCCTCACGTTGGCTAGTAAGAACCATCTCCCCCGCGTGAATTAAGCACTTGAACCTCCTCGCAAGTGCCGGGGTGCAACCCATAGCCTGCACGAGCAAAAAGCCTCCTCACGACGGCTAGAAGAAACATCCCCACGTGAATCGAGCATTGTTGCTCCCCGGCACGAGCGGCCTTGCAAGCAAATAAAATATACATATGTACATAGGCCAAGCGCGCACGTTGTTGTGCACAGAGCGCTGAGTCCTTCCCTGTATTTTGTAGGGCAGGGGCCCAGAATCAATACCTAACTGTTTGATACAGGAAGAAAAATGCAAGGCCAGAAGATGACTACTCACGCCCCCGCCAAAGTTTTTTTTGATTGGGAGGCAAGGTACCAAGTACCATGCTCAACATCGCAAGGGACTACGCTACCCAAGTACCCACAGGTAGGGTACCAAGTACCATGCAAAGGGGAATCCGCCGCCAAAACACCCAAGTACCAGCCACGCAATCATCATGGGAAGCAGGTACCAACTACCATGCCCAACGTTACAAGGTACTCCGCCACCATAGTACTCACACGCTAGCAGTGATGTCACATGAAGCCAAGACGAGGAAGGGAATAATTTTTCAAAGCTTTTATAAACCACCACCAAAGCTATGTATGAGTCAGGTACGAAAGGCATGACCACATCGGCACAGCCAGAAGAGAAGAGCTCCATGTCGGCACCACGAGCCCTGATGTGATGTCTGCCGCTAGCCCCTTGCACTAAGCGAAACCCAAAGACTGACACAGAGAAAAAAACTAAAAGGAGCTCAAAGTCCCCGGCAAGCCCGTTCCGCGACCCCGGGAAACATCGCAACAACCCAGAGCTCGTCAGTCCGGTCAGCGCGCCGACCCTGCCAGAATCAGTGTGCCGGCCCGGACGGGCACTGAATGACCGCTCGCATCGGCGAGGAACTACTGTTGGGGAAGGGGTCCCCGCGCTACCCGGTTTCAACACTTTTTCGTACTTAGGGGGAATCAATGAACATCAAGACTCGTCCTAAGTCCGTGCCTATGCCAAGTCTGTGATGATGCCAAGTCCGTGACAATGCCAAGTCCGTGATGCCGCCAAGTGCGTGACGGCACCAAGTCCGTGACGACGCCAAGTCCGTGACGACGCCATGTCCATGACGCCAAGTCTGTGCCAATGCCAAGTCTGTGACAACACCATGTTCGTGACGCCAAGTCCGTGACAACGCCAAGTCCGTGACGACGCTAAGTCTGTGACAATGCCAAGTCTGTGCCAACGCCAAGTCTGTGACGGCGCCAAGTCCGTGACGACGCCAAGTCCGTGACAATGCCATATCCGTGACGCCAAGTCCGTGCCAACGCAAAGTCTGTGACGACGCCAAGTCCGTGACGCCGCCAAGTCCATGACGACGCCATGTCCGTGATGACGCCATGTCCGTGATGACGCCAAGTCCGTGACGACGTCAAGTCCATGACGGCGGGAAGTTCGTGACGACCGCAAGCTCGAGGTGACAGGAAGATCGTCGCCACGGGGGGATGCATGATGAGGGGGGCCCATGGGCTATTCCTAGAATATTCCTGGAGGAAAAGACCGGTTCGTCCTCAAGGGCACTAGTAAATCTAAGGGCATGATTGTAAATATCCTGAGGGCATTTTTGTAATCTCCACCACCCCTCCATTTTTTCTATAAATAGAGGGGCACCCCTTCCATTCGAAGGGCTCCCAAATTCTGAAATAAAAGTTCACTTGCTCCTCCTCTCCTCAAGTTCGTGGCTCGCAGTGGGTTCGAGCGTCTTCACATCGGGCAACCCGCGTGCGCGACTGCGGTGTCTCCGCGACGTAATTTCCCGTGGAACCCTCATAGGTCCGCGAAGCCGTGCGGGGGTGCCACAAGTTCACTGTCTAGCCTCGTTGCTACGACACATGCAATAGTTAATAGTCAATACATTGTTCAGCACAACCAGCAAACCGGCTGTTGAGGGAGGGGTCCTCACACGCCCCGAATGGAAACAAGTAACGGTAAGGTGTGCGTACTTGCTATGAACTCACATCGATCTCCCTTGCAGCTATGAGGTACTTGCATCCACGCGACAGACCAAAGCGTGAGTGCTAACGCATGCAGAGCGCAAGCATAGGCGCCTGCGGAGTACAAGCGCAGGTGCGGGTGCATGCGGAGTACGCAGATTACACGCACAGATGCACACAGAGTACGGGCGCTGGTGCGTCTGAAGTACAGACCCCTGCACGACGACTCGGGCGGCGAGCGACGTTCGACAGCCCGGAGTGCGAGTGACCCTCGGGCGGGGCCCGATGAAGTGACGTCCTGTACGGCATGTCGTACCGGACGTCACATAGATGCTAGGGTATATGCCTTCGCGGGCGATGTAGGAATGACCTACGAGCCCTCGTCCGTACAGTGGACCAGGGGTAGGACCGTAACTTGCCTAGGGGCAGGGTTGTAATTTGGCACCGTGCTTCCCGAGGCCTATACATAAGGGAGCGCCCCCCAAGTTGGGGTACGGAATACAAGTCATGTCAACTTCTTGGCTCGCCCAAATTTTCTCTAAGTGTTTGCTGCTGCTTTGCGCTCCGTTCCACCGTCCCTCGCGCACACCCGGGTGACCCAGCACTCAACCTGGGGTGCACAAGTTTACTGTCCGACCATGTAGTCGACGACAGTTGGTGCCGACCATGGGGACGCGGACGAGAAGTCACGTGCGACGCAGCACCGAGCACAACGAGATCATGCCTCCTAAAGCAAAGAGAAGCACCAAGAGGAAGCCTGTAGGCGGTCCAGCAGCGAGGGCTTCATCCGCGAGGACCCAGGCACGCGCGCCCGAGTTGGACAAAACTCCGGCGCGCACGGAGACCGTCCCACTCGTCACACCCCCAGAGGATACCGTCGGGCCACTACCGCACAGGGGGCTCCGCCAGCGGCACCCCGAAGGATGGCCACCCGCTTCGTGGTGATTGCGGGGGGTCTTCCAGGTGTCACCGATAGTCGCCCAAACCCGCTCGCCGTCGCTCCTGCACCGACGCCTGCTCTGAAAGCAACAGTGGAAGACCTGCGCCAGCAAGCTGAGGAAGCAACTCAACGCGCGGATGAGCTCCGAGAACACTTACGTGCCGCCGAGCGCGACATCCTTCACGCGATGACTCAAACCATGCATGTCGCCGATCTCTATCGTGCACATCTCGAGACAACCCAGAGATGCTTGCCGCTGAAGACTTCCATCGTCAACAGGCGAAGTTCATGCGGTGGCCCGAGCTAGCATTCGCCACCTAGACTCCGTCGACCGTGAGGCTGATGTGCTCTGGGCAAACATCCAGTAGAATCAAGAGGCGGCGTACGCGACCCTCTACAGCCATGCCGCAGGCACAAGCACGCAGGGGCTTGGTGACCCTGTACAGTGCGCTGGCAAAGCGCTCTGCGCCCAATCGCCTACCCATGCGGCGTGCATGCCCATCCCACAAGCATCCTGCAAAGTCCAGCGCCAGCCCACTGAAGTGATCGACCTCACCAACAACTCCAACCTGCTCAGCCCAGGGATATTGGTGATCCCTTTTCCACTGAAAATCCACCTGGCAGACCTCCCGAAGTTCTTCGGTCACTCTGACCCAGTACAATACACGTGGGTGTACGAGGCTGCGGTGATGGCAGCTGGAGGAGGCGAAGCTGTGATGGCTCAGAGCTTGCTCGTCGCACTCACGGGGACAGCGCAAGCATGGTACCTCGGACTGCCGCCACGCACCATATATTCATGGGAGCACCTGCGTGACAAGCTACATAGCCACTTCCAAGGAGATGACCTCAACCGATCTAAACAACCTCCGGCAGCGCTCGGGAGAAACAATCATGGCATTCCAGCGGTGCTTCTCAGAAGTCCAGTGCCAAGTTAGTGGGGTCACAGAGCAAACCATTTGCAAAGCTGCTGGGCGCACTATAACAAATGAAGCCTTGGTGGACAAGTTGGAGAAGAAGCGCCCAAGCAGGGTCCAGGAGCTCTACAACATCACGTGAGTATACACTCGCGTCGAAGAAGGACAAATGCTAAGGAAGGCGGACGCGCGCGCGGCGGCATCGCCCGGTGCGCAGGAGGTGGAGCGATGCGACAAGCGCTGGCAGCGCCGTGAGATGTCTATCACATCTCTACCAGTGATCATCCCCCACCGGCCGCCCCGGCTACAACGAAGACCAAGATCCCCCTCATGAGGCCTAGCGCCGTCAGGCCCCCGACAGATCCGAACCCCAGGCGTGGAGGGCATTGGGACCCCGTGGGAGGTCGAGCCCCGGAAAGGTTCCCTCCACGTCGTCAGGAAGGAAGGCATTTCGGTGGCGTTAACGAGCCACAGGGTAAGCCCCCGCCACACCACCACCCACGCGGCGGCGCCCGCGGCGTCCAACTAGAGCGCTACTGTCACGTCCACCATGTCAACACTCATTGGACTGCTGAGTGTGACTTGGTCACTCAGCTACGGTAGAACATGCCGGACAGGCGTGAGCACCGCAACCAAGCGCCACGTGAGGTTGCACCTCCGCTGCCTCCACCGCTCCCGCGTCAGCCACCGGCCCAGAACGGCGGCGAGCCTCGCCGCATCGTTCACGCTATCACTGGAGGGAGCGCGCATACCTTCCCGTCCAAGCGACAAAGGAAGGCCTAAGCGCGGCGTGTCTAGCACATCGCATCGTACCCGCCTACCGAGCTGCCTCCTTGGGCACTTGTGCCAGTGTCCTTCGGGCCTGAAAACTCAGCCGGTGTAGTCCTTCCTCATCACGATGCCCTCGTCATTTCGGTGATCATCTCTGACATCGAGATACGCCGCATCTTCATCGACGTTGGAAGCTCAGCAGATATCCTCTTCGCCTCAGCACTAGAGGCCATGGGCATTCCAAGGATAGTCTTGCAACCCCCGGGGATTCCCTTCCTCGGGTTCGGTGGAGAGCCCGTGGTCGCTCTCGGGAGGATTGAGTTATCGGTTACATTTCGCAATGAAGCATGCGAATGCATAGTCTTCAATGTGGTGGACATACCCTATCGATACAACGCCATCCTTGGTCGTGTTTCTCTCAACAAGTTCAGAGCAATCCCTCACCACGCATTCTTATGCATGAAGATACCGTCCCAGGCAGGCGTCATCACCATACGCGGAGATCAGGGTCTGTCGAGAAGAATAGAGGAAACCACCATGGTGGCAATCAAGTACGTTCACGACGTAGCCGAGGCACATTCACTAGGGGCTGGCCCGTGCAGCTCGGCTATCCCTCGGGTAACCGCACCACATGATGAGACCATGACGGACAGGGAAGGGCTACGGGAGCCCATGCCACCCATAATACCAGAGTCTGGGTGGTGGGTTCCTAAGCCAAAGCCCGACGGTGAAACCAAAGCGGTCCCTCTTTCTCTAGATGTTCCAATGAAGACTGTGCTCATTGGGGCAAACCTCTCCCCCGCAGTTGAGGATGCGCTCCTACACGCCCTCCACATGAAAAAAGATATATTCACATGGGAGCATGAAGATCTGTCGGGCGTCCCACATAACATCAATGAGCATCGTCTCATGGTGCGTTTCGACGCATGCCCTATCAAACAATGTCTTCACAAGATGTCTACGGACCGCTAGGCTGCAGCACGGGAGCAAGTAGACAAGCTCCTAGCCGTAGGGGTCATACATGAGGTCATGCACCCAGAGTGGCTCGCCAACCCTGTCCTCGTCAAGAAAGCCAACGACCAGTGGCGCATGTGCGTTGACTACACCAATCTCAACCGTGCGTGCCCGAAGGACGACTTCCCTTTGCCACGCATTGACCAGCTGGTCGATGCCACTTCTGGCTACAACCTCATGAGCTTTCTGAATGCTTACTCTGGATACCACCAGGTATAGATGGCTAGGGAAGATGAAGAAAAGACAAGCTTCATCACCCCAAGTGGAACCTTCTGTTACGTACGCATGCAGTTTGGCCTCAAGAACGCGGGTGCAACGTTTGCGAGGCTAGTGCACAAGACATTGTCAAGTCAGCTGGGAAGGAACATTGAGGCATATGTCGATGATGTGGTGGTGAAAAGTGTTATGGCCCAAGACCACGCGTGTGACCTGGAAGAAACATTTCACAATCTCCGCCGCTCTGGCATGAAGCTCAACCCTGAGAAATATGTCTTTGGTGTGCAGGCCGGGAAACTCCTCGGCTTCCTTGTTTCCAAGAGAGGTATTGAAGCCAATCCCAAAAAGATAGACGCCATACTTCAAATGGAGCTCCCAACCACAGTGAAAGCCATGCAACGGCTGATGGGCCGTCTCGCGGCACTTGGGTGCTTCGTCTCACGCTCAGCAGAGAAGAGGCTCCCGTTCTTCAAAGCACTGTGCACATCGGACAAGTTTGAATGGATAGTGGAGAGTCAACATGCATTTGACAGCCTGAAGGCATACCTATCCTCCCCACCACTGTTGCAGAGTCCGCACACAGGTGACACATTGCTCCTTTACTTGGCAGCCACCCCGGTCGCAGTCAGTGCTATTTTGGTGAAGGAAGACGGTCAATGCCAACACCCAGTCTACTATGTGTCTAAATCCCTGCAAGGTGCCTGAACACGTTACACTGAGTTGGAAAAGCTCGCGTATGCGCTCCTCATGGCATCGCGCAAGCTACGTCACTACTTCCTTGCTCATTCCATCCGTGTCCCTTTGTCATACCCAATTGGAGAGATGCTGCGCAACCGGGAAGCATTGGGCCACGTCAGCAAATGGGTGGCAGAGTTGGACAATAGTACCCAGTTTGACGACACCACCTTCAAGACCTTCTGCACTGGCCTCGACATCACCTTATGCTTCGCATCTATAGCCAACCCGAAGGCGAACGGGGCCGTGGAAAGAGCTAACGGCAGGTCTACTTACGCGTTTGTTCGGTTTGCCCGGTGGGACTTGGGCAAACGAGCTGCCCAGCATGCTCTGGTCCACTCGTACAACAGCTAGTCGTGCCACTGGCTACACCCGTTCAAGCTGCTCTTCGGCGATGAGGCCGTCACCCCAGAGGAAATCAAGCTCGCTTCACTTCACATCTCCAGCCCAACAGACAATGAAGACAATGAGGTTCGTGAGGTGGCCGTGGAATAGTTGACACGATACAAGAGCAAGCAGCACTCAACATCGAGCGGTACCAGGCATCTATGGCAAAAGCATACAACAAGACGGTACACCAATGCCCAATAAAAGCAGGCGACTTGGTACTCAAGCGCAAGGTGAATCCCGATGGTGATGGCAAGCTCAGTTCCAAATGGGAAGGTCCCTATTAAGTCGTCAGCTCCACGCGCCCATCTTCATTCTGCCTCTGCAGCCTCGACGGTGTCCTCCTGAAGCACAGTTGGAACGCAGACAACCTCCGCAAATATTACGTTTGAGCCGCATGACAAGTCCTTCCGAGTACTCTTATGCCACTAGTTTTTGATGTGTCTGTATTCTGATTAACTCCCTCCCGAGGGCCATTGTAATAGTTGTGCTACTCTATTATGCTTAGTCGTGGCTCTAATGAATTCCTTAGCGTCTACCTCTCTGTATCCACTGCAGGCACGAAACTCCGCGTCCGCCCGCGTGGTAACATCCCACCGCGGCGCATGCCTCTCAGCTTCGGCATACCGCGATGTTACATCCCCCGAGCCCAGAAGCTCTTAATGCCGCGTCCGCCCGCGTGGTAACATCCCACCATCGCGCGTGCCTCTCAGCTCTGGCATACCGCGAAGTTACATCCCGCAAGCCCGGATGACTTTAACGTCGCGTCTGCCCGCGTGGTAACATCCCACCGCAGCGCGTGCCTCTCAGCTCCGGTATACTGCGACGTTACATCCCGCGAGCCCGGAAGCTCTTAACGCGGCATCCGCTCGCGTGGTAACATCCCGCAGCGGCACATGCCTCTTAGCTCCAGCATACCACAATGTTACATCCCGCGAGCCTGGAAGCCCTTAATGCCGCGTCCACCCGTGTGGTAACATCCCGTCGCGGCGCGTGCCTCTCAACTCCGGCATACCGCGACGTTACATCCCGCGAGCCCGGAAGCTCTTAACGCTGCGTCCGCTTGTGTGGTAATATCCTGCCACGGCGTGTGCCTCCTGCTCCGGCAGACCGCGAAGTCCATTCCGCGAGTCCGGAAGCCCCTGACGCCGCGTCCGCCCGTGTGGTGACATCCCTCAGCGGCGCGTGCCTCTTTGCTCTGGCATATTGCAATGTCGCATCCCGTGAGCCTGGAAGCCTTTAACCCCCTGCTCCGTGATGGCACGAGTCACATTCGTCACGGTTGGAAGCCCCATGGCGCGACAGCAAGTTTGCAAGACATCCACCTCTACCGTATATCACCCCGTGACCTGCCGTGGCGTGTGCCCCCTGCTCCGGCAGACCACGAAGTTACATCCCACGACGCACGTCATTGGTTCAACCTATAATCGTGCCATTGCATCATTCCAGCTTATTACATTTTAAAGAGCGACTAACTGCACAACTAGCCGCTCGGTTTTTTCATTGGGAGCATAGTGCAGCACGCTAGTACACCTTATTACAAGCAAGGGATACGTCCTGCTACACTAGTAGATATGAGATATGAGAGCTACCATTATGACAACTCAGGCGACAGAGTCGCGCAGGTAGTCCGCAGCCATTGCAAGCAGGGATAGTGCATCATCAGGGGAAGTTCCTCCCCGGCTCGATCCCCCCTTTGACGCACAATGTTTGAATGATATGCGCATAGCAGACCGAGTACCAAAGTGCCCAGCCGGCATCTTACGCCCCGAGGCGAGGTCCTGCAACCAATACAACAAGATGAAAACCAGGGCGAGTATGGTGATGAAACCCATAACTTTGCTTGATGACCATGCATCAGCACCCAAGAGCAATAACTAAAGCATCCAGTGTTGTGCGGAAAGGCTGACTAGTCGACGTAGCGACTAAATAACACAAGTTCAACAGATTGTGATAACTGACATGTCCCAAAAGAAAACATGCACTGAATGTGCTGACAAGCCTAGGTAGTCCAAAAAGTAAAGCTCTACACCTCGCCTCTTCCACGCCCGTCGCCCCCGGCAGCATCGTCATTTGAGGGAGCATCGACAGCACGGCTGTACTCCCAGAGGGCCTTTTCGTACCGCATGCCTGCCCTACGGCACACCCACACGCGAGACAAGAAAGCTCTTGCGTCATCCTCGATTTCTTCACGAGCGATCTGCGTGTCACTCGGAGGGACATAGCCCACCAAAGATAGGATGCCTCGCATGTTGCACCCAGCCAAGTGCAAGCAAGAGAGCGACATCTCCGTGGCCACCGGGGCACAAGTCTGAGAAAAATGAAGATGGTTAGTCCGCAACAAGGTAGATAGTAAAACGTGAATGGGTGGATAAGAGGTCAACCTGTCCGAAGCGCGGAGCGGCATCGTGTATGGCGTCACACGCGGATGCGGCCCAAGCCAGCCTCCGACGTGCCTCGTCCCCTGTGGGACTGGCGACGAAGGGCTCTGGGCGCGAGCCCAACACTTCTGCGAGTTCATTGATAGCTTGCCACATGAATTGCACGAAACAAAGGACATACTGTGAGCGTGTAATGTGCTGCACCTCGCGGTCTGTCAGCTAGGTCACGCGAGCTTGCTCTGTCACCAAGTTCGTCTCTAAGCCTCGCACCATCTTCTCTGAGATAGCTAGCTTTTTAATAAGCTCCACTACGCTGTCCTCCCCTTCCTTCGCCCTCCTCTTAGCCTCCCGAAGCTGATCCTCCCGTTCCCTCGCCTTCTCCTCTGCTTCACGAAGTCGGAGGCTCCGCTCCTCCAATGACTGCTGAAGGCTGGACATCCTCTGCGTAGCAAGCAAGCCTTCCGGACTGAAGGCGTGTCAACTCATCGAGTATCAAAGGGAAGGAAGCGGGTCAGGCGATTTTGATAAACTACCTTAAGCAGCACGGAGTTGGAGGCCTCGCGTATCTGGCATGGTGAGAGCCCCGTGAAGACATCGCTCAAGTCTTCCACCCCGATGCGCGAGGTGATTTCCCAAAGAAGCTAGCCTCGGCCTCCCCACCGGTGAAGTTCGAGGGTGTAAGCCTGCCAGCTGCATGGAGAGGAGGGGCGAAAGAACTGCTCTCACCAGGCTGTACCGTAGGTGTGTCGGCACGCAAGGTAGCCCACGGCACGGTGTCGGCGGCATCGCCAGGCGCTCGTTGCGCGACTGCGGGTGCCGTGCCGCTTCCCTAGACCTCGGGACCGCCTGACTGAGGACCTGGGGCATCTGCGGTGTGTGCTGCGCGAGGCGCAGAGCCCGACGCCGCCCCCGGTGCTGGGTCAGCCGCTGCAGGGTCCTCCCGCGGCAGGCTGGCCCGCTGAGCAGAGCTCAACACGAAGCGTGCCACGGGGGAGGGTGGCGAGAGCAGCATCGGCCCTTTCCCCCCACCTAACACCACCGCTGGCCGCAGACGTGCCCGCGCCGATTGAGCTACCGAGGTCGTCGTCAGAGTGGCCCATGCCCGGTTGACTTCCCCCCGGGTAGCACCTAGGGTGTGCCCCTCCTTGCTGACTCGTCGCTAGATCTACCACCTGGAGATGAGTCCACCAAGCGCGACTCCGTCCTGGACGTGGCCTCGTCCCCCGACTCCGCCGGCCCCAAATGCGGGCGCGCCGGCCGTCATGACCCGCTGGACGTACCCTCGTGGGGGCACTTTCCGGAACCTGCCCGGTCCACCGAGGGCAGGGGCGCGGGCCGAGGTAGAATCGGCCACCTGAAAGCCTCGAAAGCCCGGTTGCGGTGTGCCCCAGTGATAGTCCTCGCGATCGCGCCTAACTCTATCCTGTGCAGCTTCCCGAGTAGCAAGGTAGCCGTGGCCTCTGCATCCTCCGCGGTCAAACCTATCAAAACAAAGCAAAGGGGTCACAACCAAGGACGCAGGGTCTCGAAAACCTAGAATCATAGGCCGCGCTTTAGGGGTGACATACCTTCTGCCAGAGAGCAGTCGACAAACGCGAGGGGCCGGTGCGGGACCCCTGCCGGCAGTCATGCAAAACCCAACTCCTAGTGTGCTGCAAGTGGGGTGATACCCAGCGCGCAGTATTCCTCTACCAAGTCCCTCACGCAGAGTTCCTTCGACATTCGCTCCAGAGCAGCCTTCCGAACCAAGTTGCCGGATGTGAGTCATGGGGCCGCGCAGCTGGGAGGGGTAAAGGAACGTGGGTGCCGGTAACCCAAGTCACCGACCCGATAGAAAAACCACGAGCTCTTCCAATCCTCCCACTTGTCCCTGGTGGAGGACACGGGGAAGGTGCTGCTGCGTCCGCGTGAGAACTGGAAGCTGACGGTCCCAAAGCGTGAGTAAAGGATGTCCTTGAGAGGGGAGGGGAACACGTGAGGCTCGAAGAAATACGCAAAGCACGTGGCTGTCCCCCTCAGCCTCGTGGTCCTGAGCGCCCAATCAAATGATGCGAGCTTGACGATGGCGTTGGATGGAGGTCGGAGATCTCGAGGCCGTAGTAAGCTAGCACCTCATTGAAGAAACTGCTCGTGGGGAGACATAGCCCGACCGTGAACTGATCGGCGAACACGACAATTTCCCCTGCGTCAGGCTTGGCGACGTCCTTGTCTGGTGGTGGGATGCGCGCTCCATGCGGTCCCCCGTCAGGCGGGATGCGGCCCAGCGTGGTCAGGCCGTCCAACACCTCCCTCGTGATAGCGGAGGCACTGAGGAAATGGGAGAGGTCATTTTGGCGATCTGTCACGGACCCGGAATTGCATATGATTAAGGGAACGCGAAGTCGCCAAGGACTGAAGGACTCGTCAGCTCGGTGGCACGGTACCTGCGCCGTACGCACCAAAGCGGAACGATCCGACACCCGCCACGTGCGAGCCGGCCGGAAGCGACCAATCTTCCCAGAACCACATACGATTCCATGACCCGGTGAAGGTTCAGAGTCGTTCCCGAATCCTACCACGACAAACAAGGTCGGAGGAGCCCGGCAGTTCTACCCACACCCTAACCTAGCTCGGAGGCTAGTGGGTCGCTCGAAAGCCCGGTAGAACACGCCCACACCCTGCCTGGCCGGCACAGCATCTCAGCCAGCGGGTCACTCAACCACACCTGCTCGACTTAGTAGAACAAGGTACGACTTCGACTCTTCACGGCATACC
>JAGXJF010001823.1:0-163835 GCA_019208055.1 Stipa capillata | reverse complement strand
TGCAGTAGTGATACCTTGCCAAACAGAGCTTCGACAAAGCAGAGATTAGGGGAATGGGAACAGAGGTGGAAGATTTTTGGCTTGCCTCGCTTTAGGGTTTAGCAGAAGCATGATTTGAATAAAAGTTTTAATCAGGTGTACTTCAGTTGGCATTATTAGTAAAAAGTTTTTGAAAGTCCTAATTTTCGAGTTTTGGAAAACCGGGGTGTGACAAACCTACCCCCCTTATACAGAATCTCATCACCGAGATTCAGATAACTTAAGGAAAAGCACAGGGGTAGTGTCGCATGGTCTTCTGTGATGGAAGGTCCTGGTAGATCACACAAGTCCTGCGTCGAGCTTCTGCGTAATAGATTGTGGGCGTAGTTCTTAGGCTAGTGCTTCTGGCCTTTTGGTCGCGAGCTTTGTAGCGATCCGAGTAGCTAGGCTACTTCCTTATTTTCTGAGTTTATCTCACAGGGCTACCCCCCTTAAAATTTGGTGGGGTATACATTGATCCGAAGTACCCATCTTATTCTTGGTCTCCAGGGGTCATCATCTCCTAAGTGGGTAGTGCTGCCCAATCCGGTTTGATGTGGCCGTGTCAATTTACTTTTCATCCTTGATGCGCCTGCCCCACCTTATATAGGCGACTGGGGTAGGGTTACAAGAGTTTGGATTAGTTTACTGATTGATTTCCTAATTAGTTACAACTGAATCTGGGTTTGTCGGATAAGTACTTATCCCTGTCTTGTCCTCCAAGTCGATGAGGCACCCCCGTGTAGAAGTCGGACTCTGAGTAGTCGGCCCGACCCATCCTGTGTCCAGAGGGCCGGCTTTGTCCTCCTTGACGATACCCGGGTGCTATGCCATCGTCAGTAGCCCCCGAGTCCTTCACAATCTGGCTGTAGTTTGTCATGGTAACACCCAAGTCGAGTACCTTTGCCTTCTTCCTTTTTCCAAGTAGCATCCGCTTGGGCGCACCTTTTGTTGCCTGCAGGAAGATTGTGAGGGATTCATAGAACATCTATAGAGTAGAGATAATAAGCGGAGTAATATTCACCCGTAGGGCAGGAATATCATGGTGGTTGAGTTAATAATGGGTAAGTCCTGGGTATCCAGTCATGTCCAGCGGATGGAGAGTAGCTAATAGCCTAGCGGGGAACATACCATGAATCCCGACTGAATTCCCGAGTGGCATCTGGTTTCCCGAGTGGTTCGGGTCCAGCTAGTGTCCCTCTGGGGGAATGCCCTCAAAATTCACATCAGAACCAGAACACAAGCTGTAGTGCTTCGGTCTCGAGTGGCGGAGCCTAAGGCCCAAACGTTCAACTGAATCCAGAAATTCCGGATCCCGGAGATTCCAGGGTAAAGTCCCCGGAATGTCCGGGTGGAGAAAACCGGTGGCTCCGAGTTGCTCGGTGCCTGACTAGTGGCCTGCTGAAGGCGCACCACAACTGCCCTCCACTCGGGTGTATTCAAGTGATTGCGTTCCCCTGGAGGCCAACCACCGAAACCCGTCAAAACCGTAACGTTAAGTTCCGAGTTATTCGGTAATCGACTAGTGACCCGTTAAAGGTACGTTACAGTCGCTCTTTATGTGGGGTGTATTCAAACGGCCGTTAGCCTCGGAAGGCTAAGTGTTGAAACCCTGATCACGTGGAATCCAGAAACGGAAACCTTACGCCGTTGAAGCGGCTGAGTCACGCGGCGAGTGCGGAGGAGTTACGCCGTGGAAACGGGGGGTGCTATCCCGCAGGGGTAGAAAGTTCGCACCTGCCAGGCTGTCTCTTCTTTCAAACCCGATCCGTTCACACCGGCTTCCCTTTCACGCTTTGTCTCCTCTGCGCCCAAACTTTCATCTTCCCGCGACACTAAGCTGAGAGCGTCGTCGCACATTCCAAATCACCGTAAATCCTGTGTCCATCTCGCCACAGTGCAGATTCCACATTATCGCCGTTCCGCGCATCTGCCTCCCCGTCCTAGGACCCCGATCAGGCATTCAATAGAAACCCTAGATCGGGTCTGCCGCCACTGAATGCCCACCTCTGTCTGGGAAGTGGATGTCACGGACCCGGAATTGCATATGATTAGGGGAACGCGAAGTCGCCAAGGACCGAAGGACTCGTCGGCCCGGTGGCACGGTACCTGCGCCGTACGCACCAAGGCGGGACGATCCGACACCCGCCACGTGCGAGCCGGCCGGAAGCGACCAAACTTCCCAAAACCACATACGATTCCTTGATCCGGTGAAGGTTTAGAGCCGTTCCCGGATCCTACCACGCAAAGCAAGGTCGGAAGAGCCCGGCGGTTCTACCCACACCCTAACCTAGCTCGGAAGCTAGTGGGTCACCCGAAGGCCCGGTAGAACACGCCCACACCCTGCCTAGCCGGCACAGCATCTCAGCCAGCGGGTCACTCAACCGATTCCTGCTCGACATAGTAAAAAGGGGACAACAGTAACCCTTCACGGCATACCCATACGCTTCATATCATACACGCATTGCATATGGGCAGCCCGAATAACAACTCGGATATCACAACAAAGCTCTACAAATACGATATTACTAGTAACTGTCCACGATGGGACAACACATTACGTCATTCAGCCATAACCAAAAACATATCCGAGTACGGAGAATTTAAACGACAGCGGAAACAAAGTAAATGAGTCCCACAGCGGCATAGTGACCGCTGACCAAAAGCTACAACCCTAGCCCATGAATCGAACACTACCGAGGAAACACAATTTCAGGCATCATCAAAATAGTCTTCGACCACCGGCTCACCTGCAAGCTCTAGGAATAACCTAGGTGAGTACAAACGTACTCGCGAGACTTATTCGTGCTTGATTAAATGTCCTACCCATACTAGTACAGCAGTAATTAAACATGAATGCTTCTCAAAGTAACAATATACGAATTAAGGGCATAACATTGACAAGATGAAGTAAAGATGAGGTAAGTAACAATCTAACTCAGGACACAAACATATTACAACCATTCATCACGAGATCAAATCAGCAAATCCAATTCCAAATCCATTGGGGCAGCCCATGAGTCCAATCCAAATTAATCCACTAATCATCATCCAATCAATTAGGGCAGCCCCTACATCAAATCCAAATTGATCCAACATCCACACATGTTCATTTTAATCTCTCGAACCGCTACCGACAACTCAACCACTGCAGGCATAGTGAGTGCATAACAGTTTGGAGGTCATGAGTCTCCAAAGTGCATGGAGGCTTACCCCACTATCCTCAGCGTTGGTTCTCGCTAACATTCACGTGTGATAAGGGATGGTGACACGCTGAAGATAGGGTTGGTGTGACGACAAATCTCTACTTACACCTGCGTCGCCGTCAAACTACGATGAACACCAACCGTACCCATTGTGCACGCCCTCGGCTCTCACAACTCACTTAACCATTTAGTTGAAGAGTCATCAGATGTTCTCGACGTAAGACACATCCTACACATGCTAGTGTACACAACTTTGCGACGATTCATAGATAAACATTCATACACATAGCACATATAACAAGGGCATACACAAGAGTACGGAAGGTAAAGATGCAACAAGCTCTGCTTGCCTTAGTTGTAGTATTCCTGATCTTGCGGGAGGTTGTGAGCCTGGTGGTCTACCTCTTGGAGGCCTGTTGCGAACGATTCGAAGTGCCGAAAAGAAACGGTAAACGAAAACCATAAGACTCAGCATGTATGCATGATGAATGGATAAGGCTAGATGTAAGTGTCTACGGTGGTGTGCGAATGTGTATAACTCTAGGTCGACTGACAAGGTCCAGGTGTTAGGTTTAATCGACCTATCGTTATCCTACCATGCATGCATGTCCAGTCATGGTGTAACAGGTATTTAGGGTTATCGCCGTTAGCGGCGGGGCATGACCAATAAGTTCATCATGTTATTATCCAGGTACATTATGTATTACGAGTTTAGAGCGATTGGAATCGTGCAAATCGAAGTTACGATCGCTAACTAGGGTTTTGTGCCGATATGGGATAATAAGAACTAGCGAGTGCTTTAGTGGGTGATACACGAGGAAACTATTTCTGGGTTTCTACCCGCTAGGCATGTTAAGGACCATACGATAGTGGTTAGGGTTTAATAGTTGATTTGCGATCCGAGGGACTAGTGTATCTATTGTTGGGTGACCAGGGAGAGCTTAAGTCTTGGTTCCAGTAAGGGTACTGGTTATGGCTTATACGAGAGGTGTTAGGGTTATGGTGCGGATTTATCATGTATGCGTGATTATGGGTGCTAGTTATGCATGTCCAGTGCAAGATGACTTAGAAATGTTTAGGATCTGTTGCGGAAAGAATTTCCTATTGTCATTAGTAACATGAGGTCATAGTCCTATACGCATGCATGATGAAATAAGCTCACTCCGAATTAGGTTTAGGTTTAAGTTGGGATTCTGGACATCATGTTTAATTCAATTCGTAGATAATCTCACGAGGTTTCCAAACATATCACATTTATCGGAAACGGAGCTACGGTGTAAGAGTTACGCTAATTCGAAGATCGTTGGAAAGCCCTAAATACCACATGCAGGTCAATTTGGTCGGTTGTATGGTTAGGGTGGAAGATTACTACGTATAATGGATGCTCACGACGTAAAAAGGTGGTACCACAGTAGTGCTCTACGATACGAAACTAGAGCATTAGGGTTTACTAAATTTGGAGCTAACACCATCGAGATACGGCTTATCGAAGAACGATGTTAAAAAGGGGGGTGGATTGATTTGAGTTCAAGTTGGGCTATAATGTGATTGGTCAGAATAAAATTTTGTTTCAGCCAAAATGTAGGAAATTTCCTAAGGTTTCCAGAAAGTCCAAGTTTGCTAAAATCCGAGCTACAGATCGAAAGATATCACCGTTTCAAAATCGTCGGAAAAAAAATCCAAACCCTAACCCTAATCCACGCAGACCTAAATACTAAACCCACCCGAAGTGTACCCGGAGTCATTTCTAACCTCCTACGCGTACCCGAGAAGAACTACTCCCAAAAATCCTAACCCTAACACTCTTCTGGCTGACACGTGGGGTCCACCTCGGTGCTGATTGGGCTCGGGTAACTAATCCAGAGCTGCCACGTTGCCCGGCTCTACCCCACTCCCTCTCTCTCCCATTCACTCTCTCTTCTCCCTCGGGTCCGGCCGGAGTCCAGCTCGGGGAGGGCGGAGTTCTCGCCGGAGAGCTCGCCGGACTCGGTTAGGAGGCTCGGGTGGCTCGGTTGGGGGCACGAAGGGGAAGAGGAGCTCACCCCGGTTGCAAGGGGCTGGAGCAGGGCGACAGAGGAGGGCCGGAGGTGGGCTGGCGGCGAGGTAGACGGCGTGGATGCTTCGGTGATCGACGGCGAGGAGCTCGGGTGACCGACCTGCAGAACAGAGAGGGGAGGAAGGTGAAGGAGGGAGAGGAGCTACTCGGGAGCAAGCTAATGAGGACGTAAGCGCACCAGGGAGTGAGGAATTCCTCACCGGAGCTCGGGACCGGAGCAGGGGAAGACGGTGGAGGCGCGGGGAGTCCGGGGTAGATCTAGGGTTTCGGGGGAGGGCTGTTCTGACCGTGGGGAGAACGAGGGGGGAGAAGGGGGCTGTCGGGCGGCCATTTATGGGGCGGCGGGGGCTCGGACAGGCGCTATCGGAGCGGGGGCACCGCCCACGGCGGCGAACGGTCGGGCGCGACGTGGAAGACGCGGCCTGACCGGTGGGCCCGGGCGACAGGAGGAGCGGGCTGAGGCGGGCTGCGGGAGCGGGCGCGACCGAGAAGGGAAAACGGAAAAAGGTGAGAGGGAGGCGGGTTTTGGTCTGCGGGGCGGTCGGGCTGAGTTAGCGGGCCGACCGAGCGGGTTTCGGTCCGAGTCTGGTTAGGGGTTTTACTTTTTCATTTTTAATTTCTTTAATAGCAGATCTATTCCCTTTGTTATTTCATGCTCCAAAACACCTCCAAAAATTCTAAAATTTTGACAGGGTCTTCAAAACATTATAAAGAACCTACTGGAGAGATTTGAATGGATTTGGACAATATTTGGCCTAGGTTTGAATTCAATTTTGAATTAGGGCTTTATTTTGGATTTACACTTCAACTAGGCTCTACACATTTTCAAAGTTTCTGCAAATTGGCAAGGGGCTAGGACTTTCAATTTGTAAGATACTTAGGGAGTTTGAATTGATTTGGGGCTGGTTTGACTTGGTCTCTAGCCCAACTCTAGGGTTTGACCTAATTCGGCGTGGGAACGGCACTAGGTCTTTGAGACTTCCAAAGATTTTGAAAATTGGCAGGTAGCCAAGGTTCCTACACTCGTGGCTAGTTCTGAAATTTGAGGACTTTTCATCCACCAGAACCTTCCCAATAGCTCAGCCCTAGTTCTGCCACTTTCGGGTTCGGAGTCGAATACTCCTATCGGACTAGCAGTTTAGTAGCAATTTGGGGACAGCTTCCGAAGGGGAACAAGTAGGTGTCGGTCCTAGCTAGAGAATGCTAACTCACTCCACTGGTCATGGCTAAATCTGGTGTCTGTTTAATTTCCACCGAGGATGAGATATGTACATATTCTATAAAGTATCATCATATGGTATTTTAGTTTGAATAAGGTGTGTGTGTGCAGGTGTTTATGTAGGAAGATGATGCCATGTATGCATGAATGCAGAGCAAAAACCTAGTCGTCTAATTTGGGTATTACAGTGGATCCTCTCGAAGAGGAGGAAGACGCAATAGCATGGGCGACACTCAGCGAAGGAATCTCCCCGGCTGGTTCAATGGCGCCCTGGTCGAAGTCCACAGCAACGGAGGCCCGGCTGCGCACCATGGTAGGGGCAGGAGTGCTATCGCCGAGGGAGCTGATCGAATGGCGTCCCACCGACGGAGAGGAAGTCCCCACTCCCAATACCGGCAAACTCGTCGTCCACGCCACCTTCTTCCACCACGGCTTCTCTGTCCCAGTGCACCCCTTTTTGCATGAACTCCTGTACTTCTATGGGTTGGAGCTGCACAACCTCAACCCCAACGGAATGCTGCATGTGGCGTGCTTCATCACGCTCTGCGAATGCTTCCTCGGGATCGAGCCGCAATTCACGCTCTAGAGCCAGCTGTTCATCATCAAGCCCCAACCGAGCAAGAATAACCCGACTGTTGTCAGGGGCGCTGGATTTCAGCTGAGACCCGGGGCCGTCAAGTATTACCTGGAGCTGCCATTCCAGACTTCCAATAAAGGATGGCACTCGGAGTGGTTCCGAGCCCTCACTTCCAGAGTTCATGGGTCAGCCTCCCGAGATCAGGTCGAGTTGGACTGAGCTTCCGCAAGAATGGGAGCAGCCCGGGATCGAAGTTCTTATGGCTCATCTCTCCCAAGTGCTTCAGTCGGGAGTAACTGGGGTCGGTGCTGTAGCAACCTTCATCAGGCGCCGAATCCAGCCCGCAAAGCTTAGGGTCCGTCCGATGTATGAGTACACCGACCATCAAGATGTGACCCGGGAGACAAGCGACGAGCTCACGGAGGAGGAGGTCAAGCGCCGGGTCGGGAAGCTAATGGTCCAGGGAGCAGACCTGGACACCTCCAGGCATTCGGCGCCTTATAGCCTCGCCAACTCTCTGAATCAGGTGACCAGCCAATCTTCTGACTTCGTCATTTGTAGTCTATGCTTCAAACAAGTCATATTCGGTCTGCATCTATGCACCCCGACCTCGCAGGATCTATTCGGGTTCAGTTCTTCCGCTCCTTTTCTGGAGAAAGAGATCTAGAACCAGCCCCAATACCTTAACACCCCCAGCAGTGGGCAGCCGCTGTAGGGAAGTGCCTGACCGTCGTCCACTGGTGTCGGGTCATCAAAGGGAGGGGTATCTGTGACAGAGGAGCCCACTGCTCCTCCGCCGGTTGTAACAGCAGCTCCTGAGGAGGAAGCCTAGAAAGATGAAGATGATGTCCCCCTTCATGCACGGAGGAGAAGGAGGACAGCCACCGGCGCCGCCCCGGGGGGACAGGACGGCTCCTCCGCCTAGCCTGCCCCTATGGCTCTAGCCGCCGTCGCCGAGGAGACTCCCTGGGCAGCTAAGGATGAAGTCCCCCCCGATCGGAGGGGGAAAAGGACAGCCGATGCCGCCTTCGGGGGGCAGAGTGGCTCTCCGACATCGCCGACTCCAGCGGCCACTGCACCGAGGCGGCGGGCTCCGGGGCCCAGGAAACGTGTCCCCGTTCCCCGATCCATCAGGTACGCTACGGAGTAAACATCTCCTGCCTATTTTGTCTTCATAACGGAGAAAACTAATGAACCTGGATGTCTCTGTAGGCCAAGTAGAACGGGGGATATTCCAAGGGACTCGCCGAGTGCCCCGGGGTCCAGTCAAGGCGGGATCCAGTCGGGACCAGATGCCAGGCCCTCGTCTCCTCCGAGACCTTCTTCTTCACCGCTGCCTTTGTAATACCCAAAGTCGATAATTAGGTTTTGCCTTGCATCCATGCATACATGTCATCATCATCACCCACACCTTACTTAAACTGAGTTGTATATCAACTTTACTTTATAGAATATGTACATATCTCATCCTTGGTAAAAATTGTTGCAAACACCAATCAACGTATTTGAAATTTTCAAATTTTCAAACTAATATTAGCATGTGGAAGGGTGGATCATCATCCCTCTTTTCCCTTCCCTAGGATCAGGCCCAAGACCCTCTCGTGCCGTTAGGGTTTAGGGTTCGAATTGCAATTAAGGATTAAATTGTAAATTAAGGAATAAGGTATAATATTGTCGATGAAAAGTCCCCAAATTTTGCAAACACCCATGGTTAGGCAAAGTCTAGCCCCACACAAATTTTCAGAATTTTTGGATGGATTTAAACCCTAACTACAGTTCAAACCTAATTTTGAGCCACATGTGAAACTAAATTCAAATCCAGGTCAAACAATGTCCAAATCCTTTCAAACTTCTACAGTAGGTCCCACATAATGTTTGGAAGGCCCTGTAGAAATTTTAGAAATTTTGGACATGGTTTGGAACATAAAATGACGAAGGGGATAGCACTGAGAATAGAAATTAAAAAGAAAAAGGAAAAACCCTATCTACCCTGGGCCGAGACCCGCTCGACGGCCCACTCGGCCGGCCCACTCATCCCGCCGGATCCCCCTTCTCCCTCTGCCATCCCGGGCCCCCTGTCATCCCCTTCCTCTCTCAACCGCCGCGTGGGGCCCGCCTGTCGGGAGCTGGCCTCCACGTCGCCGCCGTTCGCTGGCCGTGGTGGGCGGTGCCCCCCCCGCAGCTGTCCGAACACCGCCGCCCCCTTTTAAGGCTCCTCCCGACAGCCCCCTCCTCCCTCCTTCTCGCGTTCTCCGCCCAAAACCTAGCTCCCTAGTGCCCTAGCTCTCCGCCGCTTCTTTCCCGTCGCCGGCCACCAACTCCGGCGAAAGATTCCCGAGCCTCCGGTGAGCAATCGCCCTTCCCTTCTTGCTCCCGAGCCTCCTCACTTCCTTCCTCACCTCCCCCTCACCCATTTTCCAGATCTGAGCCGAGCTACGCCGCACCACCCTTTCTTCCCCAACTCCGGCCGTTCCTCCGACGAGTTTGCACGGCTGCTCCGGTAAGTCCCCGACCCTCTCTTCCCCTTCCCGAGCACCCTCTAGTCCTCCCCATTCTCCTCACCCTTTTCCCTTTCTAGATCCACGCCCGAGAGCCCTTCGCCGGCATCACCCGAAGCTCGCCGCCGCCCTTCCTCGTCGCCGGCCTCGCTCCGTCCTCCCCAGCTCCCCCGCGACCACGCGTTGAGCTCGGGGTGAGCTCCTCTTCCCTCTAGCATCCTCGGCCGGGCTAGCCGAGCCCCGTAGCGCCGTCACGCTTGCTCCGGTGATGCTCCAGCGTGAGCACTGCCGCCGTGCTCCCGTCCAGCAGAGAGAGAGAGGGAGAGACCGAGGTGGCGCCCGCTGATTGGTCCATGCTGTCCAGTCAGCGGCTGCTGGCTCGGGTGTGCCCAGTCAGCCCTGTCCCAGGGGCCCCACACGTCGGTTGGGGGCGGTTATGTGTTGAAGTCTTGGAGTGAAACCCTCGGGTGCGCGTAGGATTTTAGGGTTAGGTCTGAGTAGCTCCCGGGTAGACTTAGCATTTTAGGGATTTGAACAGATTAGGGTTAGATTTTGTATAAAACTTCAAACCTTCATATCTTTCAAACCGTAAGTCCAAATTTGATCAAATTTTATATATTTGGAAAGCTCATGAAATTCTCTACAACTGGACGAATCAAAAATTTAATTTGAGCACATGCACAGTAGGATATGTATGGGTTGGCTATTCTGCTTCTGTCGCAAATCGGTAAACCCTAGCTTCGCGATCGTAGCTCCAGTTTGCACGACTTCAATCGCTCTGAACTTGTAATACCTACTGTAACCTGGTACTAGCATGTTGAACCAATTGGTCATGCCCCGCCACTAACGGCGCAACCCTAACTCATCGGAGCACCTTAACGTGTCATGCATGCATTCTAGCTACCACACATGCTTCCGATGAGCTAACCTAAGGTCATGCACATAGTAATAACTCCTCGACAACCACTAATCACATTAGACACATGCATCCTTCATCAAGCATTCATACATACATGCTGGTTGTTAAGTATTCCTTTATTGTCCTTTTCCGGTATCGCTCGCTTCAGAGCGCGAAGAAGGAGACCACCCGGCTTACGACTCCACGCAAGATCAGGAACAACCAGAGCAAGGCAAGCAGAGCTTGTTGCATCTTTACTTTCCGTACTCTTGTGTATGCCCTGTTTAGGTGTGTTTATGTGTGATGATTGCTGAATGCCATACTGAGGTTGAGCCACTAGTATGTGTACGGGATGTGTCGTACGTTGAGAACACCTAATGCTCTTCAACTGAAATTGCGTAAGTGAGATGTGAGAGCCGAGGGCGTGCACAAACGGGATACGGTTGGTGTTCATCGTAGCTATGACGGTGACCCCAGGAGTAAGTGAAGTTGTGTGTCGCCACACCAACCGACTGATCTTCAGCGTGTCACAATCCCCTTATCACGCGGGAACGTTAGCGGGAACCAACGCTGAGGTTATAGATGAGGTGAGTCTCCACGCACCGTGGAGGCTCGCTACCTCCTGCGGTATGGCACTCACTACACCTGCATGGGGATGAGTTGCCGATAACGGTTCGAGAGAGTAAAGTGAAAGTGTGTGTATGATGGATCGGTTTGGATTTTGACATAGGGGCTGCCCTAATTGAATTGGAATATGTTAAATGGATTCTTTTAGATTGGACTAATGGGCTGCCCCAAAGGACTTGGAATTGTTGATTGGATCTGGTGGTGATTTGTTTATAATTCGTATGTACCCTGAATTAGCCTGTTATCTACTTTGTCTTTACTTCACCCTGTTAATGCTATGTTCTTAATTTGTATATTGTTACTCTGAGAAGCATCATGTTTACTCCTGTTGTAGTAAATCCATGTGTAGGACATTTAATCAAGCATGAATAAGTCTTGCAAGTACTTTTGTACTCACCTAGGTTATTCCTAGAGCTTGCAGGTGAGCCGGTGGTCGAAGACTATTTTGACGACGCTTGAAACAGTGTTTCCTCGGTAGTGTTCGACTTATGGGACTGTTGTGGGAATGTTTTGGGCAGTGGTCGATGCGCCGCTGTGGGTCTTGCTTAGTTCTTCCGCTGCTACTCGTTTTACTTTATGGATTCGACTAAACCTTTCGGTTATGGCCGAGTGATGTAATATTTGTTCACAACGTGGACAACTAGTATTATCATCATATCGTAGTGCTTTGTTGTGATATACAAGATGTTATGTGGGCTGCCCATATGCAATGCGTGTATGATATGAAGTGTATGGGTATGCCGTGAAGAGTTACGGTTGTTCCCCTTTTTACTATGTCGAGTAGGAATCGGTTGAGTGACCCACTGGCTGAGATGCTGTGCCGGCCAGGCAGGGTGTGGGTGTATTCTACCGGGCTTTCGAGCGACCCACTAGCTCCCGAGCTAGGTTAGGGTGTGGGTAGAATCGCCGGGCTCCTCCGACCTTGCTTTGCGTGGTAGAATCCGGGAACGGCTCTAAATCTTCACCGGATCAGGGAACCGTATGTGGTTCTGGGAAGTTTAGTCGCTTCCGGCCGGCTTGCGTTGGTCAGGTGTCGGATCACTCTGCCTCGGTGAGTACAGCACAGGTACCGTGCCACTAGGTCGACTGGTCCTTCGGCCCTTGGCGACCATTCGTTCCTCTAATCATATGCAATTCCGGGTCCGTGACAGCTTGGTATCAGAGCCGAGCTGACCGTAGGAAGCCAATTGCAGGTGGTCGTTAGATAGGACTTGGCATCGCCGAGAAAACTATTTAAAAAGTTAAACCTTATGTTTAAAATTAGCAAGTAGATTGCTTTTTATTCCTTACCCTTATCACTCTTAGTTCTGAATGTTCTCCTCTATTGCATTTGTTTTTGCTTGTGTGGCTAACCCTATCCTCTCTAACCCTAAAATTGTATAGGATGGTGTACAGCATGGTGACCGACCCGAACCAGCTGGGAAGTTGGGCCACCCTGTTATGGAGAATGTTGGAACACCTCGATGTGCCCCAGGAAGACCTCCCCGCTTTCCATGCCAAGACCTATGAGGTTCACGGGAAGGCTCATTTTTGGATGGGATGGGTTACAGTGAGAGCCTCTGACCTGGATCAGACTTTTACGGCACCCAGAGCTGGTGATAATGATGCCTGACTTGAAGCAGCTAGGAAAGCAATTCTCTATATACGGCATCATTTTGATGAGATCTTCCGATTCTCCTAGTTCCGTCTCATTCCCCAAGCAAGTAATGAAGGCAATAATATTATGGTACCAGCGCCAAGTGACGACGAAGAAGATGAGACTGAGCTGGAGACTGCCAATCACATTGTCTCTGCGGAAATAATGTATGATGGGTTGTATTTGGATTATGGAAAAGCTACTCGAGAGGTGGAACGTCTGACAAGGGTGAACCGCAAGCTTCGTTCTGAATTGCGCTGGAGATGGCATGTGGCGAATGAAGATGAGTCCTGTGGCGAGAGCCCTTATGTTCCGGTACAAGAGCCGACCCCAACTCCACCCTGTGAGGCCAATCAACCCCGGAGTTCTGGAGCAAAGCCACGCAAGAGGATGACATCCCGTGAGTATCTGCGACTCTTCACCCCAAAACCCTCACGAGAAGGTACCTCGACACCAGCCGCTCCAGTCCCTACCTATGAAGCCGCTGCAGAAGAAGAAGAAGAAGAGGACCCGTTGATTCGTGTGTGGTAAACCACCAGTAACCCACCAACCGATGAAGAGTAAGATCAGCGCTTGGAGAATAGCAATGGAGGCTTACGAGACCTGCTGATTTAATGCAGAAGCTTCATAAAACCCTAATAGTGCTGTTCGGATTTTGGTATTAAGTAGAAGGTCT
Source organism: Stipa capillata (assembly GCA_019208055.1). NCBI lineage: Eukaryota > Viridiplantae > Streptophyta > Magnoliopsida > Poales > Poaceae > Stipa > Stipa capillata. Next base: position 150,424 of record JAGXJF010001823.1, on the reverse strand, counting down.
CATTTTGTGATGTAAGCCGAACCAAACCCTAGGTCTAAAGTATCTTTTGGAGGCATGTAATTAGGTATCGGTGGCTGCAATTTTTGGCACAACTGTAACGCTTATTTCACCATAAGGTGATCTAAACCGCAGCCCCATCCATGAACTATGTCGAACGCGTTAATGCAAATGAGGATTGTGGTCGATCGTTCTTGCCATGGTTTGTACTTCATTTTCTCGAGAAAGTGTGTATGAGATAATGTGCCATGTTCATGAATACCTCGCTGTACCATAGTGCAAATGTTTTGCTTCCCTAGTCTCTCGAGTTGCCGTCTCATTCCGTTGTCCTTGGTTGCAACAGGATGGCATCAGGAATGCATGGAGCTGCCCGTGGTCGCCGTGAACGTGAGGAGGAGGAAGTGCCACTCCCTCCCCAGCAGCCCAACATCGCGGACCTGCTTGTGACCCAAAATAGGATTCTGGAGCAGCTTGCGCGCAACCAAGGCGCAGGAGGTGGACAAGCTCGAGGCGGCCTATCCGAGTTCCAGCGGATCCAACCGCCGACCTTCGACCGAGCTGATGACCCTCTCGAGGCAGATAATTGGATCCGGACAATCGAGAGGAAGCTTCAGCTAGCTCAGTGTGTGGAGGCTGACAAGGTCAACTTCGCCTCCCACTACCTCAAAGGAGCCGCTGCAGATTGGTGGGAAAACTTCCTCACCATGCAAGCGCAGGGCCATGTGGTCACGTGGGATGAGTTCCGAAAAAGATTTCGTGAGTTCCATATCCCTTCAGGTGTTATGGCATTGAAGAAAGAGGAATTCAGGGATCTCCGTCAAGGCAAGAAGTCTATCTTGGAATTTCTGCACGAGTTCAACCATCTCGCACGGTATGCACCACGTGAGGTGTCTACGGATGAAGACAGAGTGGAGAAGTTCATGGGCAAGCTAAATGAAGAGATGCAGGCTAAGCTCGCCGCAGTTGACGTACGCAATTTCCAACACCTGGTAGATAAGGCAATCAAGATAGAGGCAAAGGAATCAGCTTTCAGTCAGTCTCGCAAGCGCGAGAGAGAAATGCAGAGATCGGCTGCCAGCAGTTCACAGAAGCCGCGGGTGTGGCAGCAGCAACCACCACCCCGTCCTACGGGGCAATATCCACCAAGGCCCCAGGGTTATGCATCGCGTCCCTAGCAACAAAGTTCTCAGCCTCGTCCTCAGGGAGGACAGCAGCGACCTTTACCTGACTTAAGCAAGGTTAGATGCTACAATTGCGGGAACATGGGGCACTTTGCAAACCACTGCTCTCTTCCACGCACGGGAAACACCTATGCCCCCAACCTGCAGCAAGGGCAGACAAGAGGAGGTCCCCAAGTCAAAGGATCAGCGCCCACCAAGCCCCAAGTCCCCGGCCGTGGCAGAGTGAACCATGTCACAGCCGAAGAAGCACAGGATGCGCCAGAGGTGGTGCTGGGTACGCTCTCCGTGAACTCAACTCCTGCCACCGTTCTTTTCGATTCCGGAGCATCCCATTCATTCATATCCCGTAAATTTGTGCATGAGAACCATGTTCCATCATCAGCATTGTATCCTCCCCTCCTTATTGCAACACCTGGTTCGGAACTAAGAACCGAGTCTGTCTGCGAAGGTGTTAAGATAGAAATTGGTGGGGAATCCTTTCTGGCCAACATGGTAGTTCTGGGATCAGCAGGATTAGATGTTATATTGGGCATGAATTGGTTGATACAGCATAAGGCCAAGATAGACTGTGCCGGAAGATCAGTGTCCCTTACCTCTGATTCCGGTAAAGAAGTGATGTTCGTGTCCTCGTCTCCATCAGGATGTCTCTTTGCCCTGAGTGGTACCCAGGACCAGGGGATTGAGCTTGTCCCTGTGGTATGCGAATACCCAGATGTCTTCCCCGAGGAATTACCGGGTATGCCCCCTGATCGTGCAGTGGAGTTCGTCATCGATCTTCCACCTGGAACCGCTCCTGTGTCAAGGCGCCCTTATCGGATACCACCGAATGAATTGATAGAGATGAAGAAGCAACTCCAAGAGCTTGAGGAAAAGGGTTTCATCCGACCTAGTTCATCGCCGTGGGGTTGTCCTGCAATGTTTGTGAAGAAGAAAGATTCAAGCCTAAGGATAGTAGTTGATTACCGTCCGTTGAATGAGCTCACAGTGAAGAACAAATACCCTCTTCCCAGGATCGATGACCTATTCGATCAGTTGATCGGAGCATGTGTCTTCTCCAAAATTGACCTCAGGTTGGGCTACCACCAGATAAAGATCAGATCCGAAGACATTCCAAAAACAGCCTTCACTACTCGTTACGGGTCATACGAGTACACTGTTATGTCCTTCGGTTTAACCAATGCCCCTTCCACCTTTACACAACTCATGAACTCAGTATTCATGGAGTATCTGGATCGATTTGTTGTCATCTTCATCGATGACATCCTCATCTATTCCAAATCTGAACCGGAGCATGAAGATCACTTGAGAATGGTACTCGACAAACTCCGTGAGCATCGTCTGTACGCCAAATTCTCAAAATGTGAGTTTTGAAAGCACCAAGTGGAGTTCTTGGGCCATGTACTATCAGCTACAGGTGTCGCGGTGGACCCGAGTAAAGTGCAAGCCGTCCAAGAATGGAAGCAGCCTAGGTCAGTTACCTAGATTCGCAGTTTTCTAGGTCTGGCAGGCTATTACCGTCGGTTCATCGAAAGCTTCTCTTCCATAGCAAAGCCAATGACCGAACTGTTAAAGAAGGACAAGAAGTTTGTGTGGTCCGACAAATGTGAAGAAAGTTTCCAAGAGCTCAAGAGGAAGCTAACCACAGCCCCAGTGCTTACCCTCCCAGACGTCCACAAGGATTTCGAAGTTTATTGTGATGCCTCTCGGAATGGGTTAGGTTGTGTCCTCATGCTAGAAGGCCGCGTGGTAGCTTATGCTTCACGTCAATTGCGTCCTTATGAGGCCAACTACCCCACCCATGATTTGGAATTAGCTGTCGTAGTGCATGCCCTGAAGATTTGGCGCCATTACCTCATCGGTAATCGCTGCGAAATCTATTCTGACCATAAGAATTTGAAATATTTGTTCACCCAACCAGATCTGAACCTTCGCCAAAGAAGATGGCTTGAGCTCATTAAGGACTACGATTTGGGTCTAAACTATACTCCCGGCAAAGCTAACGTCATTGCCGATGCTCTTAGTCGGAAAGCTTACTGCAATAACACCATGATTATGGAGCAACAACCACCCCTTCATGAAGAATTTCAGCGGCTCAATCTGGAGATGGTTAAGCAAGGTACCCTTGCCACTCTTGAGGTAAAACCATCCTTAGAAGACCAAATCAAGGCTGCCCAAGCTCAGAATGTCGGTATGCAGAAAATCCGAGAAAAAGTGAAGGATGGAACAACGACCTGTTTCACCGAAGATAAGGATGGAGTACTGTGGTTTGGAAAAAGACTCGTGGTGCCCAAGGACCAGCAACTAAAGGACCTAATCCTTCATGAAGCACACAACTCCCCGTTGGCCATTCACCCCGGCAGTACTAAGATGTATCAGGATATTCGTCGCCGATTTTGGTGGACCCGAATGAAGCGGGAGATCGCTCGATATGTCGCAGAGTGCGACGTGTGCCACCGTGTGAAGGCCGAGCACCAAAGACCAGCGGGCCTACTTCATCCACTCCCTATTCCCAAGTGGAAATGGGAAGAGATTGGTATGGATTTTGTGGTAGGTTTACCGAAATCCCCAAAGGGCAATGATGCAATATGGGTGATTGTGGATCGCCTTTCCAAAGTCGCTCACTTCATCCCCGTGAAGACAACACATAAAGTAAGCCACCTAGCAAGGTTGTACATCGCCCGGGTTGTTTGTCTGCATGGTGTTCCCAAGAGGATCGTTTCAGATCGAGGCACCCAGTTCACCAGCCGGTTCTGGAAGTGTTTGCACGAGGCATTGGAAACCTCTCTGTCTTTCAGCACCGCATTTCATCCTCAAACCAGAGGTCAGGTAGAACGGACAAATCAAATCCTTGAGGACATGTTGAGGTCATGTGCACTTACATTGGGTTCCAATTGGGAAGACTGCTTGCCATACGCAGAGTTTGCCTACAATAATAGTTATCAGACTAGTCTCGGTATAGCACCTTTTGAAGTACTTTATGGAAGGAAATGTAGGACTCCATTGAACTGGTCCGAGACTGACGAGAGACAATTCTTTGGACCCAATCTAATTGAGGGTTAGTTCGAGTGGGTTTGTGAGCTAGAGCACGAGCAAAGGTTCCTCCAAGAGATTGCTGCTGCATCATCTGTTACTCTTGGAGTTTGTCTGCTCCTAGACGGGTGTAGGAGTTGCTGGTATCACCCAAGCTTGTGTGGGTTGAACCAGTAGTTTGTGAAGGTGTTCTGAGGTCTACCTGCTGCAAGGCAAAAGGATCTCCACAAGCAAAAGGAAGAGTCCTGAAGGATCAGGTACTCGGAGAAGAAGCACGGTTTCGTGCTGGCCAGCTCTTAGGAATGGTCTCTCCAACGGAGACGTACCTTCTCTGCAAAGAGTTGGGAACTTCGGTGAAAAACCCCTGAGTCTCCTTTACTTTCTTGTATTGCATGCATATCTGCTTATACTTGCTTGCTTGTGTCTCTTAGACCTGATCTGCTAAGTTTACCTTTTTACCTGTGCTAGATTTCCTTTATACCTGTGTGTGATCACCTGTTACTCAGTTGCTTCATTCACTTGTATTCACCTGTATCAGCACCTGTGTAATAAGCAGTCTAAGTAAAGCACCTGTGTTAGGTTAACTCTTCACCTGTGTCTTCCACCTGTGTGACAGCTGTGTGTTAATTTACACATAGTTTCCACCTGTGTCACTCACCTGTGTCACAGCTGTCCACTATTAACTTGTGAAGTTAATCTGACAACTCAAACAAAAGATTAAAAGAGGAAAATTTTATAAGCCAACTATTCACCTCCCCCTCTAGTCGGCATCTCGGTCCTTTCAACAGGTCCTTTTCATCAAGAATGAGTCATGTGCTGTCCATAACCGTGGACACGGCTAATCGATTAGTTTATTACTCTGCAGAGTTTGTACACTTTACCCACATGACACAATCCCGCCTTGTTGCCACTGGCCGTCGCCAGCATTACAACAGGGAGATTGTGATGAGGTCTTTTAACTAGATCCCCCTAAGGTGTGACATGTCCACCGGGTCTGGCTCGGAGCCGAGAGTATGTCCCCGCACTCTGGTCCCCCCATCTGTGCCGAGGGTCCTCGTCGCTACGTCCACCCCTTCTGCGGTACGGCAACATCGGCACCAAAGGCTGACTAACCTACTTGACCAAGTCATTGCCCATATAGCATGTGGTTGCACTGTTGACACTTCTCCAACTTCAAGACTTCGGCCTTAAGCGGTACGGACGACCAATGGTTCCTTTCAACCGGCCTTCTGCGGGTAGGACAACCATATGCTCCTTCATCACATGATCCAGCTGTCGCCCGCACCATATTAGATGGTAAGTTTCACTTAGAGTAGAATAGGAAGAATAGAGAGAGAGGGAATCATCGGGCATCCGGCCCTAGCTCAGCGAGCTCAACAAGTTTCAACAAGGATCATCGATCCGATATTCATTCCTCCGTAGAGGCAAATCAAACAACCTAAAGATGTATGATTAAGCATGGCTAAGCATTCTCTACTCTATTCGGAATAAAACCTATTATACTACTCAGGGTATCAAGTAAAAAGGGCAACAAGCGGACAGGGTAAAAGTGTGTCAATCGACACGTTAGCTACTGGATTAAAACAGCATGCATATTCGTAAAAGACAAAATATTAATGACTTCAAAAATATAGGATCAAGTATGATCAAGAAAAAGGGCATGCCTTCGTGGTAGTACTCTCCTTCTTCAGTTGCTTCGGTTGCCGGGTCGGTCTCTTCACTCCCTATTATCGTAACGCAATGAGCAAAGCAAATAAATAACCAACTCCAATAAGAATAACTCGGAAGCAACACGAGAAGAAGCACGACGAAGGTAAGATGAGGTGGAAGGGAACGATGGCGTGATAGCGTCATCGCGAAGGAGATAGAATGGTCTTCTAGGATTGGCCATAACCATATACAACATATATAACTAACATGTATCCCCTACCGGGTATTAAAATAATCAAACATATACATACATACACCCTATCATGCTATTAATCATAATAAAAGGACAACAAATCATAATTAACCACAAATAAATATTTAGGTGTATCCTAAATATTTATAATGGTTAATAGCAGTAAAGAATAAGTTAACAACATCTAATCATATTTACACATGTTTTCTATTAATTTAAAGACTAGTAATTAAGCTAAAATGTATTCTCTACTATTAACATGAGCTAACTAAGCATGAAACATCTTGGAACATGTTAACAGTACTGGAACAGTACCAAAAATGATTTCATAATAATTTCTAATCTGAACATTATTTAATTAAAGTATTTTCTAGCATTTCTAGCGTAACAAATAAGTAGAAAATACTAATTATCATCAATAAATAATATAATTGGACTAACATCTTATATTACCAATTCCAGAGACATTTCATGTTCAACCATGTTCTGGAAATATATTTTAACCAATTTAAACTATTTTTCTAAGCATGGAAACTACCCTAAAAATATAGTAAAACATTATTTAATTAAGCTAAATGAGTTTTCATGACTTTTCAACATTCACATAACATAATATGAATTATTGGGTACTAGACATGCATTTTTAGAGGCTAAAACAGATTTATAAATGACTTATTACTAGAAACAGTCTTCAAATAACAATTTTAAATGGATCTAGAACATTTCTTGATTTCTATAGCTCAAACCATTGCAGGGAAAATATTTTGGTTTACATGGTAAATGAGTTCTAGGGTTCTCTGATCCTAGAAAAAAATTGGATTAAAATAACAGAGAAGATTTCTATTTTTAATAAATGAAACAGGAATTATTTTAATTTTAGGAAATTCTATACATGTCTAAAAATTATGAAAATTTCCAGAACTACTCCTTAGCATACTAATGATCTACAGAAAAAGATTCATCTCAAAATAATCAACCAGTACAAAGATATCACAAAATTTGCTCAAATTTCATATTAATTTAATTATAATTCAAAATCCGACGGTCGGATTAAAAATCCGATTGCATCGTTGGATTCGTGGGGTTCTAAGGGTTCCATTTTACTCCTAAGATCAAAGATCGGACAAGGATTGGTTGGAGCCAAAAATTGGGCAAAAGGGGAGGCAAGATGGCTACTGTACATGCTACAGTACCACGAGGTACTGTTCATACATGCACTGTAGCAGAGAGGTTTGGGGACGAAACAACTCAAAGTTGCACCAAGGAGATGATCTAGAGACAAAATTGGTTGAGGTGTTTTGATGTAGGGGTTGATGGGAGACTACCTCGAAGAGGGATTAGAGAGAGACTCACCGTATGCGGAGAAATTGAGGAGAGGAGTAGTTCACCGGAGTTGGGGAAGATGACGCGGTACGGTCGGAGTCGTGGATGAAACTTGCGATTTGTTGCGGTAGGAGGTGCGCGCCGGCGTGGGGAAGCTCCTCGTGGCCACGTCTCGGGTGGAGGTGCACCGGTGTCGCCGGAATTGCTCGCCGGAGTGGTCGCCGGAGTTGGGGAAGAAGAAGAGGTGGAGAGCAAAAACTTTGGAGAAGAGGCAAAGGAATAAATCACAGGGGAGAGAAAGGGGAGAGGAAAAGCCACGAAATAATGGCAATTAAGCCTGATTAAGGAAATCAAAATTTTCGGAATTTAATTTCCAACGAACGGAAATTAACCAGCGGCGGCGACGCGTCAATCGCGCGAGGCACGCACGTGCTGGCTGCACTGGAGCAGCCGGGGCAGCCAAGGCCTTTTAGGCCGGCCTCAGGCGTGGCCCACAGGGAGCAAGGGGCCCAAGAGGAAAAAGAAAAAAAAAGAAAAAAATGAGAGGAAGAAGAGAGCCCAAGAGGAGAAAGAAGGGGACAGCCCAAGAGGGAGGGAGAGGTGGCTGGATGGGCCGGCCTAGGAGGGGGGTGAAATGGGCCTTTGGCCCAGGTTTTCAGGAAAAAGAAAAAAAATTATTTTTGGAATAAAAATAATCCAGAAATTCAAAGAAAGGCTTTAAAAATATCAAAACACCTCCGAAAATTCCAAAAAAAATTCAATAAATCAATTTGAGCATGGGGAACTCAATAAAAATATTTTGGGGAAAATTTTTCAAACGATGCTCAAAATAAAAATCAAAAATACTCTTTTAGCTCTCAAATTAATTCAAAACCTTGAATTAATTTGAAATAAAATCCAATAAAAATACTTTTAACATATATTACATAGTTGCACATCCTTCTCTCTTTAAAAAAAATTTCAAGCCCCAAAAAAAATCGAGGATGTTACAGCTTGTCAGTGGAGGGCAATCGACGCCGAATACCTAGATTTCGGTAGTGATCCGAGGAATATCAGATTTGGTATGAGTACGGACGGAATAAATCCATTCGACAATATGAGCAACAGACATAGCACATGGCCCATTGTTCTTTGGATCTATAACCTCCCTCCATGGTTGTGCATGAAGCAAAAGTACGTGCACCTATCTATTCTCATTCAAGGGCCAAAACAACCTGGAATGGATCTTAACGTGTATCAATAACTACTGAAGGACGAACAAGCTACGCTATGGAAAGAAGGGGCTCAGGTCTGGGACGCGGATAGAGAAGAGTTCTTCACTCTGAAAGGCCTGTTGTTCACAACGGTGCAAGATTATCCTGCGTACGGGAACAACGCGTGTCAGTGCACCAAAGGATACGAAACATGTGTTAAGTGCATGGAAGAAACGACAAGTATTTTCTTAGAGGGCTCTAGAAAAATCGTGTTCATGGGACACCGAAGGTGGCTGACCATGAATGATCCATGAAGAGAGGACACAGAAAGGTTCGACGAAACAAAAGAAATCCGTCCAAAGCCTCGCGAGAAGACCGGACAAGAAATCTATGATCTCTTGAATGAAATGGATGAAGTTGAGCCAGGAAAAGGAAAGAAACAAGCACTGGTAAAGGGCGTCTGGAAAAGGAAATTTATTTTCTAGGAATTGCCTTACTGGCCTCACTTAGACACACGTCACAGCATTGATGTAATGCATGTCGAGAAAAATATCTGCGACAGCTTGCTTGGTCTCTTGCTCAACATTCCGGACAAGACAAAAGATGGACCAAAGGCACGAGCAGACATGCAACACATGAATATAAGACCTGAGCTGTGGGCAACCAGAGAAACGACTAAGGCAGGGAAGAATGGTATCAGAGTCAAGACCAGCTGTCCTACTGCCTGCTACACTCTGAGTAGAGACGAGCTCCATAGCCTTTGCGAATACCTCTATGATGTTAAAGTTTCTTCGGGTTACTCTGCAAACATCCGAAAACTTATTGACATGAAGACTCACCGACTGATTGGCATGAAGTCTCATGACTGCCACGTGATGATCACACAGATATTGTCTGTTGCAATTAGAAGTATCATGGAGCCAGGTGTCCGCAAGATGATCACTGATCTTTGTAACTTCTTCAACACTATCTGTCAGAAGTCAATCACGGTGCAACGTTGCCTAAAACTGAAGGCTGAGATCACTGTCATACTATGCGAACTTGAGATGTATTTCCCTCTAGCATTCTTTGATGTCATGGTACATCTCATGATCCATATCGTCCCAGAGATACTAGACCTTGGTCCGTGTTTTTGCACAACATGTACCCGTTTGAAAGGTACAACGGGGTTATCAAGCGCTACGTTCATGACAGAGCGCATCCAGAAGGTAGCATCGTCCAAGACTATGCTATCGAAGAGGACATCGAGTTATGCACGGATTACATGCGTGATCAAAAACCTATAGGTGTTCCAGTTTCGCAGCACACAGGCAGGCTCGACGGTAAAGGTGTGATAGGGCATAAAAATTTACATGTGTATCGATCGGAAAGATCAGATGACTACAACAGAGCACATTTCATGGTGTTGCAACACTTGGCTGTGGTACAGCCTTATATTCAGATCCACATGAAACAATTGCGTGAAGCGAATCCAAAAAGGACACAGTTGCGCTCACGAAAGAGCATAACGCAAAGTTCTCCGGGTGGCTAAAGGTCTACTGGTATGAAAGAGAGCCGTCAACTGGAGAAGAAGAAACAGTCCGAATGTTGTCACAAGAACCCGATAGCAAAGTCGTGACGTGGCAATCGTATGATATCAACGGATACACATTCTACACCGAGGCTCAAGACCGGCGCAGTACGTACCAGAACTGCGGTGTAACGCAGGAGTCTAGAACTGGTCATCATGGTAAGAAGTGTAGGTACTATGGCGTGATCGAAGAGATCTGGAAACTTGACTATACCATGACCAAGATCCCCATGTTTCGTGTCAGATGGGTGAAAGACGTACGGAAAACCTTCTCCATGTCACGATGATACTTGGCCCGACCGTTGAAGCTCCAGAACCCCACAGCCGCCTTGTCCGCTGTCGGCGTCGGGGCCGGGGTTCAGCAGGAGGACAGGGAGGGGGAGGATTCAGGGCAAGAAAGAGGGGAGAACTTACCAGAGAGAAGGCGGTCGTCATCACCGTCGTCGGATGCGTCGCCAGTAGCACCACGTCTCCGCTCGTCGACGTTTCTTCTGCCGCCACTCGTTCGCCTCGGTCGTAGTGGTAGGGTTTCTTGCGCCTCGTGTGGTTTTGTTCCACTGGTCAGAGGCGATTATTTTGCCCCCCGTGGATCGGAGCGGATTGGAATGGTTTGGACTGGGAATTTCCCCACCCCGGCCCAAACCAAACACGCAAATTGGAATCCACGGGGAACAGTCTCCGGCCGGGACGGACCACGTGGATTGGGCTGCGATCCCGGGCGATCCCGCCCAAACCAAACAAGGCCTGGGGGATTCTGTGCTACCGATGTTGCAACCATATGCTCAAACCGCAAGTCTGTAACCAACTCGATTCAGAGAATGAAAACTAGAATCTGATCTCAATCTTCCTCATTCTTCCTTGTGCCCATCTCTTCTTCCCAGCAAGCGTTGTATCCTCCTGGCGTCCCGGTCACCGACAGCAATAGGGTCCCTTACATAATCTCATCCGCCACCCCCTCCGCAATATGGACATGGCCAATTCTGTCCCAGACAGATAGGAACTCCAAAATCTGTCTGCATTAAGATCTGGGCCAACTTCGGAGACCCAAGCTCCATCCAGTGCCTCTGACACCAGACTGGAGGCCCTAGTTCTGGTCGAACTTGCAAATCACAAAATTTTCCTAAACAGTGCTGGCACCTTTCTTTTCTTTGTAGCGGGTTCCTTGGCATGAACTGATGCAGAAGCTGAACCATTTATTAAGTCAGAAAGTGCATCCCGACCAGAAGTGCATCCCGACCAGAACTAGGGCCTCCAGTCTGGTGTCAGAGGCCTAGGTTCAGCTTCTGCATCAGTTCATGCCAAGGAACCCGCTACAAAGAAAAGAAAGGTGCCACTGCTATTCAGGAAAATTTTGTGCTTTCTTTTGCTATTTCAGAATTCTAAGAATTTGTAATGCGCCAGAATTTTATGTCAGCCTTTATATAAAATTCACACTTGTGTGGCAGATTTTCCATTAGGTTACAATTGTGTGTGAATTTTGGATGCCACTTTATGTGCCCAGGTTACAGTTATGTGTGAATTTTGACTGCCACTTTATGCACCAGCTTCTATCAGTATTTATGCTCTTATCTACATGTGGCAGTTCCAGTCATTATCAGACAGACTTTACATTTACAATGCTATCACCTTCTGTGCATCTGTTCAGTACTGTAATATGCAGGCATGTCATGCCAATCATAATGCTTGAAAAATGAACATTAACAGTCACTTCATAGCCAAGACCAGGTGATTCCTTCACTCAACTGTCTAGAACATGAACATACATTGCATTTGTTTCTCACAAAATACCAGGAAGGAAACACAGACATTCCTAACTCGTGTAACTGATAAAACATCCACATTTTTTGCAACAGGGCAACACCATCGGTGCGACAAGCACTATCCTCTTCAGGGTGCAACCAATAAAGATCAATGAAATAAAAAAAACAAGTACAAACCCTTGTTAAATATAGTCCAATGCATACTTGTAGCAAGAAGATTCTTGAAGGTTCGTGAGCTCTCAAGAATACCTAAATATTTACCATGGGAGATATTAGAAATAATTCTTCATGGCAAAGTAAGAAACTTCTAGAAGACATTGGAGATTACAAGAGAAAGATAGTTGAGGAGAATGCTCCAGAAGAAATCAAGAATAAGGATGGAGAGATATTTCTAGAGGATGACTCTAGAATTATGGAATATTAAATAAGTAGATATTTTAAAAGAGAAATCTAGAGAATAGATATTTCTAGTGTAGGGGTTTGAATGTGTGCCACTTGGCACTAATCCAACGGACATGTGTAACTATAAATAAGGGTGCCACCCCTCCTCCCATGTAAGAAGAAGGGAAGAGCTACCACTACTAGCCACCATGAGTATGAGAGAGTGTTAGGGAATGTGGCATAAAGTTCTAGGTAGTGGTAGGTTAGAATAGTGTTGTATTAAAGTTTCTTGTAGTGAATAAAGGAGTTCTCTTGTGTAAGTGTGGTCTCCTGGGTAAGCCACGTACTTCTAGTACTTAGTGCTTGTTGAGTTGTGATTCGACGTGAGCGACTCGGTCGTCCGAAATCACAACGGTGTTTCAACGTGAGTGACGCAGCCGCCCGGAAGCAAAGTACTAAGTATAGAAGTAAAGGCTCGTCGGTGTCGAGAGTGTGTGTAGGTCCTCATATAGTGTGAGTAGTAAGGGCCACCTTGAGGGAGCCATCCCCAACAACCCTGAATCATAAGCTTAACCCTGCAACCAACAAATATTGCTACAGTACACTTAGCCCTGGAACTTCCACCACCAAGAAACCAGAACTTCAACCACTGTGGAACACCATCAATCTTATACGACAGAAGTTATGCCCAGATTAATCTAGAAAACTCAACTGAGTTCTGGAAAATCAAAACATTCTCAACAGGAACCTGGCAAGTGATAAGTCTTACAACTTTTATAGTAATCAAGTTGCAAGTCTAGATATTAAATAAATTTTAGATAAAACTAAGAGCCCACAGCTTCTTGATCGTCTTCCTCTTCTGCCACAGCTTGTGCAGAGCACTATCTGCATACACCCTGCCAAAACAAAATTAACATTATTCAGATTTAACTTAATTGCAATATCAGGAACACAATTAGAAAGAAAGATTACTGAAATAAACCTAGACTAGCAGTAGCATATGCTTTTTCAATACCAAGACTAGAACAAAACAAATACAAACAAATATATTTAGATTGGAGACATACTGATCCATCCCTGCCATGAAATGATTGGAAGGTTGAATTCAGTATGGAAAAATGAATCAAGAGTATATTTCGAAGTTTGCTAAAACTATAGTATTTTTCAAATTCGCCAGGTTTTGAATTTCAACTGATACAATCATCCCATGTAGCAATCTTTCCAATCCAAAAATCTGTGAGTCCAACATTAGATTCAAGCATGTTTTGATCATAGCAAAATTATGGACACAAACTTCATATTAGTAGTGTCACGCGTACTATTATACCCCCATATAACTTTCAAAATAGCATGCAAACAATTTTCATCAGAAAGATAACAATCAATGCAGGAGATACAATGCCAGCTTTCGTGAGATTATAACATCAATGAGGCACTCCAGACAACAATCTTTGACAATTACAGGGTTACATGGATGAAATTATACTTTTCAAGATGAAGGACATACCTGGTCCTGGACCCAGCTTATATTTGTCCACTTAGCATAGGGGGGCAATAAGTGCTGATCAAAGGGCAACTTATGCCATAAGTTGTTTATCAAAAAATGTGCTTCAGCTGTAGGGCCAAACAGGGGAATAAGGTAATTCACAAGCTGTTCCATGTGGAGGAGGGTATAAGGTATTTGACAGAAAGGCTCAATCAGATCAAAGGCAGGCCCATAAGGGTGCTCGAACGGATCCCTGAGCAGTGCTACCAATATATTCCCAAGTTCTTCTATTGTACCTCTTACTGGCGTAACGATTGGACGTTCTGGTGTAAGAGTGACGCCGCCAGACTTTAGATCACGCATCTTTTGAGACCAAGATGCCCAATAATCAACCATAGGATGAAGACCTCCTGGTGTTAACAGCTCTGCAGGAAATATTTTCCCCAGTTCTGCAAGCACTTTAATTCCATAAACCATATCTGGCATGCTCCTATCAAACCAGATTTCACGCCTAAGTATATGGTTGATCGTTTGGTTGCGGCGGATCCGCTCTCCTGGAAATCTTGTCACGGAATGGTTCGTGATCAATCTTTTATCGGTGAAAGTGGCACTCTTGAGATATTGTAGAAAATGCAGAAGATCATCGGGCAAATCGAGCTTCTCAATTGTCAACCCAGTTGATTTCACAATTAAGAGATTGAAAAGATCATACACTAAAAGATACGGACATCCAGTTCTTCACCATTATTGACTAGAGATGTACTATTGAACATAATGCCACCAACTGTGGTAGACCACAACAGGTTATCCAAGCACATAAGCTCACTAATGTTCACGCCTCTCATCAAGTTAACAGTTGCAACGGCAGCAGCATCACGAAGAAAAAGAAGTTCCAAATTCCCTATAGTGTATTTGCCATGTTGACTAATGTCTTCAGGCCTGATCAGACTAGTTGGGCAAAGCGGCTTCAAGATACTTCCTCTGACCAGTTTTTGTTCGAAACAACACCAGCTCTCCTTCTTCACATCGTACTCATCATTGAAACTGTTAATGATAATGCATATATTGTGTCACCCACTAATGTTTGAAACCACTAAGTGCAGAAATAAATATAAACTAAAATATATCATTGTACATTATCTCCCCCCCACCCCACCCCCAACCAAGTACTAAAAATGTGTGGATTACTTACACCAGTTGACGAACAACTGGAATTTGTTCACGAACAACTGGAATTTGCTCGAGGTGAAGACTTCCTGCAGAGCTGAACATCCTACGGAGATGCATATCTGCAACCAAAATAGCCACATGAGCACCATAGAAAGGAGTAAACCACATCAAATTCTATCAACTGCATATAAACAAGAGACATGACATTTATCATCTCAGTAGCAAGCCATTTATCAATGATCATCTAAGCCTTATATGCACGAACATTTTAGTGTTGATGCCATATCAAAAGAAAGATCATCAGTTTGTCCAAAAATTCCACAACAAGTAGTCACAGAGAAAGAAAGGTACTAGTGTACTCACATGAGATTTGGAATTTGGGACAATGTGGAAGGGATGGACATTGCAACCATTCAGAAAATGGGAACTCAAATATATATTTAATGCTGCCAAACAAGTAAATATGACACTTTAACCATCCAGGAATGGGAATGATGTCTGTATCCTAGCCATAGTTACCGAATTCGCTGGGACAAGCTTCGAACCCCGATCCTGATCGATCGCACCCCGAGTCGTCGATCTCTAACGAACCAAAAAAAATCAAATCGCAGGCAAGAACTAACCTCCAGCAGCGCCACGACGGTGACGGCGGCAAAGATGTGGTAGCCGGCGCATCCCTGCCGCGCAGAAGCAGCTCCTCGTGTGGTCTGCCAACGTGGATGGACGCCCAGCCCTTGGAGCCCCACTAGTCGTGTGACATGAACGCAGGCAATGACGGCTGTGAGGACGCTGCGGCCGCCGCGGCGTGGATGGACGCCCAGCCCCTAGAGTGTGAGGATCGGAAGACCGTGAGTAATCTTTCGACACGCACGCAAGAAATCAGCAAAATTGGGGAATAGTTTGGATAAATCAACGGAGAAGGAAACCTAGCTACGATACACTATGATATGGAATTTCTTTCTCTCCTTTCATTCCAGGAAGTTCTGGGCTTATATACCCAAGCCACGTTTTTTTTACAGGGTTGGAATAACGGCAAGTAGCTGACGGTAAGCAGTAATTAAAGTCTCGATTACAAGGCTCCACAGCCATCCTACGATTTCACTAGATCTTCACCGCTTCAATCGTAGCCGCTGCTTAACTGAACGAGTTGATTACTTGCCATCTTCAGGTAACACTTGCAGTTCAGGGTCCTGACAATGCCGCCCCCTTAGAACAAACCTTGTCCTCAAGGTGAAAATGCTAGAAATGTATGAAGCATGAACGGAACGTCTTCCCAAGTCGCGTCCTCTGGTCCCAGATTTTCCCAATGAATGAGCCACTGAGCTACAGCTTGTCCTTTGCGCTGAATGATGCGACGCTGTAAAATTGCAAAGGGGGCTGTTTTAATCTTGCCATCTGCAGTGACAAGAGGCACATGAGGGAGAGGAACAGCCTTGGACCCAGGATGTTTCTTTAGTTGGCTGACGTGGAACACTGGATGTATCGAAGTCTGTTGAGGTAGCAGTAACTTATAAGCAACGTTGCCGATCTTCTGAAGAATCTTATAAGAACCATAGAATTTGGACCGAAGTTTCAAAGAGCCGCGCAGACCAAAAGCGTTTTGCCGATAAGGTTGCATCTTGATGTACACCATGTCTCCTACTTGAAGAGTGCGCTCAGTCCTGTTCAGATCCGCAAAATGCTTGATTCGATTCTGAGCGTCATGGAGATTCTCTTTCAATTTCGTGAGCAACTGCTCCTTGGCAGTTAAGGTGACCTGTAGAGCAGGTGACAGAGAAGGTGGTAGGGCAAATTCGCCAATCTGTGGGGGAGGAAACCCATAGAGAGCCTGAAAAGGTGTAACTTGCAATGATGTGTGATAATTTGTATTGTACCACCATTCGGCCAGAGACAACCATTTCATCCATAATTTGGGTTCTTGAAACACCATACAACGTAAGTAGGATTCGAGGCATTGATTTACCCGCTCAGTTTGGCCATCGGATTGAGGGTGATATGAAGTGCTGAATCTGAGAGACACTTTCAGAGCTTGAAACAATTCCTGATAAAGCTTACTAGTAAATATTCGATCTCTGTCAGATACAATCACCATAGGTAATCCATGCAATTTGAAGATGTTATTAATGAAGACTTGAACCACTTGTTGGACTGAATATGGATGGGACATAGGCAGAAAATGAGCATATTTTGTTAACCTGTCAACGACCACCAGGATCACGTCCTTTCCTTGAGAGAGAGGCAAAGCCTCAATGAAATCCATGCTGATGTGGGACCATGCCATTGTAGGAACAGGAAGAGGGTCAAGTAAACCAGGGGAAGAATTATGTTCCACTTTACTGAGCTGACAAATTGGACATTCAGCTACATATGTTTCCACTTGTTTCTTCATTTTAGGCCAGTAAAAGAGTCTTTTCAGACGATGATAAGTAGCTCGTATGCCCGAATGCCCTCCAATAGCAGAATCATGGAAATATTGCAAAAGTTGAAGCCTGAGATCAGTGGAGGCCCCAACATAAAATATGTTGGCATATTTAATAAGACCATCAGCTAGAGAAAATTTTGGATGAGGATCAACATCTGTGGCCAATTTCTGAAGTAGATTAGTACTGTCAGAATCATTGTAATAACTCAATCTGATATCTTCCACCCAATGTGGAGTAACAACAGTCATGTTGAGACAAGAAGCATCCCGTCTAGACAAGGCATCTACCACTACATTTTTTTTTGCCTTTTTTAATTCAATCTGATAATCAAACTCCAATAACTTGAGCAACAATTTATGTTGAATACGTTCAGTCAATTTCTGAGTAGCCATGTATTTAAGGCTTTGTTAATCTGTTTTAATAATTAACTTATTGCCCAAGAGGTAATGTCTCCATTGTTTGAGAGCTTCCAAGATAGCCATAGCTTCTTTCACATAGATTGATTGCCCAGCAGCCTTGGGGCCTAAGCTTTTGCTGAAGAAAGCTAGAGGCTTTCCACTTTGCATTAAAACTGCACCAATTCCTGTGCCACAAGCATCGGCCTCCACAGTGAAACTTTTAGAGAAATCAGAGAGGGCTAACACAGGGCAAGTTGTCATGACATGTTTAAGTTGCTCAAAGGCAAGTTGTTGAGGAGTACCCCAATGAAAAGCATCTTTCTTGAGTATTTCATGCAATGGTTTGCAAATCTTACCATAGTCTTTAACAAATCTTCTGTAATATCTTGTAAGTCCCAAAACCTCGAAGTTTAGAGACATTGGGGGGTGTAGGCCACTGTAAAGCTATGAAGTGTTGCCATGGATAATACAATTCAGGTTAGAAGCAATTCGGGGTGTAAGATAAGATCAGAGCCTTCTTTGTTCTTTAGTATAATATTCTTGTATAGGGGAAAAAAAATCTAAAGGTACTAAAAGGCCTAGGAGAGCTGCGACCTCTTGTATTCTTTCGAGCAGAATTTATAGTCGGTTTCATCGTCTTTTTCACGTGTCATGATTGTTTAATTCATCATGCTGGTTACGGTTTTCATTACGTGACTCAACTGATTATACATGCTTGTGCCATATCCCATAATATCATGTCAGGTATTGAGTATAACAATAAGCATATAGTTAGCTTCAGCAGTCTGAGCTATATTACTGTCTGCTCGATTTTCATGTATGAGTGCAAGTAAATTTTGACCTAGCTCTAACGATAACAGAGCTAGAATAAAGTACAATGCATAACTCAATATAAATTATCTAGGAAAAAGAAAACGTGTGAAAATCGAAGGCAGCCTCCTGAAGAACAGATCAATGCATGGGATTACGTTGAGACATTCGTTTGTGCGAGCATATGCGTGCAGCAACCGCAGGAGGACTGAAGAGATTATGGAAAGAAGAAGAGGCGCAACATAGGCCGCACAAAAAGATTACTTACCCGGCCTGTAAGCGGGTATTGCAATTATTGGGCATTCGGGCCTGATAGAGATTCAAGGCAGGGCATATAGGCTGGTCCGGCCGAAAATAAAACGTAATCTAATGTCCGGCTATCCTTTCATGGGCCAGACGGACCTGAAAGAGAAGCAAACATGCGCTTAGGCGCAACTTGTATGTTTCCTCTACTTGTGTAAAATTTCAAGCTCCAATCCACTCCAGAAAAAGAGTCACGAAAAAGTTAGAAATTGAAAATAAATAACAGATCAAAATTTAAGAGATTTTCTCATTTTTGTTGCTCTTCCATACTACCTGTTATTATTACCTATTAAAAGATACCGTTTTCTTTCCTAACTTTACCCCACGAAACATACATAGGTCACTCAGCCTGTCTGTTCAAATGCATCTAACAACTCATATTGGTTGATGCCACCTAATCCGGTGGTTATCCTTATTTGATAGATAATTACTCAGTATTATCATTCACTTAAAATTGATAGATAATTAACTAGCATTGCCCTTGACTTAAAGTTAATAGATAATTACACACCATTGCTACTGTTATACCCTCTAATGCCCCTCTCTCTCTCCCAAATCCGAGCCACGCATGGCCGCCGCCCCCGCACCGCGCTTCGGTCATGTTTGTGCGCCACGGTCGTCACCATCTTGGACACGATGCAATATAGATTATGTTTTTCACGCTATACATTTTGTGAAAACGCGCGTTACACATGCTTGATTCCTAGTAAATGAATTTGTTGAAAACTTTATATATAGGCGAAGCAAACCATAATGTAGATAACTGTATAAAGAAATGAGATTCTCAGTTATGTTTGTCAGTTGAATCGCACAAGTTGTCCCTGTCGAGGAACCTTCGGGGCTCATCCGCAGTAGGCCCACCTCTATAACAAGAGTAGAGTTCCATTTGGTCACTTAAGTTGGATCTTTATCTCTTGACTAAGTTTAAACTATAAATAGAGAAGACTCATTGTTGTTGTATGTAACCTTTCGGAGAAGTGATCAATCAATAAAGAAAAGAGAAAGCCCCACTATTTCTTGTGTCCACTTTATTTCTATTGTACTAGTGTGTTCGTCATATTCATCTATTTTCTCGACTATGACTATTTTTTTTGTTATGTCCTATACCTCTTGGATCGGACTCACTAGTAAGAGTTGTAGAATAGTCCCCACTCATCATCAGGGAGGGGAGGCTTGCTTGCTCTGCGGAGAAAGACATACATGAAAACACGTTTGTGTGCATATGGGTATCAGAAGGAACTGGGACTCTTTGACGAAAAACAGATTTCACTAATCAGACAAAGGGTTACAATCCGTGCCAATCACTTGGGCGTTCTCCTCCAAGAACGTGCCCAACCAACAGGCTGTGAGCACCTTCCTCACATCTTCAACCCGATTGGAATAACGGACCAGTTCGGCCCAGGTGGCTGAAGCATCGCAACAGTTTCAGCAACAGTCAGTGTCCAGCATGATCGGCAGGCTTGTCCAGTGTAGTGCTAGGGATACTCCGGCACACGCCGCGAGTTCGGCTTTCAGGACATCAAAACAATGGTGGATGAGTGGGACTAATTTTCATCATCCAAACATTTCGTAAATGGTTCCAATGGGAGTCGAAGTATTTGTTGTGTCGTTTTATGATGCATGCAGACAAATATTTTAAACATTTACCACTAATATACGGTAAAAGAAAGTTGCGGCTTTGTTGTTCATTGGAGATAGTGTGGGTGACCGACAAGTAAAAAAGAGCATAATGAATGTACAACTAACTAATTATGTGTTATCAGTTACCGGGTCAAAGTCGTGGAACAAAATCTTCCAACCACATGACATCATATAACTTGGTAGCTCAATGGATCAAGCTTAAAGCACTAAACAAGTAGTAAATTGGTTGGTTAGCTTAGAGTGCATGCACGTACTCATCGATCTACCCATTGACGGGGCTTATGATAATACTTTTAAAGGCTGCGTCGTGGCTAAGCGAATAGCAGAAGCAGCAGCAAATGATTTTAAATTCTCACTCGATCGCATGCTGATTGGCTGTCGTGACACGACCAAGCTGACATGTCATCATTAAGCAGTGCAGTGCACTGTCAACTCTTTGTCAAGAATCCCGTTCACATCACGTGTTGCAGATGCAGATGCCAGACATCTCTTCAGTTAATCAATGTTGTTCCACCTGGATGTTAACTAAAACTGACGATGACCTAATCGATGAGCTAGCAAGCTCATGGACTTGTCTCACCCGTCAATTAAATTTGGCTCCGATTCAACTGGTTCTTTCAGTAGCTGAATACATGTCGCGTTGCAGGAAGCATATATGTGTGACAGACAACTGCACGTTTTGTGCTAACCTCTTACTAGTTGATTTCAGGGAGGAGGCTACTGCCATGAGCCCCATACGCATGGAGCCTTTTGACCTTGAATTATTTTCTTGACTTGTAAAAGATCGACCAACGTTGCTGTCCGCTGTTAATGTTCTACTCCTACATACTTGCGTGGTTGAATTGGCTGAATGTGCCAGACAGTGCAAGTAATTAGCAGAGCAAAGCAAAGCTGTTCTTTGCTGCAGTTCACAAGCTTGGTTAAACTAATCGAGTTTGACGAACATGCCTGCCGTTCCAGGTTGCTTGCTAACCACCACGAGTAATCAATCGAAGGATCATATAAATAACAGATCACATACTTAGCTCTGAATCCTCTCCTTAATCTGCTTCAAAGTGCAGGATGAATAATATGCATAGTACTAGCTAGCTCTTAATGGAGTAGTGTACGCATAATATACATGTGCTGCTAATTTTTTTTTGGCTCTACTATTCTGACTCTAAAAAAGAGGTCAAGCCAAATGGACATGTATAATACTGGCTAAAGATCTGGCGGCAGAGACTGGCAGGTGGGGCCATGACCACGTGTCCATGTCCATGTGACTGGAGTCGTGGTCGAGCAGAGCTAGGCCACCTCACTGCCAGGAAAAGTCAACGGTCAAGCGAGCCAGCTCCAGCTGCTGACGGGAAACTTCCCCGTGGACTCACTCGCTCCAGCTGCTGTCGTTGGTTTAGTGGTACGACACAATTATTCTGTTTTCGTTGCGTCATTTGTTGCATGGAGTTTTTGCTAGAGAACACCTTGAATAAGCTCTGCTTTTTGCAAACAAGCGCATGCCCCATAAAGAGGTTGTTTGGTTGGTGTCTTGGCAATTGTGTCTGAGGCAGTTTTTTTTAAAGAAATATCTGGATTGCATTAAGATAAGGAAAACACACAGTACATCAACATAACAGTTGACCGGAGAACCCTCTGGAGGGGACACGCTGTCCCTTGGTTTTGCAGACAAGCCCACAAAGAAATGAAAATTACAGATAAGCCCCTGGGGCAAACTTCGGCGTCCGCATCGCCGCCCGCTCCCATCCCGCCGAGGACGCAGGGAAATGACGAACACGATGCTACCAGCATCACCTGCAAAGCAAAGAAAGAGGACAACGCCTCGGAGAATCGCCGCAAAAGACGCCCGACAAAAACGCCGGAGCTGAACAACCGAGGAAGGCACATCGGTAGGGGCAACGCCCCAAGATTTGCCGGCGACCAAGCAGCGCTGCAGATCGAAGACCACCGCGAAACCTGCAACAGATCGAAGCGGAAGAGCAGCAGTCGACATCCACAGGCACGGCGCCGCCGAAGCCAAAAACGCCAAAACCGGGAATAGAGAAGAACCCCTCTCCAGACGCCCACCCAGGCAGCAGAGAGAAAACAACAAAAGAACCACTGGCTCCTCACCGTTGCCGACGAAGGCAGCGATGAGCCGCGGTTGGAGCCGGGCTACCAAATCTCCTACCGCCGCCGAAGAGCTCGGCGAATCGACGACGGAACGGAGAGAAAAACCTACCCCTATATACAAACCGGACAAAGACCGCGCTCCCCCCATCTCGCGGTGCCCGCAGGCAACCGGGGACGAGGGGAGATGGCAATCTCGCCGGGGAGAAAGGGGAAGAAACGAGAGCTCCACTTTTTCGCCTCTCTCGACTGTAGCAGGGGATCGAGAGAGCGGACTCCTTTCCTGAGGCAGTTTCAAATTGTCATGGATTTTTGTGTGATCGAACATGCCTGAGTTTTGTTTTTTGGTTGGAGATCTGAGGTCGAGAAAATTTAACACAGTACAAGCACATCGATTAACATATCATTTGGAATGATCACGGGAGCAAAGTAACAAAGCCACTATCAATTTTTGTGTGATCGAACATGTCTGAGTTTTGTTGTTTGGTTGAAGATTTGAGGTCGAGAAAACTTAACACAGTACAAGCACATCGATTAACATATCATTTGAATGATCAGGGGAGCAAAGTAACAGAGCCACTATCTAAAAAAGAGGATAATCTACAAACCAATTCGCAAATCAAGCAGAAACGGAGGAATGAAGAAATGTCAGATGGAAGAGGTCATTTTCCTCGAGCATCGCTCAGAACGCAGGAAGAGGTCAGGTAAACGGCAAGTGCAGAGGAACCAACCCAGCCGGAAGTATTCTAATGAGATTTTTCCTTTTCGTTCCGAAAAAGCCCTTCCCGTTTCTTATAGCCCAAGCCATCCCCCTTCTTCCCGGAGAGCCCCCTCCAAAACTTTCCCCAATCCATTCCCCCCAATCCAATCTCCTCTTCTCTTCTTCTCTCCTCTCCTCCAACCCTAGCTAGCCCCCACGTACATGACCCACCCCTCCTCGTCCTCCTCCTCCGCCCCGGCGGCCGCCGCGGCCGCCCCGCCCCCCCCGCCGGATGACCCGACCTCCCTCGCTCCCGGGTTCCGCTTCCACCCCACCGACGAGGAGCTCGTCTCCTACTACCTCAAGCGCAAGGTTCTCGGCCGCCCGCTCAAGGTTGACGCCATCGCGGAGGTCGACCTCTACAAGCTCGAGCCCTGGGACCTCCCTGCCAGGTCCCGCCTCCGCAGCCGCGACTCGCAGTGGTACTTCTTCAGCCGCCTCGACCGCAAGCACGCCAACCGCGCGCGCACCAACCGCGCCACCGCCGGTGGGTACTGGAAGACCACGGGCAAGGACAGAGAGGTGCGCCACGGCGCCAGGGTCGTCGGGATGAAGAAGACGCTCGTCTTCCACGCCGGCCGCGCCCCCAAGGGCGAGCGCACCAACTGGGTCATGCACGAGTACCGCCTCGAGGGCGACGGCGCCGCCGGGATTCCGCAGGTATAATCCCTTTGACGATAGTCTTGTTGATCTGCTGTTAGACTTATATCGATGCTTCTGCGTACGCTGAAGTCCTGATCCCAGTGAGACCTGTGGGGATTATGCTGTGATTTTACCATACTGATTTTGATGTGATTTTGCTTGTTTCTAGGATATTTTGCTGTCACTAGGGAAAAAACTTATGTCTTAGTTACTGATATAATGCTTAAATGCAATATATTGATGCTGATTTTTGAACTTGTTTCAACAGGATTCATTCGTGGTGTGCCGAATCTTCCAGAAAGCTGGCCCTGGTCCACAGAACGGGGCGCAGTATGGAGCACCCTTTGTCGAGGAGGAGTGGGAGGCAGATGAGGATGATGATGTTGGTCTGCTGCCAGTGGAGAGAGACGTCGTTGTTAAGCATGAGGCTCCTGGTGCCATGGAGAAAGGCTATCTTCAGATGAATGATCTCATTCAGGTATACCTGCAGCTTGCATGATTTTCTATTTTTCTGCTTGTTTTAGTAGAAAGTTTGTGTAGTTGAAATCGAATGCTATAATATGTAAAAATCAATTTGACTTGCATACTACAGTTTGAGTTGTACAGGATCAGTTTGGATTGGCACTAAAACGGCCAGTCTTCTGTACCTGCAGATTATAACACATGGAGTTGTATTTCCTTACACTTGTCCAAGTATGCCCTTGTTTTATTAAATTAATAACATGTGAAAAAAGTAAGTCGATACTGTATATCTCCTTTTCCCCTATATATGTACAATATCACGATAAATCTTCCATGTAAATGCTTCACAGTTGCTCGAGCATGATGTGGCTGTATGAGACACACTATTCTTTTCAGCGAGAAGCCTTTGTCATACACTGATCACTTATATGCTAAAATATGGCACTTTTTATGCCTAAAAATACACATGAAAATCTTAATGCGGAAGCACCATATGTGAATCATTTGCCCATATTCCATATTCATATCTTATTGGGCCAATATGTTAACATGTGGGTACGGTATTTGGCTATAGGATTCTTGATAGACAAGAAAGGTCAAATTGTGGTTAATATGATCCTAGCGGGTTTAACAATGTTTTTACCTGAGAATGGACTTGTTGGGTGCTTTGTTTCGGGTTGCATGGACCATGCTTGTTAACTATTTTTCATACACCAGTTCGAATAAGTGCAAAAAAGCAGCTTCCCTCCAATTATTAGTACGTGACTATCTGTAGCCTGATTGTATCGCCTTTTCTAGTATTGGAATTTTTGTTGGATGCCTGTGTACTGTCCATGGTCAAAGTGAGATGAGAGTGGCCTTTATTAATAGCCAGAGTTAGGGGAAAAGATACAAAATCTTGGCAGTATGTATGATCTATATAATTGGTATCACAAAATCTGCTCTATCTTTTACTTACAAGTTAACAAGAAGCAGTTGGCTAATTAAATTATGGATTCACACATTTTTCCTGTCAAACTGTAGAATGTTAGTTGATGGCACATAGTTCATTCTAATCTATTCTTGGTGTTTGTTGTGAAAAAGGGGGTTCACAGCTGTGGAAAGCACCTTTTTCAGGATCAAATTATTACTGAGCATGGCTTTTGTGGCACCTTGTGTTTCTTAATTGTTTTGTGTATCTTTCTCTTAACAGGGATGCTGGACTTCCTTCAGCATTGGCTTGTAGCTTGTTGTAGCTTGTATTGATGGATTCATATGCCATGCTGTCTAGCAGAAATGCTGATGTGCATTGGCTTTTTGACACACATCTTCATATTTCTGTCAGGATTAGGTAGCAAGTCTTATGAGATCACGACACACAAGAGTCATGATGTCATAGTATTCATGTCTATGAGCATTAAAAGGTTGGGATTTTTGTGTTTAATTGTATGTTATGAACTTCACAAGGTTCTCATGTGACAGATGACCAAACAGATAGTCTTAACTATAGATCCTTGAACATAGTGGTGTTTTGTAAGAAAGTATTCACCGTACAGCACTGTCTCTTATTTTTGTGTGTAAGTCGTGCTTTATGGGTGTTTTTTTTACTCTGTTCGTTTCTTTACCTATTTTACCCCACTGGTATGCTCGTTGTTCTAATTATGTTTCACTTTTCAGGATTTGGGCGTTCAAAATGAGAATGGTAGTGTTGCTTTGCCAGTTTCTGACACTTCAAACAATAGCAACCATTCTGAAGATGTAGATGGAAATTCAGGGGACATCTTAAGTGACCCAAATCTTGGTTCTAATTTTTTTCAGTATGTTGAGTCTGGGGAGCAAAATAGCTTAACGCTTAATGAAAATATGTTATCTAATGGAGATTATTTGAATAGTTCTAGCCCCAACGATGGATTCCTGGAGCTGAAGGATTTTGCAGATGCTGCAAATTTGGAGTATCCTATAGGCAATGATTCCACTATCTGGCCTTCTGATGGTTGGCCCTCGAAAACACCTTACTCTTCGGAGGCTGTAAATGGGGTGGACAATGAGGTTCCTCCCCTCACTGAAGAACAGACTTTCCAGCCAGAGGAGTTGGAACAGTTGTTGCAGTCACTACAGGATGACTCCTCCCCATTGGGCTCAACTATGACTGATCTCCCACATTCTTCTATAACAAATTTAGTTAAGCCAGAGGATGAATCTCTGATGTTCTATGATGTGCCCTTTGATTCCACAATGTTCAATGATGGTTTTAGACAGACGAATGGATTTCTTGGCTCCCCAGCAACCAATCTATCTGGTATTGACATGGTGGATGATGGTATGCCATACTATGATGCAGTGGATGACAACTTATTTAATGATATGCTGTGCTCCGTACAGCAGTCAGCTGGTAGCAATTCCCATGCTCTCAATGGTCCAGTCCTTACTCAAGAGGTACTCAATTATTTACTTGAAGAGATTGCTGCACTTTGTGCAGATCATTGATGTGTTTACTGGAGATCACCCACAATTTTCTACTTTTACAGGTCAACAATACCACCTATACATATAGTCCAACTCAAAAGGTTTTAGAACCTAATTTTCTAGTTGGTGCCCCATCATCTGCTAGGTTACCTGAAGCTGGTAGTCAGTTAAATTGTGTTGTTTTACCAGGTAATGTTACTATGGAAAAGTACAATAGGCCAGTTATATCTTTACTATGTTTTGCTCTTTAGCGTTGATCCAGTGGGTGGAAAACGAGCATTTTTGGTACCTCTTGCACCAGTAACTTCTATTTTTGTTACTCGGAGGGAATGTTCATAGTTGTATTAACTTACCCTGATTAAGCAAGATTGAAGTGTTAGACCATTTTGTGTTCTTGTCAAGAAAATCTAGCTTAGTCCTGCTTAATCAGGGCAGTGTTACAGACGGCTGGTGTGCAATTTCCTGGTCCTTCTACCTGTAAATGAACATTATTGACAAGTTTTGGTATTGTGTTCCACAGACGCCCAGGCTAAGAATGGTTCTATCGGAAAGCGGTTTGTAAAGATGTTGGATTCGATCTCCGCCCCCCCTGCTTTTGCAGCAGAGTTCCCAGCCAACCTTCCCAAATCCTTGGCTCCTATTTCTGGAGCACATTCAAACACCATCCGTGTGTCTACTGAAGTGATCAGCATAGAAAGCTTCGCTTCTCGTCCAGACAAGTGGTCCTTTCAGAAGGATGAAGACATGGAGCTGCTTTTCTCCACAGGTTTCGAGCCTGGTACCCGTTTACACTGTGGCTGCAACACGATAACCGCAGTGTTGCGTGGTGGCTTCTGCCTCTTCTTCTTCTCAGCAATAATGCTCTTGGTGAGCTACGAGGTGGGCTTGTGCATCTATGGCAAGTAGCCTGCCTGTTGTTGGAGTAAGATTATGACTTTAGGTAATCGTATATGTATTGAGGCGAACTGGGGACCTCCTTCTGGCCTAAATGTATTGCATTGCATGACATGACCTCCGTGTGTTAGAGCTCAGGCTGTTAAATTAAGCACTAGCAGTACCGTTTTGCAGCACGAGAGCTAGTGGTGTATGTATGAATTCCTCCAGTGCTATTAGTATTTAGTATGCGCGGATTGCTTAATAATCAGTGCATGATGGTGCTGCTATTATTCATGCTCCTGGTTGCAATGAGCAGTTTTACTGTAGAACGCTGTAAATATACCCTCCAAATTTGCAATGAACCGAATCAGGATGCTTCTGCTCTATGATTCTTGTGGTGTCTCAGGCTCAAGTTTCTAGTGCTAGAATCTGACCACACACACCAAAGAAATTTTGGCAGTGTCGCTACTGTTTGGGTTACATCTGTTTCTGCCATGAATAAACTTGAGGTGTTATTACTGGTGAACAAGCATGCTTAACAATTTAGCGTTGCATTTGGCTATATTATTAAGTGTACAACAAAGTCTGCATCCTTATTAAATATGCAGAAGATACATAGCTCTGCTGCAACCTGCAAGCAGTTGTTTCTCTCAACTATCCTTGTCCCCGTCGGAACCGCTGTGAGCCTTCTACTAACATACACAATGTAGATCTGCTGCGATAGCGCTACATCTCTCCAGGAAGCATGGTATCTCCCGGAAGATCACAAAATGCATTACCCTGCGTTGCATGAACAGAGGCAACATTAATCATTTCAGTAGTAAGATTTGCATGTTGTCCCGGCGAAATATTTTACATGACCACTTACCTCTCCTGTAAGATGGGCAACGCATCTTTTCTCAGCGAGCAGTTCAGCTTCACTCTGAAAGAATTACGGGGTCAAGAATTACAATCTTTGTGTTATTCGTAAAAATATATTTATTTATGTTCCTTGCAAGTGTATCATCGACGGCAACTCCTACAGCTTTTACCTTTTTGATCCGTCCCCAGAGGAAATCGTCCATTATCACATCTTTAACTAGTTCATAGTCGCCATCACCCTGTATGAATAATGTCATATGACAAGTGCAATGGTGTCTAATCTCAGGAAGAAAAGCAAGGGGAATTTCAGTATGGAATTATACCTTTGATCTGCATGGCATGCTGAACACGATGTCCTCTGTTATGCCATAAGGATTTCCAGTGGTATAAACCTATGTTTTGACATTGCCATTTGCTTCAGAGGCACAGCAAAACAAAATAAACAATGAATAGTCCAAAAGACTCAAAATTTACCCCTGTAGAGAACCAATCGCCTTCTGGGGTAGGAGTTACGAGGGATCTCATAGCGTCGACGATGGAAACAGCGGTTGATGCAGCTGAAGACCTGCCCCATTTTTCGATGAGCACACCTCCACGCTGCATAAACGTAGGAATATAATGTACAACATTGTCTTACTTTTCCCAAATGATAGATAGAAAGATACATGGTAAACATGGTGTACCTTTTGAACAGTCACGGTGAAATCTTCTTCTAGCCACTTAGTATCTTTGATGACTTCTTTTACTGGTCTCCCGTCAATTTTGGCATTCAGGAAATCAGGAACCTACCCGGTGGAAATCAGTACTAACAATCAGCAACGACATGCTTCCGAAAAGATGCGACAATCGAAAGTACTACAAACAGAAAAGTAGTCCGGTCATTTATAATCACATCTTCACCTGAGTTGTTGAATGGTTCCCCCAAATAGTCACGTTTGATACTTTGTCATAAAATACACCTGCTTTTAGTGCTAGCTGCAAATGATTGTGAATGATAGCTTAATCTGTTATTTTTTAGAAATAAAATAACAAAAGACACCAGAAATAATTAAGATTCAACATCAAGTACCTGGCACTTGGCTCTATTTTCATCCAGCCTTGTCAGCGCATGGAAGTTCTTCGCTGGTAGGTTAGGAGCATTTTTCAAGCAAATCAATGCACTACATGAAGTGTACACCTCAAGTCAGACATGATAATAGCATGAATCAATAGCACACTTTGCAATCATAAAAGTGATCGTACTTAGTGTTACAAGGGTTTCCAACAACTATGACTTTCACATTCCGAGATGCCACAGCGTTAAGTGCTTTCCCCTGATACAATTCAAAATTTCAGAGCATAACAATAATACAGCTATTTCATGATTATTTCTGTACACGCATATGTATTAAGTTGCTGTTCAAGGTTGTATGCAGGCTCTATGCTAACGAATCTCATAGTCATAGGTCGAAGTTTTGAATATAAATGCTTCCTAGCAATTATTTTTTTCTATTCTCTGAGAGGTTTCAATTTTATGACAGTATACTTGACAAAAATTGAGGAATAGAATGCAAAAGAAAACCTGTTCAGCAAATATTTGACCATTGATATCTAGTAAGGCAGCTCGCTCCATTCCAGGGCCTCTGGGCTTAGCCCCAATTAGAAGGGCCCACTCTGCATCTTCGAAAACCACATAAGGATCTATACCAATGCTGACTTCCCTTAGCAATGGATACAGTGAATCCTCCAGTTCCATAGCTACACCTGCAGTTGCCATTACAAGAACCCATTAGGAAGAAGGGAGATATACGCACTGCCTCAGTAACTCATCCATACCTGGGAGTACAATACTGGAATTTGGAAAGTAGTTGGAATTTAGATTATGCAGCAAAGATGAACTGATGTTGCTTCTCAAATGAAATTAATTAATGAAGTTACCTTCTAGTGCTTGTAACGATCTTTCCGAGCCCAATAACTTAAGTGCTATTGGTTGATCCTGTCCAAAAACTTCACCAGAGGCAAGCTGCGAAATTTAGTAAAATAAATGGTCAACATTGCTGTATGTTTCTGATGTACTAGGCACGAAACGTACATACAAGATAAATGAACATGGCTGTTCACGTTGCAACTAAGCATAAAAGACATAAATCAGAAGAAAAAAAAGGAACAGTAAAATAAGATTCAATTCTGGTGTATAATATGTAACTTCATTTGTCCTGTTGGCCAAATGCAAACATTGAATGAAGAGATATTTTGTTAATCTGTTTTGCAAAAGAAGAAATTTTGTTACCCAGCGCTACTTACTTTGAAAAGCAGATGATTTGATATCATCCCGGCCGCACCTGACACAGCAACATTCACTAGTTTCTTCCAGGACTTGGTCTTGTCATCCTGCGTTCCATGTGACAGGAGGAACACACATTAATACAAGTAGCTTCGCATTAGCTAAGCACGTCCAACTATCCATATCCGCTGACGAATCGAGTCAGGAAATGTCAATCACGAATCCATTTTCAATGACATGGCTTGATCACAAAGTAAAAGGTCAATACGAGGTGCACTCTGAGCATCGAAAAATATGAGGTGCACTCTGTTCATTCAGGTTGCAACAGTCCTTTTGCAGCTTGCTTTTATTCTTTTTTTTTCAATATTCTGTGACCTTTTCATTCCATCTATACGAATGGCAGAGAGCCTGCTTTTTCCTCACAACTCATTTTCTTCTCTCCCTTAAGTAAAAACTTCATGATCCAACCTCGATCGAGAAAACGAATTCAGAGTTTCAGACGCAACATCACAGTCTCGTCACCAACGACGCTTCGAAAGGAATTCTCCGAGCACGCACCAACCGACCACACCGTAGAAAAACAGCCGAACATTTCAACAAACACGTGGTGGGAGGGCACTGACGACGACTCACCGCCTTGAGATCGTAGGTGGTGCAGAAGACCCCGAAGCACTCCCTGCGCGCCGCCTCCGCCTCCGCCTCCGCGGCGACCGCAGCCGCCGCTGCCCCCTGCACCTGCTGCCTGCCAATACGTGCAGACGCACGCAAACAAAACAGTCGCGATCTTTACAACCCCTGCTCCTCGCAGCGCCACAAGAGGACTGACGAACTGGGCAGTAGGACTAGGTTCTGTGTGCACTCACTTGGTGGCGTCGACGGAGCAGCGGACGGCGGGCCGGCGCGGGCGGTGGAGGAGGTGGACGGAGGAGCGGCGGCGCGCGGCGTGGGCGCTGAGAGGGCCCGGCCGCGAGCTCCCCTGCGATCTCGTGAGGGAGGAGAGATCCATGGCGATCAAGGCGGAGGAGGAGGTGGAGCAGAGCAGAGTGGATAGGCAGCGGAGGGAGGGAGTGGAGGAGATTATTTAGAGCGCGAACGGATTTGGATTAGCTCCGAGGCGGCGCGGTTTTTTATACGCCGCCCTTAACGGCGGCAGACGGTGACACGTGGCACGAGGGGGATGGATGGCGTAACACGTAGGACTGATGTGGATCCCGACTCGCTCGTCTGGCATGGCCATGTCAGCGTTGAATCAGCAGCTTATGTACTTTCGATCGTCTGGTTATTTTGGTCCTGGAAAATTCTGCTATTTTTGCGACCTCAGTGCAAGAAAAACCTCGGGACCTAGCTGTAGACTACGAGGCAGGGGCGAGAGGTTAGAGGTTTCAGAGTGGAGGTGCTTACCATTGTTTGAGATAAACTCGTCCTCACTAAGCTTAGTGGGATAGTCGGTGGAGAGTGGCGGAGGCGGCTTGTCAGGGCGATTGCGGGTAAGGGCTGGTGCCGCTGGGCAATGGCGGCAAGACACTCTGGTTAGGAGGCAGGAGACATGATAGTCACATCTGTTGGCAGCAGTCACTCAAGACAAAAGAGGAGAATGGTAACAATAAATAGCAACAGAGTTCAGAGAGAGAAGACCAAGTTAGAGACTCGGATGGTCGAAGCGATAGACAGACCGCTGAATCTAAAGCCAACTGTTTCAAAAAAATCTACCGTGTGGTAAAACAAGAACAGTCGCGTTCTCCACGAGCAATCCCTTTTGTTTACTGCTGCACGCAAGAAAAAGGAGAAATAGTATGCAGACACTATGAATCGACACATGCGAAGAAAACATTCTCAGTACGCTCGTGGGCACTTAGGAGTACTACTCCATCCACAAGTCTTCAAATAATGTTTCGTTGCTACATCTGCATTTTCACAGCACGTATACAGTGAAACAGGAGCAAGACCAATGTGTTCCGAATCGCTAAACAAGCAAATGGTAAGGATCAAATTGTGGAGAAAAAAAGATTACCAGCAGGGCCGTTGTGCCTCCATTGACGCGGCGGCAAGCATGTCCCCAACCTACACAAGAAGGATCATGGACAAAGGGTGCCTCTTCCGTCTGCAACGCCAGCATTGTTGTGCCCTGTTGCCAACTTGTTGCTGATGAATTTGGGTGCCTCCAACGTTGCAGGACGTCTCGTTCTGTGCCACCACCCTGCCCTTATTATTAACATTCTTTTGTCTTTTCTCTTCCTGCCTTGGGCGCGGCATGAAAGTGCCCAGCCCTGCAATGTTGGGGCATGTCGTTTTCGTCCTTGTTCCTGGAATTTTTGCCATATGTGCAGGCATGGGAATTCGCAGCACAGTTCGAGACACCTCTTAATTGCCACTTGTTTCTTCGTGTACATCTTATTCGATTTACAGCATGTACGCGTTTGCCAACATCTTGAAATTTACAGAGTTTTACGCCTTTGATGGAGGGTAATTAATGGTGATTCTACTGGAAGTTCTTGGGGACCTGGTAGCACCGGTGGATATTGCCCGGGCTTGACATGGCGCGCCATAGAGCTCTGACGAGCTCCTGTGGCAGTCATGGATGCTGCAAGGCCGTTTTGTGTAGGCTAGACGGTGTGCACTTGTTTCGCCGTTCTGGGTGGTTCTTGGGCCACGCAAAATAGCCAGAATCGCTCCTGGACCTCGCAAAACAGCCAAAAAACCCTCCCTCCCACTCATGAGCCTCTCTCTCACGGGCCTCATCCCCGTGGCTTGCTCGGGCTTTGGAATTTTTCTAGATCCACCACCGCTGGCAGGTGATCCCGAACTGCCAATCAGGGGGGGAACGTGCCACAAGATAGCCTTGCGATGGTCGTCAGTGATCACGTGGAAGGTGAGTGACTCACCGGTGAGGTCCTCGGAGGTCTGCCACACCTGGTCCTAGTTGCGCTTCAGTGGGGTCCACTTGACCCGCTTGTTCCCCTTCATCGTCAGCCCCACCCATGTTCGTCACCATGTTGAAGTACTTGTTCCCTGTGATTGTGTATGTGATCCTACCCTGTTTTGCGCGTGGCAACCTCTTGATCATCCGGATAAATTACATGCATTAATCAGTTCACCTGAAGGAAAAGATGCTGGTAATATGCGCATGACGGGCGTACAGGCGATAGGGGATGGGAATGATGCCCGGCTTTCTCCTAGGCGATCTGGAGGTAAGCTGGCATGGGGAGGTCAAAGTGATCACATGGCGGGTTGTACCACCCGCCGTTGTCGCCCGACTACACATTGTTGGGCGGGCACAAGTTGGTCATCGTCACCGTCACGAGTGTCGCACCAAGCTTGCACTTGTCAGGGCTGTCCATGCACCTCACCTCGTAGCGTGCGTCGCACGTCGCACTGCCATTGAAGAGAGTCGTGCTAACGGCCACCATCTAAAGGCCATACCCCTTCGCCACCGTGTCCTTGTACCCGGACAGGCCGGTGCGCGTGTTGAACCCGTCAAGCCCGCCTTAGAAGGTGGCGTGTGCCAACGTTCACGGGCCCACAATAGTACAGAAAATGCTTTCCCAGATGGTTCATCGTCGTCCGAGATGGTTCTTTGAACTGTCTGGGAACATCTGTCATGAATGTGAGGCTCTTATCCTAGACCATTTTTGAACCATCTAGGATATCCCTTAATCTCAGATGGTTACAAAAACAAAACCATATAGGATTGATTTTTCCAATTACAAAAAGTTATATTGATTTAGTTGCACTCATCCGGATTCTCAACAAGATGGTGGACAGTGAGCCATGGTCTTCCTCCTCTTTTCTTTTGTCTCTTCTCTATTGTTGCTGAAAATAGAAGACCAAGGTTACAATACACAATAGTAAGGGGTGCTGGAATTGATCTTGATACAAATTGTTCAAATAAAATAATATGCAGCTTACGTAAATAAATTAAAACCAAAACCAAAACCTTCGAGTCTATAGATGAAACAAGAGCTACACAAAAACACTTCGATCTGGAGGGTCTAGTATTGCATCACCATGGTGTATGTGCTACGTGCAAATAAGGCTCATGTGGATATCATCAGCTAGTGGGGTATTGGTGCATCCACTTCTCATCAGCGACATCGAGGAGGACACCAAGGCTCAAAGTCTGCCCCTGCTCCAATCCACTCCGCCAAGGCGGCTCGCATGGAACAATTTGAGAAAAGCTTCGAGCCTGTTGGGTTGGAGGAATAGGGGAGCACTCAGATTCAAACAAATGAACATATCAGAGATGGGTGTGGAGTAGGTTTGCAGATGGTTACCTTCTTGAATGGCAGACGGAACCGGTGGAGAGGAAGAGGCCGATAGGGGAGAAGTCGAAGCGGTTGGCGAGGACGTCTTGGAGGATGCAACGGAGAGCTCTATCATGAACTAACCTAGATCTGGAGAGGTGGTGGGAGGAGTGGAGGGACCCTGCTCCGCGCCACATGTATGGCCCCAATCTGGTTGCCACCTTAGGCCCCCTGGATGTGGAGGATCTCCCTCATGGCGGCAACGCGGTGGTGGGAGGGCGAGGTGGGATAGGGTGCCGACAAGGTAGGTTTAGGAGGGAGGAAGCCGAGACAGAGGCTGCGTCGCTTTTGCAGATCTGCACCATGGTGAAGCAAATGAGGGAGGGGGAAGGGTGAACGACATGTGGAAGGGGATCGAGAGAGGGCGACACCGCTAGAGATGAGGATGCGAGTGTGTTAGGTCACAGATCATTATTATACATGTGGCTTATTGGGATGTATGGGCCAGACTAGAATGTGTACCATACACATCCTAGACGGTTCATATTTTGAACTGTTTCATATGTTATTTTAGACGGTTCATATTTTGAACTTTTGGATGTGGTCTTATCCCAAACGGTTCATTCTTGCATCGAGACGTCTGCTCATTTTCCAGATGGTGAGCTTTATATAACCGTCTCGGATGTCTCTAATCAATAACGGTTTCTTTTAACTATCTGGGATGTGGCCGTCTAGGATAGATGTTTCTATGATAGTGCCACTGTGAACCTGCCTGGTTGCGGTGCTAGCTCCCCGCCGACGGTGACATTGCTCGCCGAGGCAGGCAGCACCAGGACGAGGAGAGGCGCCGGCGTACCAGACATGGATCCACACGTAATTCACTACAAATTAATTAATTAAACCAGTTTTCTGATACACTGTGCATGGGATTCGCTTAAATACGAGGAAAAAAAATTGCTACCTTTGGTCATTTTTAGCTTGTGCTGGTTGTTGAGGTGTTAATCTGCTCATGCAATGCAGTTAGAGGCTTGGAGCAATTGGAGGACAACCATCCAAGAC
Source organism: Stipa capillata (assembly GCA_019208055.1). Classification (NCBI taxonomy): domain Eukaryota; kingdom Viridiplantae; phylum Streptophyta; class Magnoliopsida; order Poales; family Poaceae; genus Stipa; species Stipa capillata. Next base: position 114,143 of record JAGXJF010001823.1, on the reverse strand, counting down.
AAACAAACCACTTAACATATTGGCAGTTTAGGAAGATTCAGAGCAAATGCTGACCTAGAATATTCTCGTTGAATTAATAAGGAATAACATTGTGCTTAAGATAACTCAACAGAAATAATTGACATGAAGATCACATACTCAGATATAAGGACATCCACCAAGATAGTTCTTTGAGCATTTTATAACAAAATGGAAAACATAAAATTCTGAAGTTCATGCTTCATATCATAGCTCAACAAGGAGATGTAACGACACTTATTCGCTCAACTGATCTTTATACTGTTATACAAACGATCAACAAAGGCTATTAAGCATCCGAGGTGTGAAATCCAGGTAATACGAGAAAGACACCGTCCCAAGCTCGACTGAAGACAAAAAAGCTACTGGGTCGACAGCGACACTAGAACTGAAAGCCAGCAACCTACAATGGAGTCAGGCCGACAACACCTGCACAATATAGTGATGAAACGGATGCACTTTCGCAACAATTATGCACTTGAAACATTAAGCAGAGCAAATATTAAGCAACGACTACATTGATAAACAAACACTTCACGGTTCACATGAACGGTTTATGTAAAACAATTGTAATGCTTATATAATCATGTAAAGAAACTGAATGAAAATTATGCACCAAATAATTTTTATTTTCTACTTATCCAAATGGACATCTGATTACCCTGTAGCAGCTGCAATTACAATATTTGATTTGATGCCTCTACAAACATTAGTAAGTGGACAATGGAAACAATTGATTACTACTCTTTTAGTCTTCTGACTATCAGCAGGAGGAATCTATTCCAAACAATGTGCTATGTTATGTTCTCATATTGTTCACTACTGAGACGAATTTTTTCCGATATCCATTTTTATGCATAATCAAGTAACATTACTAGCACATTCATGTAAAAGAAAACATTTTTCAGACAACATACCACATGCAAGTCTTCCACCGGCGTTTCCAGTACTGAGGCTAAGCTCATGGCCCCCTAAAAGCAAAGGATAAAGAATGAAGCATGTGAGAACTGAAGGAAATAAAAGTGAAACACAAGTAGAAATAGGCATACCTTTCCCCAAATCATCTTCAAGCTCATGAACAACAAATGCTCTCCCAACAACTGCATTTGGGCCGCTCAAAGGAATCTGTGTACGAGAAATGATCAAAAGTTGGTGAACAAATCGTTGGAACTTAAGACTACCATGCTGCAACTTTACCTGGCTATCGACAATGGTTGTCTCAGCTACACCTATATCACCACCATCAAAACAGACACACCATGAAATAAGTCAACATCCAAAAACATAAATTTTGAAACGAACATCAGAAGTGTACTACTGGTTATTGCAGGCTAGACCTTCAGCATTGGCAACAATGTTTCCCAGGTCACCCGCATGACGAACTTCATCTTCTGGTGCACCATGTGTCAGGCCATTTGGGTTAAAATGTGGTCCTGTAAGATAAAACTTTACTTTTTAAGTATGGGGACATTGGTATGTTAAACGACCAGACGATTCACTTTTTTTTTATAAGTACCACAGAGGATTTATTATGCTTGTAGGGTGAAGAAGTAAAAAGAAAGGGTAGCAAAAGTTGAGAAACATATATATATATGGGATTCTGATGATGTTCAGAAAAGAGAAGCGAAACTTGATTATGTGCAACTATGAATCATTGCCAACTACAGACATAATCGAGTGCAATGGAAAAATTAACCTGTTGATATGCACCCATTAGTTGTGTCACCGAACTCATGCTGCAAAATGAACAATAGTGTCATTCTTACGAATCAATAATCGCAAATTCAGATATACTCAAAGAACAACACTCACGAGGTGGAAGCCGTGAAGTCCAGGAGTAAGTCCAGTGATACGGACGTTCACCGTTGTAGGACCTGTTATTCAAGAGCAATTAAATTAGTAAGATACAATCATAATTACCTATCTGGAAACGCTAATGTCTTTGCAGTGATGTTGAGACTTGAGATTTTAACAGCCAGGAAGTCAGAATTTGCAACAAGCAACGGCCTCATCAATCCATCAACTAAGATCAGCACACTAATTTTTTTGGTATGTGAACTGAACAAAACTTGAGGCATTACAGCTAATTGAGCTAGTAAAAGCTACTAGTAAGAAACCTGCAGCTAGATTAAGTCAGATGCATCGTAAATCTACATCAGGACGATGCTCGTAATCAAAGCAGAGTTCCGATTAAGTTTGCAAGCAACGAGCTGCTGTAAGAACAGGCAGAGTCGTTGTGTGGCAAGGCAACTGACGAAGCCTCTGGAGGGTCAACTCATCAGAGAGCACTAGTAACAAGAGAGAGAGCACTAGTAACAAGAGAGACAGGGAAGGAAAGGAGGGAGCGCACGTTGCACGCACCGTCGTCCTCCTGGGTGAGCGTGACGACGCCCTCGACCTGGGAGGTGCCCTTGAGCACGGCGACGGCCTTCTTGGTGGCGTCGGCGACGACAAGCGCCCTGGCGGCGGCCGCGGCGGTGCCTCCCGGGGAGGAGACGAGGCGGAGCGAGTGGAAAGGGCGGGCAGAGGACGGGGCCTGGAAGAGCGCTGCGGGGGAGGCGGCGAAGAGGAGCGTCTGCGTGGCCATGGCGGCGGCGACGACGGCTTGCATGCACCGGCGGCGGCGGAGGAACGGAGAGAATGGTGCGGCCTTTGGGAGGGTGATGGGGTTGGGGAGTGGCGATAAGGTGGGCTCGGGCCGCCACGCTCAAGTTAGCCTGTCAGGGCTCTAAATTTTAGAACGGGTCAATTCGCGCTCAAAATATGAAAACCGGTATAAGTATCTCCTTAGAGTGATTATATAGGTGATTTTGACTATATGGACGATAAACATGGTAAAATTTGTAGGCAGTTTTAACACCGTAACATATAATTTGAAGATGAGTGATAATTACTTATAAATTTATTGTAGAAAAGTATTTGTACATATAAATAATTCTCTAAATATAAATTTTGAAAATTTATATGTCACATCATCTCCATGTAATAATTTTCTAAATAATAATTTAGAAGTATTTTATGAAATATAAATATTTTTTAAAATATAAATTTATGAGTATTACCACGTCATCTCCATGTTATATGCAACAGTGCCATAAAAACCCATTGTATAAATATTTTTCTACATATAAATTTATGAGTGATTGTCACGTTATCTCCATGTCATATGTCATGGTGTGAATTACACATTGTATATATATTTTATACATATAAATTTATGGGTAATTGCCAAGTTATCTCCATGTTATACGCCACAGTCTCAAAACCGTCTACAAATTTTGCCAAGTCATCATCTACATAGGCAAAACCACGTACAAAATCACTCTGGGAGTTATCTGTACCAGTTTTCATACTTCAGGGTGTGAATTGCCCTGTTTTAAAGTTTAGGGGGAGATTTGACCGGACAGGCTAATTCGAGGGTGAAATCCAAACTTTTTTCTATATATTATAGAGTTGAGGCCTAGCTAGGCCAAGGCGATGGGTGGATGGATCGGATTCGAGCCTGATGTCGAGCTTGATGTGTCGCGTATGGCTCAACAGAGCTCTTGGGGAAGGGTGCCTAATTCATGGTCAACTGTTCCTCACGGTCATTTTCCGACAGGTCCCCGCGCTCCCGCTATGTGTTTTTTGAAGTAGGTCGCCTAACCCTTCCCCCTTCTCCACCTCTCTGTTCTGTTTGTGTGCCACCAAAGAGATACTCTCAATCCCAAATTTGGAGCTTTAAATAAAAATTTGTAAAGCTTTCAACTAGATTTTTTGAAACTTTTGACCTAAATTTAGAGCTTTCAACTAAATTCTAGAGAGCTTTCAACTGAAATCTAGAGACCTTCTAACCAAAATTGGATAAGCTTTCAACTGCATTTTACAGAGCTTCTAACTAAATTTGGGAGAGCTTTCAACCCACAAATTGGCATCAATGTACACACAAACACATAGCTTTCACTATTAGATATACAGCTTTCAGTTCCAATCATGAAGAACCTAGAAAAAATCAAATGGGGATTCAGATCTAGGGGATTGTGAAACCCTACCTCCCCTCACTTGCCGCCGGCAATGACGATGGCAGAGCCTCAACAACAGAGGGGTTGGCACCAGCAATCAAGAAGATGATTGTGGTGCTGGGTCTCAACATCAGCGCTCGCCATAGTGTCTCATCGCCCGCTATGATCTGTGAGGTCTACGCGCCGTGCACTGTTGCTTGACGAGGTCTCCACGATGTCGCTGCCCTGTGGGGTCTCCACTCCACTACTCGCCGCGGTGGCTCGCCACTCGCTGCACTCTACAAGGTCTCCATGCCGTTGCTGTTTGACGGGGTCTCCGCGCCGCCACTGCTCTGTAGGGTCTTCGTACCGCTTCGCCGCAGTGGCTCACCGGCTGCAACACCTCCCCGGCCACCATGCACCTCCCCCTATGCACCCCACGGGGACGGATCGTGTGGAGAAGAAATAGGACGGGAGGAAATGGTTAGATCTGAAGCTGTATGGAAACTCTAGAGGCAGGAAGAGATAAGGTAAGGAAGCTAGTGACAGGCCCCACCTGAAATGTGTGTGCCAACGAACCAACCCCGGGGACGGTCGTTCATAAAAGAGACTTCTGGCAAAGCTCTTACTCCATTGCGTCGTCATCTATTGCTTTGTTTGTCTTGGCTATTCTACCACTCCACAACTCCAAAGCCCTCCCTGGGATTTGCATATTGGAACTTCATATTTTCCTATCCATTTGATTTGGTAGCCATTTGGATGATATAGTAGCTTTTGTGAGGAATTTACAATTTTGGCAAAGACAAATGAAATGATGTTTTTCTTTCTTTATTGTGGTGGTGACATGCATGTATGCCATGATCATGTCTTGCTGTCGGGACCCAAAATCCATAACAGAGAACCTTAAGTGAAATCACCCGCTAAGTCGAAACGTCAACCCCGACCTCAACCCTTAGGCACGAATTCTAAGAGGAGTGAAGTGATATGGCTTCGAATAGCCCGAGACATCAACCCCGAACTTGCTCCGGCATACTAATGCACAGATTAAGTAGGGTGATATGGTCTCCTCACTCTTTTCTTACTGAGCCGGAACATCATTCCCAAACTCATCTCGACAAATAAATGCTCGGCTGGAGTAGGATAATATAGTTCCCAAGCTCTTAATGGAAGAGTCACTTCACAGGGGTGATTAAACCTAACAATTCTATGATATAGGGTTTGTTTGGATGTAAGCCACACCTTGCCATAACTAAGGTTGGGTATGTGCCACGGTTATGGCATGACTAACTTTGTGGCAAAATGAAACTGTTTGGTTGATGGCCATGTCTATGGCAAATGGAATAGAGACACTGTTTGGATCATTGCCATGCAACCGGCCAAAAGTTTGGCAAAAATGAATGGATGCTGTTTGTTTTATAGCCAAACCCGATACAATCACTCACAATCTATGAAGTGGTGAGATTACCCTCTCATGTCCTTCATGTCATATATTATCTCATAGTTACCATATAAAATCACCGGGACAACAAAAATATGACATAATTCATTAGTAGTACTATACAAAAGCATCTACTTGTTCTTGCAACTAGGAGCTACTAGTAAACTTTACATAACTGACCATATTAGCAGTACTATACAAAAGCGTATATGTTCTAGCACCTGACATTAGTTCATGAACATTCAGTAGCAGCAAAAACTCACCAAAACACCCAAACCAACCATTAGATTCTTTTGTACCGACCAATTTTTCCTGGACTTCATATTACTTCAGTAGCAATAAGAGAACTCCAACAAAATACCCAAAAGCATGTACTACCAAGTAACAAAATACTCAAAAGCATGTACTACCAAGTACCAAAATACTCAAAAGCATGTATTACCAAGTACCGTCATAGGTCATCACCATGCTTGCATATGAATTGGTACACCCAAGACTCCAAAGTTTTTTCACTACTACCAGCTAGGAAACTGCGCATACCCTCATTGTTCGAGCGTGCCAAGTATTCACCAACAAGGATCCTATATTCAGTAGCCATATTTATCACCTCCAACCTCTGCCACAACATAGCATGGGGGTCAGCAAGTTGTGGTAATTGGGTGCAGGAGGAGGGTTGGCAAGAGTCTCTTGGATTGCTCTCATTGTGTTGGTGAAGTGCTCAGTAGCACATGTGAAACTACTCTTAGGCTGCTTCCTCAGCTTCTTACTAGGTGATTTTACACCTTTCGAGCGCTTCATACCAGCCCGAGGTTTGCTAGAAGAGCTGATATCTCTATTTGCTGCTTTATCATCTAGAGGGGTTGGTAATGTTTCAAAGTCATTACCTTCAAGGTCAATAGGCTGTGGATATGAGGACTTGTCTTTCAACCCTTCCAAGTCAGAGTTGGACGATCTACTACCATCATCCATGCATGTTTGCTGATCCATGGCAAGGGAACCATCAGCATGCATGCCCGAGAAAAGTTCATGCATCTCATGATAGAATTTGATGGGCTTACAGAGCAAGCACCTAGCCCTATCCTGCATGCATGCGAATATACACATACAAAAAATCATGATAGCAGCATTCGTTACCATTATGTATTTTCATAAAAAGAAGTACTTACACTGAGATGGTCCTTTTCAGACTCTGATATGGTCACCTTGCATTTTATTGCATCAAAACCATTGCCACTCTTGTTCATGGCTCTCTCCACTATCTTCCAATTCTCTTCGTAGTGTCTAGTGATGATCGGCTTGGTCAAGTGTAACCCCCATATGGTGTTCAAAGCATCATCACACTTCATATGGTGTTGCTTCGTGAATATGAAGCCTATATGCTGGTCTTTTCGGTACTTGATGTACCAATCCAGCATGAACTTGGTTTGCTCATCATCCCAGCTTATGGTTCTCTGCCGAGAAGTTCCATCACCATCCAACTTTCCCTTTCCCTTTCCCTTCCTCATTGCTAATTCAATGAGCAGAAATAGGGCACATAATAATGAGAAGAAATAACTTCCATACTGAGCAGAAATAACTCATCCAATGAGCATAAATAAGTTACATGATAATGAGAAAAAATAAGTCACATAATAAGTAGTGAGAAAATAGCATTACGAAGTCACAACAGCATGAGAAAGCAACAATAATTTTGTTACATGCCAATCCTCAATACAACACATAAGAATAAATACTATATGCCACGCTCAATATTGTTACTCTCTATATCTTGGTTAGCCTCTGATTGGTCTAATTTGTCTTGCCACATACGACATGCTACCTGGTCCCTTTTAAGTGCCCAAGTTCAACTCTCATGACGTATGTCACGATAGATCCTATTGCTCCTTGGTAGGGCTCTATACCAAGAAGCATCATCATACACATACTTGTCAACACCACGCTCTAGGATCCAATTGTGAAGCGCACAACATACAAGCACAATCTTCACTTGTGTTTTCAAAGGGAAATGTGGTTGACTTTTAAGGATATTGAAACAATTCTTCAAGGTCCCAAATGCCCTTTCAACTGTTGTCCTAAATGAGAAATGGCGATGATTGAATAATTCCTTATAATCCGACGGATCTCTAACCCCTCTGTATTCTTTAAGGTGATAACGGACACCACGGTATGGTGGTAGTATTCCAGGCCTAGCTGCATATCCAGCATCAGCTAGGAAGAATTTTCCTACAATATGAAAATGTCTCCTAAAGTTAGAGATGAACCAATTTGATGTTTCACAGATTCACAACAATGTGAAATCCTACCTTCGGGTATTTTTAGTCCATTAGGAAGGCTTAAAGCATCTTGATGCACTAAAGAGTCATGGGCTGATCCCTCCCATCTAGCAAGGACATAGATGAATCGCAAGTCAAAATCAACGGCTGCTAGGACATTTTGAGTAGGTATGGACTTTCGACCCCTAAATCTGTCTTGCATATGTACAGGGATAAATGCCGGTATATGTTTGCCATCCAAGGCCCCTATTCATCCTTATGAGAAGACATGATGTTCAATTAGATGATTTCGCAACTCACACCTATGCTTGGAAAAACTAGTTGATGAGAAACTGTAATTATACCTCAAAGTAAGGGTGGAACCTGCCTGGATTACTTGTCATCTTTAGATGTGTTTCAATGCTTCTCATGCGAATTAGTTCTTTAGAAAGCAAGCCATGTGCATCTAGAATAGCATGAAAATACTTACTAACCGTCTCACTTGATTGGTTAAACTCGAAACCAACAGATCTATTTGACCACTTTTGTCCCACCACATGCATGAATATTGCAACTTGTTCTTGCACTATGACATGCAAAACTGTCTATCAGAAAACCATGTGATCTGAGATGACCACAAAGATCATAAAAAACAGCTTTCTGCATGTGCAGTTCAGAGATACAATGGGCCTTAGTCCCATTGTACAAAAGATTTAGCCATGTTTCTCGAGACACATCTCTATCCAACATGGGAGCATATGTTATGCCTTGTCGCTTCCTCTTTCGCATATTAAGCAAATATGAGTAACTTGCTATACACAATGCAAGTGAAGCCAGCAACCTTCTCCTCCACAAGTAGTAACAGTAGTATTGATACAAGTAAATATTGTAAGTATAACTGCTCTCTTTGACCCATCTAAGTAATCAAAATGTTACATGGAAAAAATTAAACACAAGCAGCAACCCAAAAATAACAAGCAGTTATTTGCATAAGTTTTTGTAAGCAACAAACTTTTGCTTCAAAGAGAGACTATTAATTTACCTCAGATCGGATCAGCAATTTGACAAGCAAGAGATGGAATACTGAATCAGCAATCACGTGCAAGACCAACTGCAGGCCATGGGGATTACAGGGATTAGGTGGAGGAGAAGCTCACATGATGCAACGCCCCTGTAGCTCTCACGAACCAGCCATGGTGCTCACAAAAATGTTCAGATCTGCATGGGATTTGAAGGAGAGTGAGAAAGGGGTTTGGAAAAGAGTTAGAGGGGGATTTGGAGACGTCCAAGAGAGGAAGAGATTTGGGCAGGAGAGAGTATTTCAGATTTGGAGGAGAAGAGAGCAATCTGGGGGAGGAAGAACAAGGTGTAAGGAGAGGAAAACATGAGAAGAAGGAAATGGCAGGGGAGGAGAACGGGAGGAAGGGGAAAAGGTGGAGAGAGTTCGTGCGATTTTTTAGTCCAGGGCGGTGAGATTCTCTCGGTACGCGCCATTTTTCTCGTGGGTGGTAACACTACTTTTTTCATCACCCGTGGCGCGCCCAAGACGTGGCAAACGAATCCAGCACCACAAATCGAGCGAAAAAATTGTGGCAGAGTAGTTGGGAGTCTGGTGAGTTTTCGTGGTGTGCCAAACTATGGTACAGAAACAAACAACAGCCTAAGAAAATATGGCATGACTAACATGTGGTGTGGCAAAGTGTGGAGGCCATCCAAACATGCACATAGACTCTGAAACCCTACCCACACCATGTGCTTCAATATCATACACGCAAGGCACATGAGGCAGGTGAGAACAAGCAAGTATCAAAATAGTAACTCAACGACTGAAACTACAATAATACTAGTTATTCTTTAAAACTTAACAACATAATTCACACAAAGAGTCAATTACGCAGCGGAAGATTAAAGATGGCTAAGAAGCCAAAAAGGTAGGGCCAAAAGTGGTGGCAGAACAAACCAAGCTGTCGAACCCTGCGCAAGACCACTACCTAGAATTCCCAGCGACTAGTTGTCGAGAGCGTCGATCTCTATATAGAAACCATCCGTTGAAGTGATGATTTTTTTTGTAAAAAATATCAACGGTTGCAGGATGAGTACAAAAATTGTACTCCTTAAGACTTACAAGGGGAAATTAGTAATAGATGCAATTGGTATCAAAAAAAGGTGATTATGGACTATTTTATGAAAAGACAATTATTCATTTGATAAAAATCTTAAGTAGAATGAATCGACTACTAGATTTCTTTTAAAGGAGATAAGTCAAATCTTCATGATAAACTCTATTGCAGACAACCATACACTTAAAACCCTCGACTCTTCCTCAACCACATATGAGGAAGCAGTCGCTAATTTCTAAACCTTAGAGTTGGCATGTTTTAAAGTAATGTTATGGTTATCTAATTCGATGCGGATTCTTACCAAGCTGTCCATAACCGTGGACACAGCTGTTCGAATAGTTCAAACCTTGTAGGAGTGTATATCTTTACCTACACGTATCAATCGACTCTTAACGCCATTACGATTACACACTTCAGATGGTGTGTCGGCAGAGGATGATCGAACATGACCGTTACAATGCTTTTGACCTTAGGTATGAGCCACCCTTACGGGCCAATCCATGTACACTAGTCTGGCCGTAACCCCGACATGTCCCATAAGTTGTGAATTGAGGTACATTCCCAGTCCCGAAGATTGTGTGTCCACCCCACCCTTATATTGAGATATCATACCACATCCTTTTTCACCCACAAAGTAAATGAAAATGGCAAACTAATGCAGCTCATACACTAAGACTAAACAAATTATTTAGTCGTGGGTGGCCCATTATACCACCTGTGTAGAAGTACGTAAATCTTGGTTCAAAAGAACACCGGAAACTGGTCCTTATGGGAAAACAAGACAACCCACCATGCTCCTAGCCATGGCCTCTCGTCTATCCTGATAATGATTAGTCAAGTTCATTAGTTACTCCCTGGTGAACATCCACCTGCCAATTAACCCATCCGTTCTGTGTTTGTTGTCTGCCATCTGTAAAGACCCATTGTTTGTAAGCATGTAAATAGAACTTTAGAGTTCTACTAGAAGTAAAGTGGAGCTTTTGCATTTCATGTCATCATATAGGTCGATTTAAAATTTGCATAAAATTAAAAACCTTGCATTCATGACCTAAAAACTGACCTCGGTGATATAAGGAAGCTTATGCTAACTAAATATTTTCCTAACATGTTCTTAAGTTCATAATTTATATAAAGGAATCCCCTACACACTCTAAGAATTAAGAACTAAGATTTATTTTCAAGTAAAGGATATTTGCTTAATATACCAAATAAGGGAAATGAGTGGTCGGCTAACTGAGGGAGTGTACACTGGTAAATTCCTGTAACAACATGTAATCAAATTCTACATGATTTCCTAAACCCTTACTATAACTTCCCAAAATTCTTGCGCAATACCTTGGATAGCTATAGTCAAAATTTATATCGATTCATCTCCCTATTCCAACCAAAGGTGGCAATTAAGTTATGTTAACTGAGTTCACAACATTACAGTAGCTTATACCCCTCCCCAGGGACTCACTAGAATTTGATAAGCATTTAAAACACAAACTAGGAGCAACTATAGATTCAAATTGAATCAGGGTTTAAGCTTCAGAAATAAAAAGATAAAAGAAAAACCATGTCAGCCATCTGGGCCGGTTCGCGGCCCGATTCTCCCTCGCACTGGGCCAAGCCCAATTTCCTCTCGCCTGCGCTAAAGGAGCCTTTTCCCTTTTCCGTGTTCTCCTTTGCGTGGCGCCTTCCTTCCTTCCCGCCCTTCTCTATTCACTGAAACGCCTAGCCCACGGACAGGTCGCTCTCCCGCCATGTGCCCTTTTCTTCCTGACGGGCACACTACCGCGTCCCGGCCTTCTTCTCCAGTACACCACCGGTGCACCCCCTCCTCTCGGTTTCTCCTTCCCTGAACCTCCTGCTCTTTGCTCGCTTCGCCAATCAACTCCACAAGCTCCGCCTCCCCCTCCTGCGCATGCACTCGATCCCATGGCGAGTCGAGCCGCTGTAGCGACATTGGCCTTGGAGTGCTGCCGAGCTCAGGAACGTCGGCATCATCCCCATGTTCACCATCGGATGCCCCTTTTCTCTCCTCCCCTTCTCATTCCGACTTGCCATTCTCCCGTGGCCTCACCCACCGATTTAATATTGTTTTGATGCAGTGCAGCCGGCTCCCGATGTCATCTTCTCCGGCGTCGGGCATCTCTTGCCGCCATCAGCTCTTCCCCGGGTGAATCACCTCGCCCAGTACATTGCCGCCTAGCACGACCTGCTCACTCAGCTAGCAGATTCTTGGGCTCTGACGCAAGGAATTAATGTTCCCCTGCTCCCTCAGCTCTTCCCCGGTACTTCCTCGATGACGTTCGCTCCTGCTCATGAGGTCGAGGAACAAACGTTGTCGCGAGTACCAATCGCTGGAGAAGGTGTTCGCCGCCGCAAGAACGCTGTTGCCTCTCAGGGCCTTCTGCCCTCTCGGAAGACGAATGCCCCGCGTCGCAATTAATCCGTCTAACCGTGTATCCAGTGGTGTTGTTGTGGTGTGTTTGTTGTTTTGCATCTTACGGTTGAATATGTGCGGTGCGAGCTACACATCCGTCCTGTGACGCGTGTGGCAGCCACACCTGTGTTAAGTTAGTGAAGGAGTATGTCTTACCTTTCCCCCTTATCTAGAAAATGTTAGACCATTTTCTTCTCTTGTGACCTACCCTGCTTGTTTCGCCCCAATACCTTCCTGTATTGACGGCAACCCTTTACCTCTCCTCAACTACCTTCTTTATTGCCCTCCGATGTTCTTTCCTTGATGTCGGCCACATGCCTATCTTTATTCAACCGCCTTGGTTCTCTCTCACCAACGGCTACTGATCAAACGTGGACGATGGGGCCCAAACAAGGGCAGCACACCACGTGTTCACCCCCGAAGTGCCAAACGGCTATACGAAGCCCGGCCCCATCCTTGCACCCCGCCCCGTGTTTCCCCTTCCCCTTGTCAGATATCTCTTTTGCTAAAGGAGCCCCTTTTCTCCGCAAACATGGTGCCTCCAGGTACCCTCTTCCAAGAGACAACTGCGGAAGATCTCGCCGGATTCACGAGCGTCCTGTGGACTGCCGTTAGGCAAGTTCTCGGAGCAGCACGGAGACCGGAGTATGAAGTTTACCGAAGCCCAGCTTCCGGCGCCGCGCAAGAATTTTGGGCTGATGTTCATGTCTACCCCGCCAGCATAGATCCAAGCGCGCCGTTCAGAATCTACGGAAGAGCCATGCCCACCCCAACCATGGCTATCCAGATGGCCGCTTGGGAAGCCATTGCATTTCTTCGCCACCGTGCTCCTGGTATGAACTAGAGAGATTTCTTCTTTTATCCCCGTCGTGTCCCCGAGATGGGCACAAGGTTTATCAACCCACCATCAGACGAAGACGCCGCGGTAACACACCTCTTCCATTATCTAGTCGCTCAGCACGACCTCCTCAATCTAATGGTAGAGTTCTGGATTCTGTCGCAACGGAATCCCACTTTTTTGCATTCGCCGTCCGCTTCTAGCAGCTCCTCAGCAGCATCCGCCTATGCCCCTGAAATAGGCGAACATCCTTTGCCAGAAGTACCAGCAATTGAAGAAGGCACTCGCCACCGCCGGCGTGGTGCCGCTTCTCTGCATATTCCAATCCCTTCGGAGCATTGGAACCCTCAGGAAGACATTGCTCCACCTCCAGCCCCTAATCCAGAGTTAGGTCAAGTCGGCGATGCACGCCGAGTGTGGATTGTCTAGCTCGGTGCATTCGGATGCTTGCTTGTGTTGCAATAATCTTTGCAATTGGGTTTGTCCTGGTGCCCCTCAGCACTCAGGCGAACCTGTTCGATGCTCTTGTAGACGCATGGCTGTGTGTCATGTTAGTCTTCTTGTTGTTTTACTGGAGTTTTCAGTGGGTCTTCCGGCCCTAATGAAGTTATTAATTGATGATCATTTCTGTTTTGTGCAATGCTAAGGCCTGGGATTTCCCTCTTATCTCCGTGCAATTTTCCCTCTTTCCTACACCAATGATGGAAGAAGAACCGCGCTGGAACAATGAAGGCCATTCGCTGCAGAAGGCCATACGACCCCGCCTCTGATCTCTTTCCCCTAATCTATCTGAATCTCGGGGACAAGATTCCTTTTAAGGGGGGGGGGTAGATTTGTAACACCCCGATTTTTCTGAAACCCAAAAATTAGGGATAACAAAAACTTCTTGCTAATAATGTCAGTTAAGATACACCAGACCAAACTTTTATTCAAATCAAGCTTCTGCAAAACCCTAAAGTGAGACAACCAAAAATCTTCCACCTCTCTTCCTATTATCTCAATCTCCGCTTTGTCGAAACTCTGTCCGACAAGGTATGATAACCTTGCTTAGCACCTTGTCTCCAAACGTGGCTAACCACCCTTGCATTCCTGCCACAAACACACTTTCGGCATTTTTTCCCCTTTTGTCTAGCCGGTGCAACCTAGACCAACATCTGCCGCTAAGTGCCCACACGGTACTTCTGCTAAATTTAAACATATATATGTCATGAACCTTTTCCGAATGACTTGAAATTCTACCACCAACTCCGCCATGCCTTATCATGAGTATGTGCTCATATATACTGCTTTCCTGTATACGCATATACGCAAGCTCTAACCCCTTCTCTCCAAGTGGCGGATCAAAATCCTAATTCGTCGTTCGACTCTGCTACAATCCCATGCATATATATGCATATATCAGTGGCAGCATTCAAACTCCAACTCACCGTAACCTCGCATGTCTATTCCATCCACATGCAAACCCCATGTATGCTAAAATTTCTAAGTGTATGTATGCACATACACTCCGGACTCTATTTCATTTCCGTCGAACAGAAGTGAAATCTAAAGCACTAACTCCTTCGTCCTTCCTCGGTATTGCCGACACCACTTTCTTCGCTCCGGCGATATATGACCTATCTCTCAAACTCCTTGTGCATCGTTTATTCCTCGGTCCCGCGACCGTGGAACCCTAAACCGCCTCCGAAGCTATACATCGTGGGAGCAATCCTGATGGGTGAAAGCACATTTGGTGCCATGATCGTTTGCCTCACCTTTTCTTCACCTCCTTATTCCTTGACGGACAATCATGCCCGCGTATACTGCTCACCGGCATACGCATGTACACAAACCTCAACTAGTTCCAAATAAGTCGAAGTGCTATCATATGAAAGTCCTAACTCATGTCCTTATTTTAGTCATAACTTTAAACATAGTTCTCCCTTCCGAAAGGTCAAAGTTTCAGTGGAAACATCTCTGCCATTTTATTGTTCTCCCTTTCTTGTCCGTCTCATCTTTATTCCCTTGCTTTTCTCACCTATATTAATGTGCCGATTGTCTTTTCCCGGATTCCCTAACTTTACCTTCTTTGCTCCTTGCTCTCTGCACCTCCTGCCAGCACAAACCCCGCACGGTGCTAAATTGCTCGGTGTAAGGTGGTTGTCCCCCCTGCCATGCATGAGCTGCCCGTGTGTTTTCTTTTTCCTACTCCATTCCTTGCTCCCTCAACCACGCAACCCAATCCTTCACTCCACTTCCACAGCAGGCTATGCCGTGGCCAGCTCCTCAGCTTACTCAACACCAAAGTCAACACCTCTCTGAGCATTGGTAGCAGCACCCAACCACTCACTCCCCATCTACCCGAGCTGCCACTCACTAAATTCTCCAAACCGAGCTGCCCACTGCCGCTGCCCAAAGACTCACTCCTCCCTCCCCTAGGGACCTCCTTCCTCATTCAATACTTCAAGCTGAGCAGCCTCACGTCTTTCCTTCCACTGCCGAGCAGCTTTGCCTCTTTACCAAAGCAACCGAGCCTCATCTCCCTATTGCTTTTCCTCACTTCTTCTCCTCATGATTAAGTAGGCGCCTGAGCTCTTCTCGCTGCTCTCGAGCACGCCACCACCACAACCTCCTTTACTTTTCTTCCTCCTAGCTCTTTCTTCCTCCTGGACCAGCTCAAGCCGCTCACTTCCTACCCAGAGTAAGCTCTTCCTCTCCTCTCTATCTCCCTTCTTCCCCAAGCTCCAACTCCTCTACCCGAGCTTTCTCCTCCTGCGGTGCTATTTGAATCAAGCTTCCATTATTCCCTCACCTCTTTCTTCTACCTCAACCGGAGCTCCTTCCTTCCCCATCTTGTTTTCCTCATCGCCCCATTCCTCCATTGCTCTCTCTCACCCGAGCAGTTTACTTCCTTTTCTCTTCCTCTGTAAGAACACGGCCAAGCTCCAGCTACTACCCCGGCTGCTCACTCCTCCAGGAAGATTGAACTCCACCACCCTGGCTCTTTCTTCTTCCACTGCCGAGTACTTCCCCATCTCCTCCATGCCAGACTCCCTCTCCCTCCATTTTCCCTCAGGGCCAAGCAGTTCCCCAACTTCCCCTCTTCTTCCCCACTATTTCCTCCTTCTCGTGCTGACCTCAGCTACCAGGAGCAGGACTAGGCTCGCTGGAGAAGTCTCCCCGAACAACCTTGCCTGCCCCTGCCTCACAAACTTTCCCAAACCGAGCCTCCTTTCTCCCTGCTATAACAACGGCAACCAACTCGAGCTCCTTTCCACTGCCGCACTCCAACCTACGCTGCCGCGGCAGCCCTCGGTTGCTGCTGCAGTCACCTAGCCCCTGCCGCGGTAAGCCCGCGTCACTCACACCGCTGCCGCGCTCCCCGCAGTTGCCGCCTAGCTCCTGCCGTGGCAGCTCACGGCAACCACCGCTGCCGCCTCGCTCCTGCCGCGGCAGCCGATGGCTGCTGCCGCTGCCCATTTGCTCCTACCGCGGCAGCTCCCTTCTGCCGCCGTCGTCGCTTGCTCCTGCCGCGGCAAAACCCCGACAGCCGCGACAAGAGGCTATCGCCGCCCCCTTTTTCCCCCTGCCACGACCAAGCTCGGCAGTAGCTGCCACCTCCTCTTCATTCTTTCCTCACGCTGAATGCCCATCGCCCTCCCAAGCTCTACTCCCGGGCTATCTCCTCCTCTGCGCCCACTCGATCTCGCCGCCGGAGCTGCTCAAGAGAACCCCAGTCACGGCGCCGCTACCATCAAGCCCTCCGAGCTACTGCCAGTCCACGCCGCCAACCGCCAGCAAGGTGTGCCGTCCTCTCCCTCCTAGTGCTAAGCTGAGGTTAAAGCCCTAATGCCCAGCTTGCTCGTTAAGTAACTGCTTAACCCACGCAGCCCACCCCGACTTAGCTCACCAGAACGCTCAGAGGGAGTGTAACCTGCAGAGTACGCTTTTTTCCGTAGGGAGGCACATTCTCCAAACCACATACATCTCTATACGCATTCCTCTGCGAAAAGTGTATTCCATTACCTTTTTCGTCAGATTACGCCTTGTCCGTTCGGGAAGCGTAACCACAATAGAACTTATCCCATTTTGCACTGTCTGACATCGAAAGCGTAAACCTAATGCACACATACGACGTCATCTCCTCCTCCTCTGAATGGGAAACCTTACTCCCTCTCATCTTCCCTTCCGATAATGTTGCGGAAACCCGATTCTCTCTCATCACAACTCCAAACGACCTGATTCTTTTCCTACAGCCTTATAGAATCGAAATCCATCCAACCATGCCATTCCCGCAACTTTGAAATATAATCAAAATTTAGTTTTGATAGATGGTTCAAATTGAAATAAGTTGTACCTTCCTTGATATTCACCCAACTACCCTGTGTTATTCTTGTGATAACCTAAATTCAAGGTCTACCCAGTCAATGCTGGTTTTATAATTTATGGAAATATTTTAATTGAGTGCATTCAAACGTAAGTGTCATATATGTGGACGTTCATCCATTTAGACCTCGTTAGCTGATGCTTTTCTTAACAGTTTAAAATAATAATAATAATAATAATAAGGAATAATAGTTGAGACCAGGATAATACTAATGATTCCACCGTATCTACTGAGCTAGGTGTAAAACAAAGTCGTGCCACTCAATGTTTACCAAAGCAAGCCTTTATAGGTGAATCCATGAAAACCCTAAGTCATTCATCCAAGCGTCGGCATGGATTCTTCCAACGACCATTTCAAAGATAACATACCCTCTGAACCGAACCAAGATAATCTCGGGTACTAGTATTTTATTAAATCAATAAGCCAGGGTTTTCCGATCCTTGCAAGGAGCCCCCATTTCATGTGAGGCTAATTCCTTATTGCCAGTTTGCAAACCCTAATAAGTAACTAGGTCCAGGGCGCGCAATTTTCCAAACTCATGAATGCATATGTGTGTGTGTGTTTCTTATTGGTTCTTCCCCGCATCGTTGTTTATTCGCTGTTTTCCGACGTGTAGATGCGCCGTTGAGACTCCTTCGTGTGGAGGATTCCGGACGAGTGTTGTATACAGCTCGAGATCGAAACCCGACCGATATTGCCAGGCAAGTTCTCTGCCCTTGATCATGTTGAAACCTAGGTTTATGAAATGATATTTTGTTTACGAAACATGCATGCTATGTTTTATGACTCGTTATTTTATATAGTGAAGTTATAACCGATGCTTAGAAAACCCTAGTCCGACCCTGAACTTCTCGTCACCCTAAGGACTATGTATTCTGAAAAAGTTATCGGAAACCTAGGGTAGAGTATGTATGTATGCTTACCCCTGCGGTAGCAAAATTAGGTTTTCAAAATTATAAGGGGAATACTCCCATATTTCATGTGGCAAAAGTTTGAAAACGAACCGTCATGTCCGAAAGTGTATGAAGGTAGTATATCCATGGGTTGGGATATTTCACCGTAAAGAGGTTTTGTGAAACCAAAATGAAAATGGAGAAGATTTTGATCCGGGTCAGAGATGAAGGGGGAAAGCGGGAAGCATGTTATGTGCGAGGTAATGCCTGGCGTGGTTCTCGCTGTCCGTTTATGGACATGGTGTGGAGTCCCTCTCGGATCACATAAGGACCGATCTTAAGTGTCGTTTGGCCAAGTCTTACCGTACGTCCACATGTCCTTTATGGGAAGGACTTGATCTAGTACCCGGTCTGAGACTAGCATGAACCCGTAGGCAGGGAAAAGTGTGCAGATGAGGTTGTAGCCTCTGTAGAGAATAGTTTCCATTGGAGTGATGTCTTGTTCGCCACAAAGTTGGAACACCAACCTCCTTGTAGTGATGATACTGACTCAAGCTAGGTTTGGGACAGGTCCTTCTGGCGGGTTCATGGCTAGGTTTACTCCAGTGAAAAGTCTCGTTGTACTAGCCCTGTCAGTATACGTCGCGAAGTATACCCAGGGTGACCTACATCGTGTGGGTAAAGCCGTACCACCTCTGCAAAGGGTTAAAACTATTCGAATAGCCGTGTCCACGGTCATGGACGGACTTGGTTGGGGCCACACTAAAGTAGATTGGAATTTCAAAACCAAAAATGAGTTATGGGTTTAAGGACGTGATCCGCCGTGTTCGTAGGGTGACATGCAAGTTCCCCGTTGAAGCGGGAGGAGAGAAGAAGGGATTTCCCATTGTAGCGGGTAATCGCCTATATCCCCGTCGAAGCGGGTGAGCAAAGACTCCCCGTTGTATCGGGTGATTACAGAATTTTCCGTTGTAGCGGAAAAATGCAGGTACCATTCCCCGTTGTAGCAGGTGGAATAAAGAATGATATGATCAGCTGCCACGTCTCGGTAAAGCCGAGATAGTTTTCAACATCTGCTTTTACTATCTATTTAAGTATTTCATAAGCAAACTTACTTTTCGCACAACTTGAGACATAGGATAGAGCCTGATTCTTGATATACCCTTGCATGCATATATCTGTGATAAATTCACTGGCGGTGAGCTTGCGAGTACATTTAATGTACTCACCTGGCTTGTTGATTTGGCCAAACAGATGGGCAACGGCTTGAAAGCAATGACGGTATCCACGAAAGCTAGGGCGAAACCCCCAGTCAGTTGCCTATCGGGAACGGCATATTGATAGGCCACTCCACCGTTTGATTTCCGCTGCGAGATTTTTAGCCGTTGGGCTGAAGGTATAATTTTTCGATCTTGAAGATCGGTTTATATGTCATCTTCTAATAAGTGCGTGTATGACCTCGATATACAGGTTAACTTGTGTGTACCGGCTACTGATAATGGGACCGGTACAGTGAACACAAGGGTTTATCCGATCTTAAAACCGGGTACGCCATAGATGTGAGAGCCGGGGTTCTGTCACCTACTGATGGATCGCTGAATGGGTTGAACATAGGCACCGCAGCTATTCAGTCGATGCCGGTGTCGTAGGGCTTTACCCTTCACCCATGTATGGAGACTTAGTGAGATGTCCGGATAGTCGGGATTAGCCAACCTCGAACTTACGGCTTCTCGGAAGTGCCCCCTTGGTCAAACCTTAATTGGTTTGCTCAGAGCAGATGATATAGCTTTTATGAGCTATCTTTAAATCACCCCAAGCTTGATTGACTTGTTTTGTGGATGAGCATGATTGTTTCTCATACTTATTCAGATCTAAAATTGAATGTATACATGTGGAATGTGTAGGTTAAATGTGGTCATGTTGTATATATATTGGTATTGTTTTATCAAGTGTGTTCATGCCATGTTTACATTATTGTTAATATCAATATTAGTGTTTCATTCTTGTTAATAGCTTTGCTAAAATTGAATTGGGATGAGCCTACAAATGTAGCTTGCAAGTACGAAAGTACTTACAGAATTCAATTCCGAAACTTGTTGCAGGTGATCCTAGTATCGGTGAGTACTACGATGCTGAGAATGCTGAAACCGACGATTAGCATTGATTTATCCTTCACTGTCAAATTGTTGTGTGTTTGGTATCTTCAAATGGAGATGGTTGGACTGCCATCTCATGGTTTTCCTTTGGTTTTGTTGCTGTTTTTAAACTTTAAAGACTTGTGAACAACTTTTGAGTTGTGACTTACGTGTTGTATGACCTCTCTCGGGTAAGAGGTAGTCTATATATCTTTTAAACTCCTTATTAGAGTTTGAATTGTGATACGAAGTTGTTAATTGTGATCATTCCATATACCTTTCGTGAATGGTTGAAGTATATGAAATTGATCGTAAGGAAGTAATGTCTTCTCTTGATGTTCATTTCGTGAAGTATTCTCAGTTGAGTGACCCGCTAGCTGAGATGCAGTGCCGGCTAGGCAGGGTGTGGGCAATCGTACTGGGCTTTCGAGCGACTCACTAGCCTTCAGGCTAGGTTAGGGTGTGGGTGCGATTGTTGGGCTCCTCAGGGATTACTTTGCTTAGTGAGCTTGAGAGCAACATTAGTTCTTTACCGGATCTTGGATTCATTTTCAGCTGCTCTTACCATAAGTGTGTTATTGCCTGGCTTAACCAATCGTGAATGCATACGACGTTTGATAAGCGTATGGTGGGTTGGTTAGGTGTCGGATCGTCCAACAGTGAAGGCATACGACATTTGGTAGGCGTATGGTGTGCTGGGTGGTTTCTTGGGTATTTGGACGTCATATCGCAGCTGGAGTTGGTTATGAATTGGGGGTCCTAACACCATCCAAGGAATTACGACTTTTACAAGTCTAAGCATGTCTAAGCGTATGGTGGGTTAGTTAGGTGTCGGATCGTTCAACAGTGAAGGCATACGACGTTTGATAGGCGTATGGTGTGCTGGGTGGTTTCTTGGGTATTTGGACATCATATCGTAGCTGGAGTTGGTTATGAATTGGGGGTCCTGACACCATCCAAGGAATTACGACTTTTATAAGTCTAAGCATGTCTAAGCATAAGTAATCATGTAAGCAGTATACAAGCTTCATCTATACTACTCTAATTAGGTTGGGGTGGTGGTGGTGTTGATTGGGGTAACAAAGTAAGTTCATGCAGAGAATAAGGCTAATACTTAACGAAAAGTATAAGTTGAACGCATGTGATAACAAATTTAAAAATAAATAATACTTTGCAAATAGTAGGTGTTTGCAATAGGTTCAAAGGGGCTGCTTGCCTTGTTTCTCAGCAACTAGGTCTTGCTCTTGCTCGGGATTAAAAGCTTCGGGACCTTCCGGATCTATCGTGAAGAAGAACGAAAACATCGGAAAAAGGGTGCAATGATAAATATCAAAACTATGAACATCGACACGATATGAAATGTATGGCATCGCTTAGATGATTCAAAATAAAGACTAATGCAAGTGGAATCAATCTAATCGGAGTCTGCATGCTCGAGATATCGCGATTCGAAGGCCTCCGGCTAATCGGGGGAAATAGTTAGATTCACTTTTTTAATTATTTTTATTTTACCTTCGGTGCACACATGCATGAAAATGGCATGAACATATATAAAATGTTTTTATGGATATTTTGGTATGTAATTCATATCTTTCTGATTTAAAATGAATTAGTTATGAATATCTTAGGTTAAAACATCCTTTAAAGGTTTTATATAATTCTAGTTAATAGATTTCGATTTTTAATTACTTAAAGTATTTTTGTTACTCACTTTAATCTATGCCCAATAGGATTATAAGTGGGGTCAGGTATTGTGGACACACTACGGTAATATTCTTCGCTATTTTCTAATAGCTATTTAGATGAAGATTGACAACAATGTTAACGTGTATAGAGTAAGTTAATCGAAACAATGTTTTAAATCTTGGTTCATAATACCTACGGATCAACATTTTTCAGTTTGATTACTTTATTTAGCAGCCTAATGAAATAATCACTAGTCTGCACCCCATGTTGTGTAAGCAAGCTACGCCAGCAACAACTCAACCAATCAATTTCTCGCAACTGCGTATATATACATATAGCTAGTAGGGGAGGACGTAGTTTTGCATGCATGTGCATGGCATGGTGGTGTATATGCACACAAAGAAGCGTATAGCTAAAAGAAGCCAGTGGTTGCATGAGATTGGCTTGCATGCATGCCTACGGCGCACATGCACACCGACTATGAGATTAGTGTGTGGCGCTCAAGTAATTGGGTTCCAAATCAACGTTCGACGATGATGTGACTCTAGCCACGACGGTGGTAACACAGGCATACACAAGACTGAAAAGAATGTACGGATACTGAGTCTTTCCTTACCAGAGGGGTGAGGTTAGAGTCGAGCGTGATAAAAGACGGAGATAGTGTAGACGACGACAGCAAATGGCTACAGCGATAGAGACAGAGACGATGGACTGAACCTTGTGATGTCCTTCGTGGCGGTGGTGAACCATCGTGCTCGACCAATTGAGCGCGCATAGACGAAGCAGACGTTTCACGGCCTCCGTACACCTATAGCGGTTCTACGGTGAAAATCTTAATGCGCCACTCATACTACTTGGTCACGGCATAAATACAGGCTCCTATATATAGCAATGCAGACTTCTGCACTGTGCTTTGCCTTCGTATGGTCATCTTGCCACGGCACAAGCTGCATCAGAACAAGCAGTTGCGTCTGAGAGCACGCGGCGAGCGAGCGGCCAGCACAAGCAATGAGTAAGTTGCTAAGAGAAGATAAGGATTAGAACAAGGAATCGACATGAGGAACGTAGAACCTAGGGGGAGTTGTGTCTGAAGGGCTCATATGTCGTAGTGCTTCCCTAAGATTTAGATGATGAACATATTGCCTAGTCTTTATTGAGTTTGGGGTTGTGCTTGAGTGTTGCAAGAATTCAAGCTTTTCAGAACATCCGATTTTGTATCCAGAAGTTATGTTTTGATCGGAACATCCGGTTTTCTATCCAGAACATTCGAAAGCTAGATCGGAAGTTCTGATCCAGCTTTCGAATGTTCTGATCAACTTTCACGTTTGACCATGTGTTGATTGATGTAACTCGAGTTTGGTCGATTTGTCTCGTGAAAATTGTCTAGAAATCCCAGTGTGTTTGGGTAGGTGTCTCAGTGGTTCTGAGATGTTGTGCTCATGGTTGAGCTTTTGTTCTGGGAATTGAAGCTTTTGCAGTTTGGGATTAATTGCAAAGTCCAAGAGTTTGGAGTTAAAGTTTTTATCATTTTGTCTTGGTAAAAAATGATAGGATGAATTTTTTAGACTAACTTGGGTTAAGGAGAAAATCTTGTGCTTGCAACGCTTTGCTTGGTCTATTGTGTGCAGGTGCGAGTTGGGTGCGACGATGGTTCGGCCACGTGGGACCGGCATGAAGCTTGGAGGGCGGAGTTACGGTCAAGGAGATGGCGACGACATCGTGTAGCTTAAAAGCATGTATGCGGAGGACAAGGAAGCGGTTAGAGCCAAGTCGTGAAGACCAAGCTGAGTCTTGGGGGCGTTTTGGGAAAAGCGCCAAATCCACCAAGAAGTTTTTCAAGAAACAGCGGCGGAGGCGCCCGATGAAGCGGTTTAGGGATTGCTTAGGGTGGAAGGAAAATTGGATAGTAGCTAAGTTAGCTACATGCTTTGTGATGCGTGCTAGTTAGGTTAGGCCCATAGGGCATTAAGGCCCAAGTGGTGATGGGGTTTGTCCCTCCCACTATAAATAGGTGTCAAGGGGGTGCTTACCTCCTTGAGCCCCTTGTTATCACTTTGTAAACCCTAGGAGAGGGAGAGCTAGACTAGAGAGTGCTTTGACCTAATCATGAGAGGCATTTAAACCCAAAAAAACCCATGAAAATCCAATACAAAAAGATTTCTCCAATCGCTTTGTGTTCTTGAGTTATCTCCTTCATTAGCTCTTTTGAATTTTTATTTTCTTGTTTTCTCCTATGGATTGATCCGTGGTATGGCAAGTAAGTGATGGGAAGATCATCTTCATACTGATCCCATCCAAGCATACCCAAGGATTCAACCGTTTTCTTCTCTATTTTGAGTTTCCTTGGAAAATAAGCAAGAAACAGGATTTTCGTGACTAATCTTTGTAGGGGGTTTGATGCTATGATTTGGGGCTTGGAATAGGTTGCTAGAACATGTGAGATGATACCATAATGATTTGAGATTAAGATTCCTCACGAGCTTCATTTCCCTTCAAAATTCCTATTTTTCTCATTTCTAGGGCTAATTGAAGAAAAGAGGGTAAAGGTCTTGATTTGAGAAGTTTTTATGGAGATAAACACTTGATCTAGGCTCACAAGACCTTCTCACACCTCTCTGTAAAATTTGGTTGGACAGATTTTGAATTGGCCCAAAAATTAGATCAAAATCTCAGTTCTGGACTAATCTGCCTGTCACACAGCTGTCACCTAGTTGTGTCACCCAACTGTGACACTTAGCTATATTACACAGTTGTGTCACCAGCTGTGCCACACAGCTGTGCCACTGGTGTGAGCTACTGCTGCTGCTTCGGGCGTTCACTGTTTTGATCATAACTTTTACGTCTGAACTCGGAATTCAGTGATCTTGGACTCGTTTTGAAGCTATCGATGAGCTCCACATCACTAAGGAATTTTGGGGGGTTTTTTGCCGAGCCAGCTGTGTGACACAGCTGTGTCACTGGTGTGAGACACTGCTATTCCAGTTTTGTGGTATTTTGTCGAGTTATTTTCGCTGCGTCTTTCCTGTTACTTACAGTAGCACCTCAGTTGCTATTTATATTTGAATTTGAAGAAGAATTTTTAAAAACCAACATTCACCCTCCTCTGTCGGAAGCCACCGATCCTATAAGGAAAAACAAATGAATCGATGCTGGAGGCAGCTCTGATAAAGCTTTAGCATAAGGACATATACGAGTATACACTGCATGCTGACTAGCTAATGGCCTGCATGCAATTGAAGCTGAACTCACGTTGAGGCAGCCATATATATGAGTTTCATGAGGCATTTTTACCATCTCAAGATAATATATTTTTTCCTAATTTCATATTCAATTAAATTATGACATGAGATGCTATTAAATTTAAACATGGTGCATATAGTATACATTACCAAATTAGGGATGTTACACTTGCACCGTCGAAGACTTCTGTATATGTAGCCAAAGCTCCGCAGGGGTTTATTTAAGAACGAAACAGATCTACTCATGAAAGCGTGGCGGCTGTGGAGTCCTGGTGGGCCTAGGTGACAGGAGAAGTAGAGCCTGCCACGTACCTCCACTTGCAAGTTTCCTACTCCGGAACATTACTGAATATGCTCTGATTTTTGTTGTGTTTTCCTACGTACAAAACGTAAAATGATTATTCTGTTGTCTGACAATTAATTAAATAAAGTAGTAATTAAAATATGTAATGGAAATACTATGAAAAGGCATCACTAAACTCAAAATAATATGATATGTTTTCAAGTATCACTCCCACGCTTCCTTAAGCTCCCAAGACTTGATCTTTGTGAGAAAATCTTTGGGAGAGAAATTCATGCTTAGCTGAGCATCCAAGCAATCGGTTCATCTCCAAGCAATTGTCCACGACTTGTTACTCTTGGAGATTGAGGTCCTAGATGGTTAGGAGTCCTTGAGAGCCACTGAGCAAGTTGTGGTGAGCTTTAAAAAGTTTGTGAATGTCGAGATTCGCCTCTAACAAGGAAAGAATTTTCAATAAGAGGAGTGACACTGTGCACCATCTAGAGAATTTGGCTTGAAAGAGAGCCGATTCTTGGTGTAAGTGACCTAGCCCCTAAACGGAGACATATGATCTCTCCAAGGACTCGAACTTCGGGAATAACATCACTGAGTCATTTTTGGTACCCGTTCCTCTCTTTACTTTCCGCAAGCTTTATTTTATAGTATATTTATTGCATTTGTGGTTGACTAGTATCTAGGGTGCTCATATGGATCTTGTATTAAGAACCTTTGAATTTTGCACAATTACAAGAAAATTTTAAAATTAGTTAAATTTGTCTAGCTGCCTATTCACTCTTCCTTCTAGACCGACATCTTGATCCTTTAATTATACACTTAGAACTATTTGCCTTTGTATTGATTTAAAAGTAAGAGTCAAACCTCAATAAGTCCAAGTGCAAACTTGACGGATATACAGGAAGAGCAGTGCCCGACTTGTTTGCAGAACTATAGTGAAGATCATAAAACGCCATAGAGAAATGTCACATAATACTCCTAAACCCAAGCAAAGAAAAGGAAAAACACAACCGAGAGGATCGAACTCTAGACCCTCCGACTGGCCACAGCGCATATATCTAACCAGACGAACAAGCACCGAGTGCGTCAAAACCCTAGAAAGTAAGCTAATGTATACATAAATAGCTCTCTCTCTCTCTCTCTCTATTATTTAATGAGAACATATCTGGTGTACCTACGCTTGTGGTGCACCGATGCCATAAACAATCATGTCACCAAAAAATATATAAAAGAATGATGGCATAGTCACAATATGCATCTATCATGTAAGAAAATTTCAAATCCAAATTTGACTAACTACTCGAGAAACAAAAAACACAAATCCTATTATGAGTAGTAGCTAATTTAAATTGGGTTGCGAATTCAACCCATTAGCACTATCACAACTGGATTTATCTTTTTTATTACTCGAACCGTGGGTCAAACTTGAAAATAAAATTTTGTGATACAGTCGATACATGGAATATTGTGTCTCTGTCGTAATTTACTTTGAGATATTTTAATGACTTATAGGCCCCGTTTGGTTCAGGATTAGGGGGTGAGTTAGAGATTTAATCCGTCAAACACTCTTGGGTTAGGTGAGGTTAAATTAACCCGATCAAAACCATTTAACCCCTTAATCTAGGTTTAAACTAACCCACCAAAAAGGTGAGATAATTTAACCCAATATAACCAACTCTCTCCTAAATTTGCTTTTTCTACTGTTAACTGACAATTTAGCCAAACAGTAATTTATATTAATTGGAAAAGGTTGCTAAACACAAAATTAAAGTTAATCTGATAAGTCAAGATTAAGATTAGCTAATCTAGTTAGCTTAACCCCGTATCAGATGCAGCTATAGCGTGTGTAGACTTACGGAGTGTGTTTCTGGGCTTGGGTGCCGAGCCCGGTGTTACGGTCTCATTACTTGACACCCACGTAACTAACGCCGCCGCCTCCCTCAATTTCTCTATTATTTAATTTGCTTGTGAGTGAGAAGGGATCTAGGGCCGGCGGCAGTCCTGCAAACTCTTCCACCACAAACCTTAATCACGGTTCCGACTCGCGGTGCAGCATTGATCGAGCGGCGCCGTCCACACAAACATCCAGGGGCAAATTTCATAATCCAACTTGATGGAACGAAGCTGTAAGTTGTATTTGCTAAAATTCTGAAATTTTAACTAGTTCAGCTCATATTTTGTTCTGGACTACATTTTAGGCACTTGAAGTACTGTGATAGAAGGATCGCTGCTCGGGATTTGAAGTATGGATGTATAGTCGAAAGGCATTTAGAAGATGGAGGCATTGTCCTCTTCAATAGACAACCGAGCTTGCATAGAATGTCAACTAAGTCTCACAGGGTATAAATAGCTCCATATTACACTATACTTGCTCTACCAAATTATTTGTCTCACCTTAGTTCCTTGCTCTTTATATTTAAAACAGGCAAGGATAATGCCCTGGAGAACACTAAGATTTAATGATGTTAGAAGAGGGAGGAACTGAGAGGCGGTCCAGAGGAAGAGAGAAATCAGAGTAGCGGAAACAAATGTGGCAACAATCAAGAATAGAAAGGTGTAGAGGAAGGAAACAAACAATCACAATCCAAACACAAGAGAGTTTTACGTGGAAACCCTAAAAATGGTGAAAACCACGGACGCACGAAGACGTCAACTTCACTATACTGAATGAAGTCCTAACTTGTTAGGGATTTACAATGTTTGGCTTATCCTATAACGGTTATAAGGTAGGGTATATATATAGTTACAGGTGGGTGAAGAGGTATCTGTGTTACTGCTTGTGACAGAGCTGACTGACACAGGCAGAACACTTAACATGCTAGCACCTGACTCAGGTGAGTTAATCCTACCTGTGTCAGCTACCTGTGTCACAGGTGATGAGCCAGATGGCTGACACAGCTGGGTGACACTGCTGGCTGACACCGATAACACAGAACGTCTTCTACAAAGAGGTGACAGGAATTTAGAGCAAACTCCAACAAATGAGTCTGTATGCAACCCTTACAATGCTGATTTTGATGGAGATGAGATGAATTTGCATGTCCCGCCGACAGAGGAAGCTCGTACTGAAGCACTTATGCTCATGGGGGTAGCACTTCCTAACTCTTCTCTGTTATAGTTTAACATTTTTGTTTTGCTTCTGATGTGCTAACACTATTTTGATAACTGATGTTTATATTATAATTATTTTGGTAGGTTCAGAGTAATTTATGTACCCCTAAGAATGGGGAAATACTAGTTGCTTCTGTTAGAGATATAGTCCTGTTGTATTCGTATTGGTATAGGAGTCTCTATTTTTCTTGTACTCCAAGTCACCTTGTACTATATATATGCCTATTGGGCTGTGCAATAGATCTAAGTTGCATATCTCCTAACATGGTATCAGAGCAAATTAGGTTTTAGAATTTTTTTT
Organism: Stipa capillata; assembly: GCA_019208055.1. NCBI lineage: Eukaryota > Viridiplantae > Streptophyta > Magnoliopsida > Poales > Poaceae > Stipa > Stipa capillata. Next base: position 85,043 of record JAGXJF010001823.1, on the reverse strand, counting down.
TGATACCTGTGCTCCACCCACGTGCCGCAACTCGCGCTCCTCTCCACCCGAGCCCCCAGCCGCCGGCCTCCCCTCCTGAGCCGCCGGCCTCCCCACCCGATCCCCCGGCCGCCGGCCTCCCCTCCTGCGCCGCCGGCCTCCCCCGCCCGGTCGGCCTCCCGAGCCGCCGGCTCGCCCGCCCGTGCCGCTCCGCCGGCCTCCCCGCCCGCTCGCCTGCCCGCGCCGCTCCGCCGACCTCCCCGCCCGCCTGGCCGGCCCTCCCGCGCCGCCAGCTAGCCCCCCTGCCGCTCCGCTTGGGCCGCCGGCTCCCTGGCCCGCCTCGCCTCGCCCTCCGCCGCCGGCTCGGGCCCCGGATCGGGCCGCCTCCCCGGCCTCGCCTCGTCGGTCCGCCGCCGTCCAGGCCGGCCGCCGGCTGCTCGCCGCCGTCTGCCGGCCGGCCGGCTCCCGGAGGGCTCCCCTCGTGCGCCGTCGCCCCTCCCTCCAGGAGCCCCGCGCCGCCCGTGTCTGGCTTGCTCTGTTTTGAGCGGCCGGCCGATATAGATTAGAAGAAAAAAAAGCAAAAAAAACACAGAGGTACAATGTCTTCGTCGTCGGGTGCCGTTTCTCTCCCTTGCTGCCCGGTGGTTTTTGATGGGGTCAATTTCACAGACTTCGTCTCCCATATGCGCATCCACATGCGTGGTCTTCGTCTCTGGGGCGTCCTCTCCGGCGATGTCCCGTGTCCGGCCTGTCCTGTGGCGCCGGTTGAGCCTAAGCTTGGTGCTCAACCTACTGATGCTGACCGCGCTGCCTATGATGCGGCTGTCACCGCTTATCAGGAGGCTCTGGATTCCTACGGTGCTCTGCTGACTGAGTTCACTCAGTGGTTTGATGATGATGCTCGTGCTGCTGCTATTCTTGTCGCCAGTCTTCAGCCTCAGTTTTCTTCTGAGGTTGTGGGATTCTCTACGGCATTCCAGATGTGGACTCATCTTCGTCAGCGCTATGAGCCCTCTGGTGACGCTCTGTTCCTGTCCGTGGTTCGCCAGGAGCACTCTCTCTAGCAGGGTGATGCCACGGTTGATGAGTTCTATGCTCAGAGTTCTGCTGTCTGGCGCCAGCTGGATTCCCTTCGTCGTCCTGGTTGTGGCTCTTGTCAGTGCTGTCAGGATACTCGTGCTGATCGGGAGTTCCAGCGCGTATATGAGTTCTTGACGCGGCTTCGTCCTGAGTTTGAGTCTCGTCGTGCTCAGCTTCTTGCCCGTCAGCCTCGTGTCTCGCTTCTGGAGGCGCTTACGGAGGTACGTGCGGAGGAGACTCGTCTGCGTGGCTCTGGTCTTCTGCCACTTCCCTCCGTGCTTGCTGTTTGTCCACCGGCTACACCGCCTGCTCCACGCCTCAGCAGCTCGTTTCCCTCAGCGGCCTCCACAGGTGGTGGTGGTCGTTCCTCGTCGGGTGGTGGCCGTCCTCATTGCACCTACTGTGATAAGGATGGCCACATTGAGTCTACTTGCTTTCGGAAGAAGCGTCACCTTGCACGTCGCTCTTCACCGAGCACTGGAGCTTCTTCCTCGACTACTTCCTCGACTCCTTCAGCTGCTTCGACTACTTCCGCCACCTTGTTCACTGAGCAGGAGATCGCACGCCTTTGACGTCTACTCGCTGCGACAGGTTCTGCAGGTTCTGCTACTCCCTCTTCCAGCAATGAGAAACCACCCTCTACACAGTCAGGTACTTCCCCATGGATTCTTGATTCTGGAGCATCTTTCCACATGACTTCTAATTCTTCCGCTCTATCCTCTCTTAGACCTCTAGATTCTCCTGTTCATGTTCTCACTGCTGATGGTACTCCTCTTCCTGTTGCTAGTCGAGGCACTCTTAGCACTTCTTTGTTTCATGTTCCTTCTGTTGCTCATGTGCCTCGCCTTACCATGCAGCTTCTTTCTGCTGGACAGATCACTGATCTTGGTTGTCAGGTTATTCTCGACTCTGACTCTTGTTGTGTTCAGGACCGTCAGACGGGCACTCTGATTGGTTCTGGCCCTCGCCGCCTTGATTCTCAGCGTCTCTGGGAGCTTGACTGGCTTCACCTTCCCTCCGCTGTCGCCGCTGCCAGTCTCTCCGCTTCTGTCAGCACGTCCACCGGCTCCTTCCAGCAGTGGCATCACCGTCTTGGTCATCTGTGTGGATCTCGTCTATCGTCGTTAGTTCGTCGTGGTCTTCTGGGATCTGTCTCAGGAGACGTGTCTTTAGATTGTCAGGGTTGTAAACTGGGTAAGCAAATTCTGCTACCTTATCCTCATAGTGAGTCTGTGTCTCAGTGTCCTTTTGATCTTGTTCACTCGGATGTGTGGGGTCCGACCCCCTTCGTTTCGAAAGGGGGTCATCGATACTATATTATCTTTATAGATGATTTTTCTCGCCACACTTGGATATACTTTATGTCTGCTCGTAGTGAGGTTCTCTCCATCTATAGACAATTTGCCACCATGGTTCGTACCCAGTTCTCCACTCCCATTCGTGTCTTTCGTGCTGATTCTGCTGGCGAGTATCTTTCTCGTCATCTTCGTGGTTTTCTTGCTGAGCAGGGCACTCTTGCTCAGTTCTCTTGTCCGGGTGCTCATGCTCAGAATGGTGTTGCTGAGCGTAAGCATCGTTACCTTCTTGAGACTGCTCGTGCGCTCATGATCGCCGCTTCTATTCCACCTCACTTTTGGGCTGAGGCTGTCTCTACTGTCACCTATCTTGTTAATATTCAGCCCTCCTCTGCCCTTCAGGGTGGGATTCCTGTTGAGCGCCTTTCTGGTTCTCTTCCTGACTACTCTACTCTTCGTCTGTTTGGCTGCGTTTGCTATGTTCTTTTAGCTCCCCGTGAACGCACCAAATTGACTGCTCAGTCTGTTGAGTGTATCTTTCTAGGCTATAGTCCGGAGCATAAGGGCTATCGCTGTTGGGATCCCACTGCTCGCCGTATGCGGGTTTCTCGGGATGTGACCTTTGATGAGTCCCGTCCTTTCTTTTTGCGTCCAGCTTTTCTTTCGCCTTCCCCTGTTGAGCCCCTGTCTTTTCTGACCTTTCCTGATACACCGATCACTGTTGTGCCCTCTTCCACTCGTCCTATCGAGTCTCCACCTCCCCCTGAGTCTCCACCTACTCCTGTTGTCGACTCTTCTCCACTATCATCTCCTACAGCTCCACCTGCACCTTCTCCTCTTTCGTCCTATCCTTTCGTCTACACACGTCGACCTCGTGTTGAGCCTCCTTCTGATGTGCCTTCTCCTTCTTCTGGGCCATCTCCGTCTGATGAGTCACCTTCTCTGGGTGCCTCATCTTCTCCGGATTCGCCACCCCCTCCTAGGTATGGCCTCCGCGCTCGTCCGCTTCCGCCTCCAGATCGCTTTGGATTTGTTGGTGCTACTCTTGCTGAGCCTACTTCTTACCGCGATGTTGTTATTCATCCCGAATGGCAGCATGCGATGGCCGAGGAGCTTGCTGCTCTTGAGCGCACAGGCACGTGGGATCTTGTCTCTCTTCCTCCACGTGTTCGTCCCATCACCTGTAAATGGATCTATAAAGTTAAGACCCTCTCCGATGGTTCTCTTGAGCGCTACAAGGCTCGTCTTGTGGTGCGTGGCTTTCAGCAGGAGCATGGCCGTGACTATGATGAGACATTTGCTCCTGTCGCGCATATGACCACTGTTCGCACTCTTCTTGCCGTGGCCTCTGCTCGCCACTGGTCTATCTCTCAGCTTGGTGTCAAGAATGCCTTTCTTAATGGTGAGTTGTGTGAGGAGGTCTACATGCACCCCCCGCCTGGGTATTCTGTTCCCGATGGCATGATTTGTCGCCTTCGTCGCTCTCTTTATGGCCTTAAGCAAACCCCTCATGCTTGGTTTGAGCGCTTCACCTCTGTGGTCACTGCTGCTGGTTTTTCAGCTAGTGCTCATGATCCTGCGCTTTTTGTCCACACTTCGTCCCGTGGTCGGACTCTTCTTCTTTTGTATGTGGATGATATGGTCATCACCGGAGATGATTCTGAGTATATTGCCTTTGTCAAGGCTCGTCTTAGTGATTAGTTTCTTATGTCTGATCTTGGTCCTCTTCGCTATTTCCTTGGGATTGAGGTTACCTCTACTTCTGATGGTTTCTATATATCCCAAGAGAAATATATTCACGATCTTCTTGATAGGGCTTCCCTTACTGATCAGCGTACCATTGAGACTCTGATGGAGCTCAATGTTCATCTTCGTGCCTCTGATGGTGAGCCTCTTTTTGATCCGACTCGCTATCGTCACCTTGTAGGGAGTCTTGTGTATCTTGCTGTCACTCGTCCGGATATATCCTATCCAGTTCACATTCTGAGTCAGTTCGTCTCTTCTCCTACTCAGGTTCACTACAGTCACCTTCTTCGGGTTCTACGTTATCTTCGTGGAACTATCTCCCGTCGCCTTTTCTTTCCGCGCTCCACTTCCTTACAGCTTCAGGCATATTCGGATGCTACTTGGGCTAGCAATCCCTCTGATCGTCGCTCTCTTTCTGCTTACTGTGTTTTCCTTGGTGGTTCTCTTATTGCTTGGAAGACGAAGAAACAGACTACAGTTTCCCGTTCAACTGCCGAGGCTGAGTTGCGTGCTATGGCCTTTTTGACAGCAGAGGTTACTTGGTTACGGTGGCTACTTGAGGATTTTGGTGTTTCTATCACTACACCGACCCCTCTGTTGTCTGACAGTACTGGAGCTATCAGTATTGCTAGAGACCCAGTGAAGCATGAGCTCACCAAGCATATTGGTGTTGATGCTTCTTATATGAGGTCTCAGGTTCAGGATCAGGTTGTTGCTCTTCAGTATGTGCCTTCCGAGCTTCAGTTGGCTGATTTCTTCACGAAGGCACAGACTCGTGCTCAGCACAGCTTCTACCTCTCCAAACTCAGTGTTGTTGATCCACCATGAGTTTGAGGGGGGGGTGTTAGAGATATAGTCCTATTGTATTCGTATTGGTATAGGAGTCTCTATTTTCCTTGTACTCCAAGTCACCTTGTACTATATATATGCCTATTGGGCTGTGCAATAGATCTAAGTTGCATATCTCCTAACAGCTTCCACGCAAGACTTTTTGACCTCTTCTTTTCTGGTCACAAGAAAAGATACCTTCTATGACAGGTCTTACTTTTCTCTCTTTGTTCATACCTTGGTGACGCAATGAAAAATATTGATTTGCCAACGCCAGCCTTAATTAAGGTAATATTTTTCATATCAAACAAGGTTTTTTTTGTGGCCACATGTTCTCCTCGATTTAATGTTCCTTGCAAACTTCAAATTGGTTCTGTAAAAAGTTATGTTATTTGTGCTTCTACTGATGTTTATAGTTAACAGGAGATGCATGGTAAATTAGCTAAAATATTTCTGAAATATTAATACGAGGAAATGAGACGTGCTCACTCTTGTTTGCACTACATATAATAAAACTTGTTTGCTCTGTTAGGCGAGTTGCTAATACTTTTTCTAACAAGACACAACAAATGGTGCATGATTTTTCTTATTCCTCTATGAAATACATATCCTTATTATTGTTGATATGCATGTTTGTGACTGTTAGCCTTCTTATCGAAGTTCTGATCCCCGTGTGAGAATTGATCATGTTCTCTTTTTGCAGCCTGTTGAGCTTTGGACTGGTAAACAACTATTCAGTGTGTTTCTGAATCTTACTGCTGAAGAGAAAAATTACTTGAAACATCAAAAACGTGAAGAAATGCGTAATGCAATTTGTGAAGCACGTGAGGCAATGTGTGCCAATGATTTTTTTGAAGAGACAATGTGTCCCAATGATGGTTTTGTCTACTTCCGAAACAGTGAACTTTTATCTGGGCAAGTTGGGAAGAAAACTTTAGGTGAGAAAACTAGTGATGGCTGTGCCAAAATGAAATCCGCCTTTATATAAGCTTATTTTGATTTCTGATTTCATGATTCATCTCAAGAACCATTTCTTGGGATTAGAACGCTGAACTACTACTATTCTAGTTTGGGATGCATCTTCCTAATTAACTGTTCTGTTTGTACAGCAGTATTTTTATTTTCATTATAATAGTTCAGACTATTTTACATGCCTGAGTAATGGAAATTGTATATTTGATGTTGGAAGGGTAGTATTTCATCTTGACTCGTAAAATGAGCTATTCATGTTCCATCCGAGCACCTGTAAAAGCGAAGCTGTGATTAGTCCACCTTACCATACTTCACTTTTGTAGAATAGTGGAACTTTGCAGTACAATTTCCAGATTTGATTGGAAAAGCTTAGGATGGAACCTTGAAATTATTTGATGTATGCCAAGTTATATACTGTATGAAATAATGTATTGTATGATAGTATCTAACGATCTATTGTACTATGGATATCCATGTCAATCTAGATTCTAGGACGATGTGTAATGCGTTCTTGGATATTTCGGTATGTTTGGTTCATGCCATAGCATACCCTATCAATATTTTCCAACCATTGGCTAGCCAAAAAATTGGCTAGAGATTTCTTAGCCCCTGGTTAGTCAAAATTTTGGCAAGAATTGTGAAGAGAATGTGAGGGGGATGGGCAAGTTCTTATGGACAGCTAAAATTTTAACAACCAACTTAGCAAGAGCGAAAATATCATGAGTTGCCAATTTTTTGATAAGGCAAATTTGGACACAAACCAAACACACCCGAACTTCGTTTTCAGGAGAGCATTAGTTATACATCTTTATAAGTCTGACATGGTTTACTCTCATGAATCACTCCATAAACCTCATATAATAAATGATGTGAATTTCATCATTCATGTTAGTAAGAAGTATTGTTCACTTGTCCTAGTTATTTGTTACTTTCATGTTTCTTGACAGATTTGGCAGCAAACCAAAATTTATTCGACCTTTTGTCTCCAGGTAATGGGAGTAAGGAGGGCATGTTCTCTGTACTTGTAAGAGAGTATAATAATCACGCTGCAGCAAGCTGTATGAATCGTTTGGCAAAGTTTAGGTCAGACTTGTTTCAAGATTTGTGCAATCCACATTACTTTCTTATTTATTAGCAATGGTGTCATATTGATAATTTTCTCTTATGTACTTGCTCAATTGGAGAATGAGAATGGAAGGACATCCTATTTACTAGTCTGTTCGTCTTATATTTCTCATTTATTTTTCAGAGATCATACTTGGTGAACACTTTGCCCAAATTCATATAATGTTCTTTCTCATTGGAGTTTTGCAGGCTATCAATTGTATAGTTACTCATTTGCATTGTTGTGCTAATTGTTATGCGAAATTAGTGTATGAAAATTTTATTCTGATCCGAGTTATGTACTTTTCAACTGCAGTGCAAGATTTATAAGGAATCATGATTTCTCAATTGGTGTGGATGATGTCCAACCAGGAGAAAGTCTAAATCAGAAAAAGAAAAAAAAATAGATGAAGGGTATGAAAAATGTCATGGTCTTTTTGCCGAATATTCCAAACGTGCACCCAAACTGCGACCTGGTTGCAACAGAGCTCAAACATTGGAGCTTGGGATATCTGGTGTACTTAATAAATTAAGAGAAAAGGCTGGAGATGTAAGTTTTAACCGACTTTCTTGTCTTTGTGCATTTCCTTAACCAATTAGCTTGTGAACTTTTTCTAATCTGATTCTCTTTTGCATATAGTGTACAAGTTGGAAAATAGCATCAGTGTTGGATGCCCACTTTTCAGTCTTAAATTTGTTATTAATTTGCAATTATCACAACTTTGCAGTATTTTTCCTTGTATCGATGTTCTCGTCACTAGGCTAATTTTTTAGTGTCGTGATTTAGTGAAAAAAATTGATTGATGCAATGATTCAGTCCAGTGACTAATCAAATGTGTCCATTTTGACTTCACCATACTTGTGTATTGAATGACTTGAGTTGGAACTTATTTTTCAGGATTGTATGGATACACTTCACTGGAGGAACAGCCCATTGATTATGTCTCAGTGTGGATCTAAAGGTTCTCCGATCAATATCAGTCAGATGGTTGTATGTGTTGGCCAACAATCAGTTGGAGGACGTCGTGCCCCAAATGGTTTTATAGATCGAACTCTTCCCCACTTTCCTATAAATTCGAAGACCCCTGCGGTAAGAACAGGACTAAGAAATATGATTTGCTCATCTGTGCAACCGTTTCTTGTGTTGGCTGTTGCTAATTCTGTTCGAACGAAAGAAATTCTGCAAATGTTATGAACACACTGAACAAAATAACTACACATTGCAAATCTGTATAATGCTTTTTTACTTTCAAGTGAACAATGCTGAATTGATATCAGCTCCATTTTCAAATGCCATATACCATGACACATCAAAGTTTGCTGAATGGTTATGCAAATCTTTGTTTGTTGAGGGTCCGTCAATTCTGTTGCAGGATATCTTGTAGAAAGATTGGGACTCTCAGAGCAAGATTTGCTCAGTACTATCACAAATATGTATAAATTTGAAAATTCCATCCACTGTGAGGACGTAATGTGGGGCTGAAAAAAAAAGACATGGGACATTGGATGATATTTTCCAACTCGGTGTTCTTTGCAATGATATTGAAGTATTTTGCAAATGCTATAACATGAAAGGACATTTGTAGTCTGAATTTATTCTAAATGTGTCTTGTCTTTGTTGGAGAAACTTTTTCTATTCTACCTCTGGCAACTGCCATTTTATCTGTATTTAGTGTATGAGATAAGCATATTTTGACAACGCAAATATTTGTTCTCTTCAGATAAGTTTTTTCTCGTCTTCCACCCACAGGCGAAAGGTTTTGTTGCTAATTCATTCTATTCGGGTTTGAGTGCTACTGAGTTTTTCTTCCATACAATGGGTGGACGAGAAGGTCTTGTTGACACAGCGGTATGTACTGAAATTTGTACTCTATTTCAGCATAAAAAATTGCTTCTTTTATTATAGACGCTTAAAATTTTACTATGCAGTGCATGCTACCCAGTTCAATCAAAATGGGTGTTTTCCTGACCATTGGATTCCTCTATGACTGGTCTATAATTTAGTTTCTCTAATTGGGCCAGCCTAACAGTCTAACTTCATAGCTTGGGCAAGTTAAACAAGATCAGAGCATAACCTTTCAACCTACTAATTATTTCAGTGAAGTGAAAGGGTAATCACAGTCCCCTCAGAAGCCAAGATACAGTTAGATGACAAACATCAAACTCCTAATACCTAGAGTAGCATACATCAAAACTTTGTTTTTGATAGCTGCAGCAACATGTCGCAACGTCCCAACTACTACAGACTTAAACGACTACTTGGTAGCTATTGTAAGTTTATAACTAACACAAGATCATCTACTTGAAACAAAGAGAAGTTCATTCGTCACATCGGAGTTACTAGAGAATCCACTTCTCTTGTGTCATCAGGATAAGCAATTGGGTGGGTGGGGATGTACCTGGCATCCATTTGACCATGCATTTGTAGGTCATTGCGGTTGATCACAGGCTCCATTGTTCCCTTCCCTGCATGAAATTCTTCAAGGTGCTATACTAAATTGTGGGAATATTCATATACATGAATCCATTATGACATGTCTTATTTTAGCTGGACTGAGGCGGAACACATTGGACACTGCCAATTTTTTCTTCAAAAATTACGTCTATTAATCGTTTAAATTTTTTATAGATATCCGATAACTGTTTGTTTCCTTGGTTATGAACTTGTGATCATAGGTCAAAACAGCCGAAACAGGATATATGTCCCGTAGATTAATGAAGGGTCTGGAAGATATCTTAGTTTCCTATGATCAGACAGTCCGTAACGCTAGTGGTGGTATAGTTCAGTTCCTCTATGATGGCATGGATCCTGTAAAGATGGAAGGGAATGATGGCAAGCCCTTAAATTTGGACCAATTGTTTATGAAAGGCATGGTTAGTTTTAACATACAGGAATACTTTCTTAGATTGATGAAGGAAAGTGCTCTGACCATTTAACTTTTCTAGGCCACATGTCCTCAAAGGGGACATGATACGTTATCTCCGGAGGAAATCTTGCAAATGTTAAATGATAAGCTCTCCGAACAAGACACCTTGTCTGATGGTGGCTGTAGTGAAAAGTTCAAGGAACTGTTGAAATTTTTTCTAGAGGATCGTATCAAAATGCTGAGAAGCACAAGGAGAGTGCTTCACCTAGATGAAGATCATGTGGGAAGGAAGGACTTCAGCATTCAAGAATACATTGCTGCTAATATTTCTGGCATATCTGCAAAACAACTACAGGTGTGTATCATATTTCGAATGTATAATTTATCACTGCTTTGCCAAAGTGCTGTAATCTTAGGCACGTAGCTTATTATATCCAGTTAGTCATGGGCGACGGCAGGTGCGGCAAGGCTGGATTTGCTGTTGCCGGGGAAGGATGTAGCTGGGTAATGTAGGGGCATTATGTGTTGTGCTGGCTGTGGCCTGTCTTAGGCTTGCATTCAAACTCCTTTTTCTATCTATCTATGCATCGAGGCACAAAGCTCTTGTGTTTTCTCGGAAAAAATCCAGTTGCATGGAACAATAATTTTTCTTCCGCAAAGTGTACCATAAAGTAGATCACTGGTAGGTTGTAACGGTATATTGATACGGTTCTCAAGTGACTCAATTTCTTAGTGTCAGCTGTTTTAGTTAAGCAACTGCATAATCTGCATCCTGAATTTCTTACAGTGTCAGCTGTCTGAGTTAAGCAACTGCATAATCTGCATGTTTAATTGCTCAATATCAAGTTCTTAGGCTTTTTACTTTTGATTTTTTTATATCAACAAGCAGGTGGCTTATGCTCGTTGCTTGCCACGCAGAATGTGCCTTGTTATTGCTGTTGAAGTTAATATCAAACTTGTAGTGCTATTTTAACTGTGTGATATTTTAACTGTGATATCCTTTACCAACCTCTTCCTGATGCAACATCCATCTCCCTTGTTTTGTTGAGAGAGAAAAATGATTGCTTGGTATACACAGTAACACAGGTAAAACTGTAGTTGAAGTCTGCTCCAAAAATTATTTTGGTTGTTTGTTCATGCATTTTGTTCTTGTGCCATTCTGATATGTGATTTATTTTCCTTTTTCCTGGCTCAGGTTTTTTTGGATACTTGTTTATCTCGTTATCACTCAAAAATAATCGAAGCAGGTGCATCAATTGGGGCAGTTAGGGCTCAAAGTATTGGAGAGCCTGGGACCCGGATGACATTGAAAACCTTCCATTTTGCAGGAGTAGCTAGCATGAGTATCCTTTTCTATGTGTTTAAGGAAAATGGTATGGTTAATGTTGCGGCATGTTAACGTGCTGAAGTGTGATGTTTATTTCTAATATGATGTTTAGTTCACTACATTAATGTCCTTCAAGAATTGTTTCCCTAACGAAAAATAACAAAGATGTTACTCTTGGGGTTCCTCGCATCAAGGAAATCATCAATGCTGCTAAAAAGATAAGCACACCTGTTATCACTGCAGAACTTTTGTCTGCGCAGATTAAGTTGGCTGCAGATGTTGTGAAAGGTTTTATTGAGAAAGTAGTGCTGGGCGAGGTAAACTTTGCCAGATAATTATTTTCTTTTGAATTTTATATGCACTTAAAGGAAATTGGTCTCGTTACATTTTGCTCTGGGTTTTGTTAAACATGTTATATTAACTAGCCAAATATCCGTGCGTTGCTACGGATAAACAAATTAGATTACTGAGCATGTCGTATTATTGATATCGTGCTCTATGCCACTTCCTCGGTTTCGTCTCAACTGTTGGTTGAGCTTCAGCTCAAATAGAATTAGAAGTTGTTTATGGGAAGTAGCACTTTGGGTGAATTTAAAATTTTAAATTTCGAGTCGGTGGATGAGGACATCTATTGAGGTTTTGATACGGACATAAAGTTTTTGCTAAAATTTTGATATGGTCCCACGATAAAGGAGAAAAGAAAGTGTATAGACCACCACCACCGATTGACACCTTTATAGAAGTAAAGATATTTAGTGCATTCATAGTTACAAAGATTGGTCGTTTGACATTCTCCTAGGCATTAAATTTACATGCACCTCATTAACCAGATTATTCAATTTCAGAATTGAGGAAGTTTTTCTGTTGCCTTTGGGCTTTGCTATTGATGCTGAATCTTCTATTTCTTGTTTGGCTGTCTTTATGATACTAATAATAGCTAATATTGTTTTCTTGTACGAGTTTTCTGATCCAGGTAGCAATAATGTTCATAGTCTATTAGTTTAATAGCAAATCTTGCATTATTATTTGTGAAATTGAGGCCACAGTCACATGTTGGCTTGTCGAGGAGATTATTCGATGATTTGTCTTGGTTTTAGTTTGTGTAGTCCTGTATCTCTTTTTTTGCGTGAGCGTGAAAATGAAGAAAAAGCTCCGTGCACACTATATATCGGTGCATAGCTGACAAATTTTATAAGGAAAAGCACTCAACTTTGCGAGAAACTTTGTAATGCTGAGCAGGTGGCAGTGGCCATAAAGATTATCTTGAAATCAAGCCAGCCAATTTTGGTTGTTAAACTTGATATGAAACGCATAGAAGGTCGGCACATGGGAATCTCTTCTGAGTCTGTGCAGCTGTTAATATTAAATCATCCAAAACTAAAGTTAAAATCTGAGGTATGAAAAAGCTCTGTGTTCGATGTGTTGTGCCTAACATTTTCTCTGAGATTGTAATTTATTGTACATCATATTTACAGCATGTTCGTGTCAAAATGATAGAGACCAATTGAGAATATATCCAGCTAGAACAGATAAGTCCAAACTTCAGATTGAGCTGCACAATCTCAAATCCATGCTTCCAAAAGTGATTGTGAAGGTGAACAAGATATGCCATGTTAAGTTTTCTGCCATTATGGTGATGTTGCTGACCTTCCTACCAATCAATTTAGGGCATCCCAACTGTTGAAAGAGCTGTTGTCAACCCTGTTGAAAGAGTTGACAAAACTTTCGACAGATACGAAAGACGTGTCAAAACTTTTGACAGATACAACTTGTTGGTTGAAGGGTAAGAGTTCCTACTCATTCAGCTTTAGCAGCATAAACCTCGCTGCCGGTGAGGAGCTTGGTGCCTTTGCTGGAAGGTGTCAATCGCAAGAGTGCTCTCACAAAAACACACTATGGACTTTTTATCATTCTGTTTGCAAAAGTTAACAAAAAAACAGCATGGACTTTCTAATTTCTAGCTTTGTCAACCTTCAATATGGTTTGTTGAACTATTTTAGTGAATTGCTGCTGTAAACTGTAAGCCTTAGTGTAACTTCTGCGGTATTTTTCTGAGACGATATATGCCAATCAAATTTTTTTTATTACAGAACAAACCTCTTAGCAGTATTGGGTACTCCGGGAGTTGATGCTAAGAAAACAAAAGGTAATCACATCATGGAAGTGAACCAAACACTTGGAATTGAAGCTGCAAGGAGATCATTGATGAAATTCAGTATAATTTGAAAACAACAATATGAAGAATGATCTGAGGCATATGATGCTTCTGGCAAACCTGATGACATACAAGGTACAGTAAATATCATGTAACTTTCATTTACAAATGATAAGCATTTTAACTCTTAATCTGCTTCATATCCTTCAAGACTAATGTATACATGCTACCGGTGTTGATGCTCTGAGCAGGGTGAAGTTCTTGGCATTACAAGATATGGCATTGCGAAAATGAAAAGCAGTGTGCTGATGCTGGCTTCATTTGAGAAAACTTCGGAGCATCTCTTTAACGCTTCATATGCTGGTCGTGAGGATCAGATAGAGGGAGTTAGTGAATGCATCATTATGGGCATACCCATGCAACTTGGCACTGGTATTCTCAAAGTCAGGCAAAGGTACGTACGGTCACCTTAAAATTTGCTATTGCATGACAACTTGGCTTGCTTATCTGCAATGCCAATTTGATTTTTCTATACCCTTTTTGACAGTATATTATTGTTATGAGTCCTTAATCAACCAGATAAGCACATGATTTGTTGATGAGAAGTTTTTTTCCTTGCAGACTCCAGCATTTGCCTGAATTTAACTACCAGCCTGATCCAATAATATCTTGATATATATGACCAGACAAATTCATATAAAGCTGGGACTTGGAGAATATATGCATAACATAGGGCAGCTGCAGCGACTAGTTTTGAGGCAACACGGGGGCAACTCATCGAGGAGAATTGCACAAATGCCACAACGAATTCTGAAAATCGTAGCTATTAAGAATGCGGGAAATGTGTTATTTTTGCGACAAGTCCTTTAGTTGTAATAACACTCTTAGGTTCAACTGGTTTGACTGGAAGACAAAAGTACCCCTGTGTTAAAATTGCACATTTGCCACAGGATGCTACAACATATTGGCAACGTGGGCCTGTCAACATCTTCACCCAAAATTCCAGAATCAGCTGCTTGACACAAACACGCCACGCAATTTTCTTAAGAAAGCTTCACGAGATTGTTAGGAAAAATAGGAAATTGGCCAAATCGTTTTTCTCTATTGCAATGAGAGGGATATACCCTAGATTACATGGGCCTGGGCTTTGCTATACCAGTGGGCCTAAAGCTATATAACATATACAATACTAATACTCTTAACACCCCCCTTCAAACTCAAGGTGGATCTGAAACATTGAGTTTGAGAACATGAAGTCTATGTTGTTCTCTAGTTTGAGCCTTGGTGAAGAAATCCGCCACTTGAAGTTCCGATAGAATATATTGGAGACAAATAGTTGACTGTTGGCAGTGAGAACGTGTGAATGATGCATCCACACCAATGTGCTTGGTCAGCTCATGTTTCACTGGATCATTTGCAATCTGAATAGCAGCGGTGCTGTCACAAAGAAGAGATGTAGGGACATCACATGACACACCAAGATCAGCCAACAACCAACGAAGCCATACAATCTCAGAAGTGGTAGCAGCAAGGGCTCGAAGCTCAGCCTCAGCACTAGAGCGAGACACTGCTGTCTGTTTCTTAGACTTCCATGCTATGAGAGAAGTTCCAAGAAAAAGACAGTAGCCGGTAACTGAGCGACGATCAACAGGATCACTCGCCCAAGTGGAGTCAGAGTAAGCATGAAGCTGAAGCTGATTAGAGCGAGCATAGAACAACCGGCGAGATGCAGTCCCTCTCAAGTACCGAAGCACACGAAGTAAATGACTGTAGTGAACTGAGGTAGGAGCACTGACAAACTGACTAAGAATATGAACTGAATGAGCAATGTCAGGCCTGGTCACAGTGAGATACACAAGGCTACCGACAAGATGACGATAGCGGGAAGGATCCTCAAGAGGAGTGCCATCAGTAGGACGCAACTGCAAATGAAGCTCCATAAGTGTAGCAGCAATGCGTGTATCAGTAAGGCCTGAGCGTGATATCAAATCCTGAGTGTAGCGGTGCTGAGAAAGATAGTAACCGTCATCAGTGTGATTAACCTCAATTCCTAGAAAGTAACTGAGAGACCCTAGATCTGACATCTTGAATTGCTCACTCAATTTCTTCTTAACAAAGGCAATGTACTCCATATCATCTCCAGTGATTAACATGTCATCCACATATAATAGAAGCAACGTGCGACCACGCTTAGATGTGTGAATGAAAAGTGCAGGGTCATGCTCACTAGGAGAAAAGCCAGCAGCTCGAACCACAGAACTGAACCGCTCAAACCAGGCACGAGGGGCTTGCTTGAGCCCATAGAGAGCTTTTCTTAGACGACACACATGACCTGAGGGAACCTCAACACCTGGAGGTGGCTCCATATAAACTTCCTCATGTAGGTCACCACGAAGGAAGGCATTCTTCACATCCATTTGAGAAATTTTCCATGACCGAGCCGCGGCCACGGCTATCATAGTACGAACAGATGTCATATGAGCAACTGGAGCAAAAGTTTCATCATAATCTCGCCCATGAGCCTGCTGAAATCCTCTTGCAACAAGTCGAGCCTTGTAGCGTTCCACAGAGCCATCTGACTTGGTTTTTACCTTGTACACCCATTTGCAAGTGATGGGAACTGATTTAGGAGGTAATGGTACTAGATCCCATGTACCAGTACCCTCTAGGGCCGTGAGCTCCTCAGACATAGCAAGCTGCCACTCAGGTAACACAACTGCCTCTTGATAAATACTAGGCTCATAAGCTGCTCCTGTACATAGACTCAAATATCTGTCTGGAATCTTAAGACCTGAACGATTACGAAGAGCATACCTCAGTGTCTGAGAGGACTCGTCAGTGCAAGGATCAGTAGTACTGGCCGGAGGAGCAGAAGTGACAGGAATAGAAGAGTGAGTATCAAACGAAACTCTAGGACGACGACTGTAATGAAAAGGAAGAGTATCTAAAAGAGGTGGAGCTGGCGAGGGAGAAGGTGGAGCTGGTGAAGGTGGTGAGGAAGAAGATGGAACATGTTGTGATGAAGGTTGATCTGATGGTAAGACAGGTGGTGACTGATCAGACATTGACTCATCTGACGAAAAGATAGGTGGAAGAGAAAGAAAAGAGGTGGACTCTATAGACGTCGGTGATGACGATCGAGTGGAAGAAGAATAGAAGAAAGGCCGATCCTCAACAAAAGTGATATCACGAGAAAAACGAATGCGACGAGCAGAAGGATCATAGCAACGATAACCCTTGTGTTCAAGACTGTACCCAAGAAAAACACACTCAACAGACTGTGAGGTCAACTTGGTACGCTCACGAGGTGCTAAAAGAACATAGCAGGTGCAACCAAAAACACGAAGATGGTCATACCTGGGAGGAGAACCAAACAAAACCTCACCAGGGCATTTGCCCTGAAGACGAGAGGAAGGCTGAAGATTGATGAGATAAACAGCCGTTAGAACAGCTTCACCCCAAAAATGAGTGGGAATAAAAGAAGAGATCATGAGAGTACAAGCTGTTTCAATAATATGACGATGCTTACGCTCAGCAACACCATTCTGAGCATGAGCACCAGGACATGATAGTTAAGGAAGAGTACCCTCAGAAGAAAGAAACTCACGAAAAGCTGTAGATAGATACTCACCCCCTGAGTCAGAACGAAAAGCACGAATAGCACTAGAAAACTGTGTATGAACCATACGAGCAAAAGCCTGATATATAGAAATCAATTGAGACCGATGCTTCATAAAATAGACCCAAGTATATCGAGAGTGATCATCAATAAATATGACATAATGTTTGTGACCACCCTTTGAAACAAAAGGAGAGGGACCCCATACATCAGAGTGCACTAGATCGAAAGGACGACTAGAATGAGTAGTGCTAGGAGAGTATGGGAGTTGTATCTGCTTCCCTAGCTTACAACCCTTACATTGAAAACCTGCATCTACATGAACACGATCCAAAACACCCTGCTGAACTAAGGTAGACAGACGAGAACCACAAAGATGACCTAAACGATGATGCCACTGTGCAAAAGAGAAAGCTGAGGTGGGTCTCGATGTCGAGGCAACAAAAGGTGTGGCAGATGAAGCAGAAGCTGAAGGAAGGTGTAAGGTGTCGAGAACGTAGAGGCTCGTAGATCCTCTACGGCGACGGCCAGTTCCAACGATCATCTTGCTCTGACGATCCTGCACATAACAAGAGGTGTCATCAAAACCAATGAAATAGTGCATATCAGCCAGTTGACCAACAGACATAAGACTCATGGACAATTGTGGAACATAGGAGATAGCAGGGACAGAAAACTTGGAAGTGGACAGAGCACCCTGATGAGTAACAGAACAAGGTGTACCATCAGCAGTCTGAACAGAGGCTCCATCCTTCACTGGCTGGCAAGACACAAGCTGGGAGCGGTCAGATGTCACGTGAAAAGAAGCTCCTGAATCGAGTACCCAAGGCTGAGCTGCACCAGAAGAAGACTGAGAAACCGCAGACACAGATGCGCTCTTTGTTGGGGGCTCTGGCTCAATGACCGCAGCTGTGGAGAACCTCCTAGTAGGTGCACGGCGTTGCTGCTGAAGAGGAAATTTCTTCCGGTACTCAGCCAACAACTCTGGATGAAGAGCAAAACAACGATCAGATGTATGTCCAGACTTCTTGCAGTGAGAGCAAAACACATCTCCTGAAGAAGAGCCTCTCGAAGAAGAAACTCGCTGCTGAGAAGCAAGAACACTTGTATGTGTCACTGGTGGTGTGACAAGAGAACGGATACGTGTCTCCTCAGCAATAAGACTAGCAAGTGCCTCATGTAAGGTAGGAGGAGTAGGACGACCAAGCAGTTGGGTGCGACTGATCTCAAACTCTTGTCTGAGGCCCATCACAAACTGAAACATGAAAGTGCGAGCCTCATAATTCTCTTTGGCTGCACAAGACTCACATCCAGAGTGACTCTTTGGGGTCATGGAGACAAGCTGACTAGTAATACGAGTAAAAGCTCCATAATACTCCTCTATAGACATGTCATCTTGTCGAAGGTTGTGAAGATTCTGCAGTAAGGAGAAGTGAAGGGCTCCACTAGGCTGAAGATATCGCTGCTCAAAATACTTCCATATCTCCTTAGCCGTGGTGTGGTGCTCAAGACTCATCCGAAGTGAAGGAGCGACATTGAGGATCAATGCACCCATGACCTTAGCATCTGACCTTTTCCAAGCTTTCTTGGTGGCTTCATCCTCCTTTTCATCAGGAGGGTCATCAACTAGATGGTCATCAAGACCGGCAGCTCTCACAATTGTCCTGACCGAGAATGCCCATTCTCGATAATTTGAGCCATCAAGCTTAATATCAGTGATGAAAATAGAATTGTCCTTAGCCATTACAACAGCAAGCACACAGAACAATCTTCACAATTTCCAAGTATTAAAGGGTCTTGAAAATGCCAAAGCTGAAGAAACCTCCAATCAAAACAATGTGGCTTATGCTGAAGATATGGACGTATTACCAACTGAGCCAACAGAAGATATACAGCCAGTGTAAGGGTTGAAAAAAGAAGAAACTAAGAACACTGGAACTGTTGAAATGGATGAAGCTTCCAATCAAACACATGCTGATGTCCTCATTAACCTAGCAAAGTCAAATTTGCCTCCTCAGTGCTCTCCTCTGCGGGTTCGGTACCGGCCGGAGAGGAGGCGGTGGCGAGCAGCCGAGGTGCGGCGACGGCGGGCCTTGGGGCGGCGACGGCGAGCCTTGGGGCGGCGACGGCCACACGGCGGCGGCCGAGCTCAAGGGGAGGCGGCGCCGGGACGAAGAGGCGGAGGCGGCGGCACGAGGGCAGCCAAATGGGGCGGCGGCGGCACGAGGGACGGGGCCGCGACGCGCGGCGACCGAGGGACGGCGGCGGCACGAGGGCAGCCAAATGGGGGCGGCGGCCGAGCTCGAGGGGAGGCGGCGCCGGGACGAAAACAGAAGGGCCACACGACGGCGGCGACGATGGCCAGCGACTCGCCGGCGGTGAGGTAAGTGGAGCTAGGGTTAGGGATTTGGCAGCCGTAGCTCTGATACCGTGTTAGGAAAAATAGGAAATTGGCCAAATCGTTTTTCTCTATTGCAATGAGAGGGATATACCCTAGATTACATGGGCCTGGGCTTTGCTATACCAGTGGGCCTAAAGCTATATAACATATACAATACTAATACTCATCAAGTCAATTGCTAGACATGATATGTACCATGTTTTCAACGTGTAAGAGAGTGTCTGGCGGAAGAGAACTCTGATGGCCTGGCCTGGTTTTCGTGAGGAGAATAGTAGCGACGAGAAAAACGAAATTAAGAGTTAGATCTATTCGATACATTGAGGGGCAGTCATGTCTTTTCTCAACGAATTGCTCCTCCTCTCGATTTCCTGTTTTTTTGTTTGGCCAGAAATGTTAACAGTTGTGGCTAATAAACCTTATTTCCCACTATCTCAATGACACCATAGGAATTTCCTTAGCTTGTTCTCAATGTCATTTGTGAAATTGGATGTCTTTGTTGTGGCATTTGTGCAGTTATTCTAACTTTTGGGCAGCTTACAGCAATGGCAGCGACAGGAACTAATTTGAGGCTGTATTGCTAATCGACAGTGTATCTTTACATATTTTACGTTACCTTGAGTCCTGTTTAATAAGGATTAAAAAAAATTGTATTGTTTCCAAGCAAAATAATACAGACAACTGGGTTTGCTCATTTCACTTGGATAATTCGATTCGCACATCCTTGGTTCTATTCTATTGTCAAAACTTCAAATGATGTCATCAATTGATCACCATGTCATCTTTTACCGTAACTAGGTAAAGGAAGGAAATATGCTTGTGCACACACAAAACAAGTTACAGGGAAATGAAGCATAGAGCACATACATAGAGGTTGCAAATACACACAGTGAAGCATATACTTCTTTTTCAACTCATACGAAAGCATACCATTTTGTTGGACTTAGACAAACAGAGCCAAAAAAGGTAACATTAGCGGTGGGCAGAGACACTACATTATTAGTGACTCGGAGAACCACACCACCATACTGTTGGGATGGGTGAACTTGGCAAGCTCCGGACGATCCTCCTGCCTCTTTTCCATGGCATGGCTCCACCATCCTTCAAGGACGGTGAATGTGCACATAGCACCGCTAACAACATCCGCTTTCACTTTGAGATCAGCAAACGCCTCACTTCTATCTTCTCACACACTAGTATGTCCTAGTGCCCCGAGCACCAATAATGTCAACACTAGCAGAGAGGCATTGATGGATTCCATGGAACTCTACAAGCACCTTATGCGTATCCACCCGCGCTCTAGGTACATCCGTGGTGCTCGGATTGATACTGGGATGCCATGCCCCGCATGTTACGCCGAAGTGATCTCTATGCTCACCTCAATGATGTTAAGATGTACATGGGTGGCCTCACTTCGAGGGAAATGATTCGAGTAGTCTGGGGTTCTGGGCGAGATGCAGAATCACCTGAGGTCGATGATTCATGGTCATCCCCCTCGAAGTGAGGCGACCCGTGGACATCTCTAAGATGAGCATAGGGATCACCTCGCACTTTGGCGTCGCATGCAGGCACGGCATCCCAGCATCGATCGAAGCGCCACGGAAGTATCGGGAGTGAGCCTGGATATGCACAAGGTGCTCCTAGAGTTCCATGGAATCCATTATTACCTCTCTGCAAGTGTCGACATTGTGGGTGCCGCAAAGGGACTCGAGGCACCAGGACATACTAGTGTGGGTGAAGATGGAAGAGAGAGTGAGAGTAGAGAAAGCGAATGCACATACTAGCTAGTATGTGTGAAGATGGAAGAGAGAGTGAGAGTAGAGAAACTGAATGCACGTACTAGTGTGTGAAGATGGAAGAGAGAGTGCGAGTAGAGAAAGCGAATGCAGATACAAGGGAGAAGCCACTGGTTATATAGAAGATGAGTGCCGTGAGCGACAGACTCACACCTCCTCGTGAACTCAGTGATAGAAGAAAGCGGGGGGAGGGAAGAGAGAGCGCATGCAGGACTTCCACCTCGTCGTGCTCTTTGATAGACCATGCCAAACCTCTCTGTTTGATGCTGGCAATCATGGCACATGTCGAGCCTGCGTCAAGGAGAGAGAGAGAGAGAGAGAGAGAGCATCGTTTTAAAATGCCATATGGATAGAGCTATACAGTACTGACCAATATATATCACGCATGGGTGTTTCTGTCCAGCATGGTAGCCGAAGGCAGCAAAAAGTTGAGGTTCACATCCAATGGCTACAGGAATTGAATGTGCAGTACTTCAAGTCGATCATGTGGCGTGTGAGCAATGACAAGAGCACAGTTGGAGCTTTGACCGTATGGCGTATTGGCTTGTAATAAGTGGAATCCTAGTTTGGCAAAATATTTACTGCGATTGCATTGCATTGGCAGCACTAGACACATCTGATTTTGATGCATGGTTGCCTTAAATATGAGCACAGAGCAACAGTACTTTATAATCACATGTAACTTAAGTGGAATGATTCTCATGTGAATGGTGTTAGCGTGATGGTTGAAGGATTTAAAAATGAGAATCATGGGTTTTAAATTCCTTCTCCTCTCCCTTAAATTAAAAATTTGTGTGCTAATTATAGTGATTAAGTTTGCATTGCTTTGCATGAATAAAAGAGTTGAGTGAGATGCCGGTAAAGCATGCACATGCATGCGAGAATAGACTTGCCGGATGTTTTGTATTTTTTTTTAAGGAATACTTTATATATTTTCTCTCGTGCCGGATTTCTGCATGCATCAAGGTTAAAATTACTGCACAGCTGCACTACCTTGGTTACGTTTCATGCACATAATGTCATCAAAGCTGCAGCTATAATGCCATCAAGGCTGCAGGTTAGTGGACTACACGCGTTTTGGAGCAGTGCAATGCCCATTATATCCATCAGTTAGCCATGGAAATCAGGCCACTGTCCCATTGGTTCGGCTGATGCTCCTCTAGTATATATAAGCAACACTAGAGATGGTTTGAGGTATCGTTATGCAATCGCACGAGCATGAGTATATGCATCTCTTATAATCTTGCATTAGAGCTAGTAAGGACACAAAAGATTGCTTCTGATCTCTCTCTATCTAAGAATATGAGAGAGAGTAGTTAAGCATAATTGGGAAGTGCATATGCTAGGTTGTACACACATATAATAGTCACGTTCTGCATTTATCGAGGAACGCTAAACTGAGAAGGAAGAGAGTAGAAAAAGTTAACACTATGATGGTGGCCTACATCGCGTAAAGGAGGATGTCTATGCTCAGGCTAATCAGAGGAATCAAACGGTGTGAAGAAAGGTATATAGTTCTTATGGTTGAATCACATTGTGCTAAAAAATCCTGAGACATAATGGTTTCGGATTACATGAAGAATGAGGATACATATATTGCATTTTGCATGATCGGCTTCAAACTCTCTTGTGAAGCAGTCGTGGGCTACGAAGCATGAAGCGTCCCTCTTCCCATCTGTGAAGTCCGAATCTATGCTCTCCTTAATTTTACACAGAGTGCACAAGAATTTAGTTCGGAATTAACCACAAGTCTCCTCTCTCTCCTAGGATTGATCGACGTGTGCTTCGTAACGACGCCTGCATGCAAAGAAAAACATCCCTTTAAATCTTTCTGTTGATATTAGACAAAAGGCTTCTTGCGTAGCTTATATTGAAAGCCATATCACTATAAGTCGACGGTTGGTTAGCGGCTTACAATTTCAGCAGCATAACGCCTATAAATTTGCAATGTAGACAGCATCATTATCACCCCATAATCACCCCGACCCTGTGGAACCGAGCCGCAACTCATCACTGTCAACACATCAACTATCCTATTACAACCAAGGCTCGAAAGAAGTCTTCTCCTTAATGAGCTCGGCGGCCTATGCCGTCTTTTCCTTGTCCTTCTCCCCCAACAAAATCGTCCATTGCTGCATAAAGAAAATGATCTTATATAGTATGTCAGTTGGGTTTTTAATAAATTCGACTTTGAATAGCTAAGGCCCGAACGATAGCAATTCTCAACCCTTTTAGTTTAGATACAGATTGTCGTCTTTGTTGATATAGTTCCTTGAAAGGGCAGTGATGGCGCATGTCGAGCCTGCATCAAAGTGGACAGAAATATAGCGAGGGATTGAAGGCGCATTGAAGGGCGCAGAGGCAGGGGAGGGAGAGAGCCAGCATCTTTTTCTTTAAACGCGCGCAGATGCGTGTTTCCGTATAAGCAGGAACCTGCTCCCTGTTTCCTTAAAGAGAACCCTGTCTTTTTGCCCAAACTGGGAGACCCTTCGCTCGCCGTCATGACGCACGCCGGCTAAAAGATGACAGATTCGCAGGCGCCTGACATGGACGAGATCGATCGCGGTCGCAGTGGGCTCCGTCCCTTTCGAAGGAGGGGGCCGTAGTTGAAGCTGACCAGCAAAACAAGCCCGTGATTTCGAGAGAGAAGAGAACGAAGGAAGCAGACGCACCTTGGAGCGGGAAGGCCAAGGAGAGACCAGAGCAAGCTAGCTACTCCAGCTACTCCTGCGTTGCTAGCAAGCTTAGTGCCACGTGACGAGTCCCTAATGGCTGGAGACGCGAGGATCCAGGCGTACGTATGCATGTATATGTATTAACGTACACAGTGCATGTGTACTGTAGCAGCATCACCATTGCATACCACGTGCCAAATTTAAAGCCACTCACACCAAGGCCGTTTTTCGAAGACGCATCATTATTCTTTTTCTGGAAGTAATTTCGGTAAAATGTTTACAGAAATTCATCTTATTTCACATATGCCTTGAAAAGTATATGTATTACAAGACATTCTAGTTAATACGCCTTAAATAACTGGGTTTTAACGTTTTCCAAAATCGTCTCAATACTTCATACTATAGAGAGTGCTCTGCAAAAGTCTGTAAAAATAATGTGGCCCTTTTGAAAACTGCCTCAATGACTCGAGTCATATATGCCAAGAAAAAAAGACTTCACAATATTCAAGGTGCATGTAGGGCTAAGGAGCAAAAATGACGCCTTCGACCCTGGGGCACGGCGCGGCGTGTTGTATCAATATTTGGACCGCCACGGCTAACCATTCGATGGATGCGTTTGGTGCATTTTACGTGCAACACATAATTTATATTTGTATTTATACTACTTATAAGAATATTAGTTAAAATTCGACGCAAACTATCGTAACCGTTCAATATTATATAACGGCTGAAGAATGAAGTTAACTTTCTAAAATTTATATCTCAGTTGCACATTTAATCCTCTAATAACACCGCACTAATTAGCCTTTCCTTGTGAATTGCACGATCTATCCTAAAGAAAGGTGTCGAGCTTGGCGAGTTGCAGTAAAAGCCATGCATTTGGCAAACAAAGTAGCACATAAGAATATTCTTCCATTCCTATCAAAAATAATTAATATAATATATATATATATATATATAATTATTTACTCCCTTTAGTGCATGAGTACGAAAATGAAGAAAAAGCTCTGTGGACACTATATGTCCTGTGCATGACTGACAAATTTTGTAAGGAAGAGCACTCAACTTTGCGAGAAACGTTGTGATGCTGAGCAGGTGGCAGCAGCCATAAAGATTGTCTTGAAATCAAGCCAGCCAAATTTGGTTGTTAAACTTGATATGAAATGCATAGAAGGTCGGTACATGGGAATCTCTTCTGAGTCTGTGCAGCTGTCAATATTGAATCATCCAAAACTGAAGTTAAAATCTGAGGTATGAACAAATCTCTATGTTCGATGTGCTATGCCTATCATTTTCTCTGAGATTGTATTTATTGTACATCATATTTACAGCATGTTCGTGTCAAAATGATAGAGACCAATTGATCGAGAATATATCCAGCTGTAACAGATAAGTCCAAACTTCAGGTTGAGGTGCACAATCTCAAGTCCATGCTTCCAAAAGTGATTGTGAAGGTGAACAAGATATGCAATATCAAGTTTTCTGCCATTATGATGATGTCGCTGGCCTTTCTACCAATCAATTCAGGGCATTCCAATTGTTTTTTTTTGAGAAAACACAAAGCTTTACTGTTTTGCGATCTCAGCTAAGTCGCTAGCTGTTACAGATAGAAGAAAGTCTGGTACATCCGATTGCCAAACCAGATTAGAACCTGGCGCCAAATTGGCACCTTGTTTTGCTAAAACATGAGCAGCTTTATTACAAAGCCGATTACAGTGCATAATTCTGAAATCTAAAAAACAAGTGCGGAGCAGAAGTTTTATCTCCTAGAAGAGGACTCCGAGTTGGGCTAGATCATGATTAGAAGACTGCAGAGCTTGTTTGAGAATTAGAGCATCCGTCTCAAGGATAATTTTGTCGAAGTGTGTCGCTAAAGCGAACCGAAGGGCATACAGGCAGGCCATTGATTCAGCATGGAGAACGTTTGCGAGATTTTGCAGATGACCTATACCTGCTCCCTGGATTGTGCCAACTGCGTTTTTGATGCAGAACCCCCATCCTCCTTGTCCAGTAGCTGCACTAAACGCTCTATCAATGTTTACTTTGAGGTACTCATTTGGAGGAACAGCCCAACAGAAGTTGGAAGGTGTCCGAGTTGGAGGATTTTGATTCAGAATCACTCTAAATTCTATCATTTGTCTGCGACATCTAGACACAAGATCATTGACTTGGCACTCTTGATCTCCTACATTAACTGCATTACGAGCGGACCATATGTTCCAGAGCAAAACAACAGCATTCTTTAACATTTCAGAAGGTTGAGACAGCAAGACAGATGAGACCTCATGAATATTGACACACCTCGAAAGCGGAAGACGAATATGATCCATATCCGATGCCCTCCAGCAAGACTTAGAATACTTGCACTTAAAAAACAGGTGACCACCATCCTCATCCATTCTCATGCACATCGGACAAACAAGGTTCAGATCAATGCCCCGACGGTGAAGATTGGATTTTAGAGGTAAGCTATTGTGTGCGAACCTCCAGAGAAACATGCAGATCTTCTTGGGAAGACACAAGCTCCAAATCTTCCTCCAGACACCATGAAGAGCTATTGCCGGATTTGCTACAGTAGCGCTAGATGATGGTTGCCCTGCCTCAACATCTGCTAACTTGAGACATAACTTGTATGCCGATTTGACAGAGAAAATACCTTTTGGATCTAGGTGCCAAGCTAAAAAGTCCTCAATATCATGTCCAATCGGAATGCTGAGGATCATTTTGACATCATCTGGATGAAACGTTTGTGTAATCAGCTGCTTATCCCAGTCCTCGCTTATTGGGCAGATTAGCTCACTGACTCTGCGAACCAGGTGATGGCCTCGATGGGTTGAGGGTCGCCGAGTAATCCCTCTCAGAAGCCATGGATCATCCCAGATAGAAAATGTTCGATCCATTCCCCACCCTCCAAATAATTCCCTTTTTAAGAAGATCAATGCCCTTCAGCATGCTCCGCCAGGCATAGGAGATACCAGAGCGTGGAATTGCTGCCAGCATATTTCCATCAGGGAAGTACTTAGCCCGTAGCAGTCTCGCACACAAAGCCTCAGGGTTCTGGATGAAACGCCAAGCTTGACGAGCCAACATGGCAAGATTGAAGAAATGCAGATCTCTAAATCCAAGACCTCCTTCACTTTTCGGTTTAGCCATCTTGTTAATCGGAAGCCAATGCATCTTATGATCATTATCCATCTGGGACCACCAGAATCTGCAAATCATAGCTGTGATATCATCACATAGCCCCTTAGTCAGATCAAAACAGGACATTGCATAGGTCGGGATAGCTTGAGCCACCGCCTTGATCAATACTTCTTTCCCAGCCTTGCTCAACATCTTTTCCTTCCATCCCTGTATTCTTTTCCAGACTTTCTCGTTAAGGAAATTGAAAGTCTGGGTTTTTGATCTGCCCATGTATATAGGAAGACCAAGATACTTATCATGGTGTGTTTGAGAGCCAAGCTGCAAGCATTGGAACACATCCCTCCTGATTGTGGAGTTGGTATTAAGGCTAAATCTGACATTGCTCTTTTCCCGGTTGATTAATTGTCCAGAACATAGCTCATAGAGGTCCAAAACTCTTTTAAGCTCCAATGCATTCCTCCTATCCGCCTTAAGTAGAATCAATGAGTCATCCGCAAACAACAGGTGGGAAATGGTGGGAGCATTGGGACAAATGCGAATACCTTGAAGAAGACCTTGCGCCTCACTATTTTGAAGGAGGGAGGAGAAACTTTCAGCACAAAACAAAAAGAGGTAAGGAGAAAGGGGATCTCCCTGGTGCAAACCTCGCTGGGGCACAATAGAATCAGTAAGCTGGCCGTTGAACTTGATCCAATATGAGACGGAGCGGACACAATTCATAAGGAGTTGGACCCAGGATGTCTGAAATCCAAGTTTGATCATCATTGCTTCGAGGAAATTCCAATCCACTCCATCATATGCTTTGCTTATGTCCAATTTGAGGGCCATATAACAATCCTTCCTTTTCCTTCTGTTATTAATGAAATGAGTCATCTCATATGCAATAAGGATATTATCTGTGATTAACCTGCCTGGCACAAAGGCACTCTGGTTCTGAGAGATTATCTCATCAAGAAAGCGTTTCAATCTGTTTGCCAGGACCTTTGAAACAATTTTATAGATAACATTGCAGAGACTAATAGGGCGAAGATCTTTGAGGCGTTCAGGGCACTTTACTTTTGGAATTAGAACAACTGTTGTGGCATTCCAGTCGGTCGGCATTGGCCCGCCATTAAGGACCTGGAGAACTTCCTCACATATAGAATCCCCCACCACTGACCAAAATGACTTGTAGAATATCACCGGCATTCCATCTGGGCCTGGGGCTTTAAGATCACCAATACCATTCAAGGCTATTTCAATTTCTTCCTTGGAGAACGGTGAGCAAAGGAAACTATTCATTTGGGCTGTTACTTTTGGTTGAACATGTTGCAAAACAATCTGCAGATTAGGAACCTGTTGGGCCGAAAACAAATCTCGGTAATAGTTAGTGATGTAGGATTTCAGGCACTGGGCATTATCAATTATAGACCCATCCTCACATTTCAGTCTAGTAATTTTGTTGATCTTCCGTTTTTCCGAACAACAAGCATGGAAGAATTTTGAGTTTTTATCGCCGTGCCTTAGCAAATCTACGTGTGCTCGCTGCCGCCAGTATACATCAAGCTGATCCTGAAGTCTCTCCAATTTGGATATGAGAACATGTTCCCGGTGAATATTCTCTTCTGTAATGTCCTCCTGCAAACAATCATGTAAGTCTTTCTTTACTATGTTCAGCTAGGGCATTCCAATTGTTGAAAGAGCTGTTGTCAACCCTGTCTACAGATACGAAAGAGGTGTCAAAACTTTCGACAGATACAACTTGTTGGTTGAAGGCTAAGAGTTCCTACTTATTCAGCTTTAGCACCATGAACTTTGCTGCCGGTGAGGAGCTTGGTGCCTTTGCTGGAAGCTGTCAATCGCAAGACTGCTCTCACAAAAACACTTTATGGGTCGTTTATCATTCTGTTTGTAAAAGTAAAAGAACAGCATGAACTTTTTAATTTCTAGTTTTGTCAACCCTCAATATGGTGTGTTGAACTATTTTAGTGAGTTGCTTCTGGAAACTGGTTCTAAGCCTTAATGTGACTTGTGCAGTACTTTCCTGAGATGATATATGTTAATCAAATATATTTTTATTACAGAACAAACCTCTTAGCAGTATTGGGTACTCCGGGAGTTGATGCTAAGAAAACAAAAGGTAATCACATCATGGAAGTGAACCAAACACTTGGAATTGAAGCTGCAAGGAGATCTATCATTGATGAAATTCAGTATAATTTGAAAACAACAATATGAAGAATGATCTGAGGTATATGATGCTTCTGGCAGACCTGATGACATACAAGGTACAGTATATTATCATGTGACTTAATTTCAGTTCGCAATGATAACCATTTTAACTCTCCATCTGCTTCATATCCTTCAAGACCAACGTACATGCTGCCGGTGTTGATGCTCTGAGAGCAGGGCGAAGTTCTCGGCATCACGAGTTATGGCATTACCAAATTGAAAAGCAGTGTGTTGATGCTGGCTTCGTTTGAGAAAACCTCGGAGCATCTCTTCAACGCTTCATACGCTGGTCGTGAGGATCAGATAGAGGGAGTTAGCGAGTTCATCATCATGGGCATACCCATGCTTCTTGGCACTGGCGTTCTCAAAGTCAGGCAAAGGTACCTTAAAGTTTGCTATTGCAAGACAACTCGGCTCACTTATCTGCAATGAAAGTTTTTTTTTAAGTTTATCTGCAATGACAGTTTTACTGTTCTAGACCTGTTTTGACAAGGATGGAGATCCCCTAGAGTTGGCTCCAAATACACCTGGTAGAGTTGAGCAAATCCAGGCTGTTGTTTATTTTCTGTGGATTAGATGACCTCATATCGTCTTCTTTGCTATAGCCACCATGAATTAATCTTCCCTCCTAGCTTTCCGTTTGAACCACTGCGATTACTTGCCGGCAACAGCTAGCCTAGCTATTTACTGCAGTTCCGAAGGAATGCTTGTCTCCAACTTTTCTTTTCTTTTTCTTTGTCATTTTTCAATTCAACAATAGACCATCCACCGATGACCGATCACTTGTTAAATCAAATTAAGGAAAAGAATGATCAATGTCGTGGAGGAGTGTAAATGCTCACCTCATCTCTTGCTTCCTACAAAATTTTCATTTTTCGTATGTCTACGAGAGACAGATTTCTAAATCTTTCCTTAGTTCTTAGACAAAATACTTGTGGGCAAATAAGAAGGATTAAATTAAATTGTGGCAAGCGATTCACCAAATCAGTAAGATGGTCCAAGTAAGTAGCGACTTTTCAATTTTCTTCCTTGAGGTTAAGGAGCAGCAACTTCTGGTGTTTTCGCCATAGGGATGTGTGGGCATAGGGCAGAAGACGTGAAAGATATCTGGTCCATAGAATATAAATAATGACCTAGATTTGCTGAACTCCACCATGTAGATTTAGGAGCAACTCTAGGGGATCTCCACCCGTTCTGACAGTATTTTAGTATTGTTACCAATCTTTAACCAACCAGAGGAGCACATGATTTGTTCCTTCTTCTTTTTTCCTTGCTGGATCCAGGATTTGCCTGAATTTAAGTACCAGCCTGATCCAATACTATCGTGAGACATGCATACTAAAAATTCATCTGAAACTGGGAAATTGGAGCATATATGCATAACATAGGGCAGCTGCAGCGGCAGCGACTGCAAATGCCAGGCAACACTGGGGCAAACTCATTTCTGGACTTGGATAATTCGATTCGCACGTCTAAAGCATCCTTGGGTCTATTCTATCGTCAAAACTTGAAAAGATATCATTAATTCACCATGTCATCCTTCTATCGTGGAACCCTTCTTCTGTTATAATCACAAGGATAGGATAGGTAGCTGCCGTGTTGTGCTGAATATGCTCGCGAGAGGTCTTAGGCAGGGGAATGGATGTACAATCCTACCACCCAGCTTTTAAGTCTTCGTGGATTCGACTTTAGGTTCCTATTTAAGAACTGTTTAAGATAATTTTAATCTATCTTAACTACACCTCACTTCTAAACTCTACTCCACCTTTAAACTCTAAAGCTATTAAAAAAAGTATTAGTTCCATATCCATATAGCATGCGGTTTCTTTTACACATCGTTTGGCTCCAAGGCATTCAATAGGATTTCTAGAAGTGGATTCAAATACGTATTTTAGAAGAATTAGAAATTGATTGAAGCCAATTACAAATCCAATTTTTCTGTTTGGGTGTCCCTCAGAATTAGAAATTTGCCTTATGTTGTTTCCCTTTGAATCAACGTGTGAAGCAAGGACCCCAACCTGTTGTGGTACGAATCATCATCTAAAATGCAACACCAGATCAAATATAGCAAAGTTATATTGATCAACTCATAACCGAGCGAAGCAGAGCACCTCGAGAATCAAATCCATAAAAAAATTAACTCGTGCCTCCAAAACAAACCACATAAAATTAAATTACTCTCCTCCAGGAACCTGATTCATCTTAAGCGAGCAAGGTAGAGCACCTCGCCGACGCTGACACCGGAGGCAGTCACTCCACAGAGCAGAGGAGGCCAGGGAGGGCAAAGGCAGTCAAGGATGGAAGAGGGAGAGATAGCGTGACAAGGAACAGACGAGGAAGCACAGCAGAGAAGGAGAGGGTGGCACGGCGGAGGAGGGAGAGCAGGAGGAGGAGGGGTGGCACGGCGAGGGAGAAGCTCCAGTCTGAGAGCATCCATGTCCGTCAGGAAGGTTTCTAAATTCAAAAAAATGACAGGTAAACTAAAGAATTACTTTCAGATCTTTTGCCTCCGCTGGAATCGGAACGGAATCAGCGATTCCAATTCTAGTTGGCAGCCAAACGCCCTTCACTTTGGAATTAAATTCCAATTCCATAATTCTAGGACCAATTGATGGGAGCCAAACAAGATGTTACATGTTTCTTTATTTTAAATGTGCGCGCGAGTTGCGCCCTCTGTTTTAGCCTCCATTGACGCGTAGGCCCACTCCGATCGCACTAGCTTTAGGCCCAGTCTTTACTATTTAGCAAGTAAGGCCCAATAGGTCGCTAATTACTTCGCCATCTTCTTCCGCTTCTGTCTATACCAATTCTCTCTCTTTTACTCCCTCCGTTCTAAAATGTAAGGCACGCACGTATCCCAAGATTTATAATTAGATCTATAATATGTTAGTTGTATGACACAAAAATGATATCATTGAGAAGTGCTTTCGAAAACGAATGCAACAATATCACTTTTGTATCACGTAATCAAAATATTATAAATCTAATCATAAATCTTAGAATACGTGCATGCCTTATATTTTGGGACGGAGGGAGTAGTTTCAAAAGAAAAATTCCCCTCTTTTGATCCTTTTCTTCTTCTTCTTTTCTTTTTACGCATATGCATTCCGCTATAGTGATTCTATCGAAAAGGGAAATAAAAGTGACTAAGCCAATCAAGGAAGACGAGACATTATGACAGCTTAACCTTGCCCTGATCAGTTGCTAGAGCTACATTAATTAATTTCAGGCAAAAGGGAAAAAGATGGTTTGAGCATGTGCTTAACCTTAGAGAGCCAAGCATGCATGCATGGGAATATTAATTAGACTACTTGTTAGTGAGAACCACAACAAAGTTTTGACTTGTGTGTTGATAATGTAGACTAGTTTATAATTATGCGTGGCATACACTTCGATGCATGTTCTCAAATCTGAAGTTGGACGCAACTCAATCATCGAGCCCAAACTAACACGACTAATTTAATTGCACGACCCAACAAAACCAAGCAGGCTTCTTCTTCCCCGTGTGACTTGGCAGCTCGAATTCCTATCCTATCGGTTTCTTCTTCCATCGAATACAAGGGCACATCCAACAAAACTAACAAAAATAATAATTTGGTAGGCTAAAACGTGCATGGGCCATCATGGCCACGCATGATTAATCTTGTAGCAGAGCAGATGAGAAGAGAAGAAGATTTATATAAATATGTAAGTAAATTAATTAATTAGGTGCAGGAGAGCTTTCGCCCATCATGGCTTCTCAGATTCTTGTACGGGTATTTGTTCTTGCTCCCTCCACATGATCGAAGAAGACGACGCCGGTTACTTCAAAACCTGTTCATGGGTACCTAATGAGCTTCCATTAGAGTTTAAAAATAAAGGGAAGCTATATATGTATGTTATGTTACATGTTAAAAGCAGGACATGGAAGGGAAAAGCAGAGGGAATAAAGATAAAAGAAGATGTGAAGAGCATGATCTCCTCAACCTTGTTAAAGAGATTAACCACAAATAAAGCAGAGGAAATATCTACAATAGCTTCCCTTTGCCTTGCCCCCATGTGGCAGTGGCATCAACAGCTGTTCTTCATCTGAATATCAATGCAAGTAGTGGCAGTAACATAGTAAAACCAAACTGAATATTGCGGACTGAAAATAAAATAAATGTCAGGTAGTGCAACAGCATGAATTCTGCGCGCTTGTTAATCTCAAATCTCTCTCGCAGAGCACGTGAATCGAGCTCATGCTCATAAATCCGACAAGTTGAGTGAGAGTTTCTTGGGGCGGAAAGGCGAGCAAAAGCACAGCACAATGATTCCCCTCGCCCCTGAAGACGGGAGAGCAGACAGAACGAGCATTAGCAGCCAAAAAGCCCGTCAAAAAGTGCAACCAAACACTACTGCTACAGTACAGTTCAGATCTCTCACATCGCACACACAATCTTCACACTTCCATCACCATCTCTGATCTCTCCCACTAAATCTCTTCTTCTCTGAGCACAAGTTAATTCTACATTTCTACTAGTAATGGCCGACTCGACAGAGCTCGTTAACCCAACAGTAGCGGCTCGTGCGGTCGTGCCCCCATCCTCCTCCTAGATGCTGCACTGCACTGCATTATTGCCTCTGGATCAATCAACCAATCAATCAATCAAACCCCAGTGCAGCTCCCTCTGCTGTTTGATTTGATCTCTCCCATTCTCTCGTCGTCCCCCATCTGCAGCAAACCAAACACTCTTGACTGATCCCACTCGCTACTGCTGCTGCTTCTTCTGCTATCACACCAGCTGAGCTGCTGCCATTAATGTCCCTCGGCTTCTTGCCATGTCCAAGAGATGGTACACTTTGATTTGATCCGGGTGCTGCTCCGGCTGGTTACCTGAACAGGAAGCAGGGACCGGCGCAAGAAGGAGGCCAAGGGATGGAGGGGAGGACGCGGCGGCGGGGCACTGGCACGAGCCCTGGTCGCAACAAGGTCTGGGTCGAGCCGCCGGGTAAGAGCCAGCACCACCCTCCCCGGCGCTCGCCGCCCCCGGCCCCGGCAGGGGGGAAGAGGGTGGCGGTGGTGTACTACCTTTCCCGCAGCCGCCACCTAGAGCACCCCCACTTCATCGAGGTGCCGCTCGCCTCCCCGGAGGCCGGCCTCTACCTGCGAGGTCAGTCCGATAACAAAACGCGCTGCCTTTTTTTGTTTCCCGGTTCGAATTGCTGTTCTCCAGACCTTTTGAGCTGATACGATTCGTGTTAATGGCGTCGCCATAGATGTGATTAACCGGCTCAACGTACTGCGGGGGAAGGGCATGGCGGCCATGTACTCGTGGTCGTGCAAGAGGTACATCACATTCATTGTTGGGGGGCTTAAAGATCGTAGCTTTCCTCTTCGGTTGGTTTGATCCGTGTGGTTTTGGCAGGAGTTACAAGAACGGCTTCGTGTGGCACGACATCTCGGAGGACGATCTGGTGCTCCCGGCGCAAGGCAGCGAATACATCCTCAAGGGCTCCGAGCTCCTGGACCGATCGCCGCCTGGTAGGTGTTCGATGAATTGCCTCACAGTCACAGGGGGGAGTGAATTGTGCTTGAATTGTTGATGCTAGCTTTTGATCCTGATCCAATTTGTCTTGTTTTAGATCGGCAGCAAAATGGCGTTAGCAACCCCAAGGTGGAGAGTCTCAAGCACCCTCAAGAAGAGTCTCCTCGGTCGCAGGGATCGCAAGAAGGGTGCTCCTCGTCGTCATCTCCATCTGCCGTCATCAAAGAGGCCTCACCTCCACTTCCTGCCGAACAGCCACAACAACAGGCGCAATCAGCGTTGCTGCCGTCGTCATCCGCTTCCACCAACCGTGAGGATGACCAATGCCGGACTCCACATTCTGGCTCATCTGGAAACTTGTCCCCTGAACCGACAGGAACAAATGCTCCGTTATCAGAGGCAAGCTCGTCCGGACCGCTAGAGTACAGACTTTCCAAGCCCATGGGAGCACAGGATGCATCCACACAGACTGATGATAGCCAGAGGGATGTCCCTGAGAAGCATGCTCGCACGGCTGGGGTGTGTACAACAGATGGTACATCAGATAATGAGATTCAAGAGTATCATCAAAGGAGCATACAAGCATCGCCTAAGGGCCCTGGAATTGTTCGAGAATCACCACCGGTGTGTTCATCTGATGCTTCTCCCGGTGGCAGAGTTGAGACCTTGGAGTCCCTGATAAGGGCAGAAGCCAGCAGGAGGAGTACCTATAGGGCAGTACTAGAGGAAGAACATCTCTTTGGGCCAATGGGTGTGAAGCTGAAGCCGGCCAATTTGCTCATGCAGCTGATCACTTGCGGGTCTATTTCTGTGAAAGATCACCGTGGCTTTGGGCTCATCCCAACGTACAGGCCACGGTTTACACAAGTTGAATTCCCTTCTCCAATGTTCTCTACTCCTATGGCAGTGCGGCACCTCGACAACATTCCTTGTAGTGCAAGAACAATTGGAGTGAGTGTTCCAGAGTCAGAGTATTTCAGTGGAAGCTTGGTCGAGACGAAGAAGCAGGAAGAGTCAGGGAAAGGAGGAATGTCCACACTCAAACGATCATCATCTTATGATGAGGATAGGTATGTCATACCGCAGTTTGTTCTGATTGTGTACTATGGTGCTTGCAACATGTACTTCGATGCATGATTATATCTTGATAGTGTAGTTTAAGCTGCCATATCTATCTTGATAGTGTAGTTTAAGCTGCCATATCTTCTAATTAATATCGTCTCCTAATTGAATGACTGGGGCTCACATTGGTTAGTCACACTAAATGTTAAACATTTATGATCTGTTGTAGAGCCTGAGTAATTTTTTATCTCTTTTCCATTCTGTCTGTATGTATCGTGTCCAAGACTAGAGATAGAAGAGAAGATAAGAGAATCCAACAATTTGTAACATGCATTTGAGTCACTGAATTGTGTCCTAGCTAGAAATTGACTAGATTATCACCTTGTTAAGTCAAAGTCACCTTGCTTTACAATCCCTTTCGTGACGATATGGATAGTTTTTTCTCTGGATATATGTTGCAGAGTATATAGAGCGGTAGACACCAGAAGGGATATGGATAGCTTGCCTGAGTCGGGCAGTTTCACATGTCTCCCACAGACTATAAAAATGATATCATGTAAGCAATCCAGAAGCGGAACAACATTCTCCCCCAACTCTGATGTCAGGAACAGCTCTAGTCGACAAGAATGTAGTACTAGATCCTCGCCATTGGGTTCATCAAGAAGTGCAAGCAATAGGATGACTGACCCATTGGGTAAACTATCTTCTTCAAGGGCAGATTCATTCCACGAGGAAAATGATAGAATGATCAAGATTGAAGAAAGGTGAGGTTCCTCTCATTATTCTTATTCATTGGCCTAGTGGTTTTTATTTCTAAAGACTGACAAACAAAATGTTATAACTGCAGACTTGCTTCTGGAGCACGGGTTATAATCCAATCCACACCCTTGTGTGAAGAAAGTGATGACAGCACCGAATCACTGTAAGGGGCCGTGTTATATCTCTTTTGGAATGCGCTGTGAACTACCTTTTTTAGAATTTGCTGTGTCTGGTAGTTCTTGGAGTAGCATGAAAGTGCAATTCTATTCATTTTGTGACCAGTGTGAATGTGATAACCAACCAGCCTTTATTCTCTTACACCTTCAGGAAGAATTTATTGCTTATTGTTTGTCCTGTATCTTTCTCTGATCAGTTTAGCTTTATTTATTGAGCAAAAATAACCATGAAAGGGTGTACCTTATATTGAATCCAACTATGTTCTCTTGTTCTTCTTTCAAATTTCAAGCAACCAAAAATAAAACGTTTAGTGTCACATTCTTCCTATATTATCCTTATCTCCACGCCGTTCACAATAAATGGGTCAGTGGATATCTATACCTTTTGCCAGCTCACGAAATCATGATAATACTGGACCATATTTGGAGTTAGGCTTTCATTAGCTACTACACAGATCAACTCAATGCACAACTGGCAATGCCTTTGCTTCTGTTCTTATGTGAAGCCTCAACCTGTTCTTCAGTTGAACTAGCTGCATTAAATCGAATAGCAGCCGCTTGGCTGTAGCTTATATCAGCTGGGACGACGATGGTGTCTTGCCATGCAGCCTCGTGTCCATGTCCAGCACCGGAAGTTCAGATCGGTTTGTATGAAATGAAGCAGATATCGGGATTGTGTTTGATTCTGAAGTTGTTGGTAATTACTAGTATGATTTTCTTGGAAGTAAAATACCAGTGTCAGCCGAGGTAGCTGATGAACAGAAAGCCCCTGTTCCCTTGTGTTTGGAGTATGTTGAATGGCTGCTTCTTCTTCCATGTGCACATCTGCGAAACAGGTAATCGATCTTGTGCATATGTGTTCCCTTTTCTGTTGGAGGTGGAGCCATCCATCCTTTCGTTGCAGGCTTACTGCTTCCCGAGGAACAGGTAGCTCAAGCACCAGCATGTGGTTATTGTCAGTGAAACTGCATGCACTGGAGGGGAGGGGAGGGGAACAAGCAGAGCTCCAGCTGAGAGTGTAACCATGTTAGTTTGTCCTATGTTACTAGGTAGTAATAAAGCGTTTACATCTAGCTCTGCAGTTTTGTCCCCTTTTGTGGATCCAGATGCGATGATTAGTCTCTCTCTACTGGTCTGTCAATTTAGAGACTATTCAGTCTGTGTGTCACTTGCAGCTGGGTCTGTGGTAAGCCTGAGGGACCTATCCTGTCAGAGGCTAAGCTTTAGCTTGTGTTGTGTTTCACTTGACAGTTGAAGCTAGCATGGGCTGGAAGTAGAGCTGTACCGTTAGTACCACATTACTAGTTTTTCTTTCTTTTTTACGAGGAAAAGATAACTTTATTGATTACTCAGAGTTTGAATTACAATCTCAAGCAACCAAGTGCTCTACACAGCTAGGGGACGCGAGGCACCGTGGCCTGAACGTTTCGCGTGCTGTGCAAGCTCATGGGCTACCTCGTTCCAGTTCTCTCTTCGTGTGCCACATTACTTAGTTTAACTTGAGTCACTGGCACATAATGCATCTGTTGGCACAAACTGTAGCATACCAAGATTAATAAACCCAAAGCTAGCTAAGTCAAGCACCTAAGAGAGATGCAATAAACTAGGATTTATCACTCTCAAGTCTCAACTCATTCTACTGATGCGGAGTGATCTTTTTTAGAATCTCTTGAGTGATCTTTTTTAGAGATGTAATAAACCCAAAGTTTGAGTGTGTGTTTTTTAGAATCTCTCGAGTGCTATTGATCTCCCCGGGGGCAGAGTGAGAGATTGAGCATGCCTCGAGCTGGACCAACCCTTCTTGGGCCTAAGCTCTCTGTACTGTGTTTAATGTCAGATATTTATTTGAGCTGAAACTGGCTGCCCTGGGCCTGGATCCACCCCTGATCTCCCGTCCAGTGGTCTAACACTTGATTATGGACTATAGTTTCCTCAAAGAAATTAGGGGCTGGCTATTCCATCATTTTTGGACGAAACAGCTAAGGCGGATATAGTCCAGAACGGACCTTTCTCTGGACATACATATATTCTACTTTGAATTATGCTCCATGTCCTTGTACAACTTGAAAACATTTTCAGCCCTCTTTATAGTACGGCTAAAGTTTAACTAGTTAGCTTGCTTGTTGTTGGATCCTTTAATTAACCAAGCAATGTAATATTTTGATCCGATTTCCCTCATAAACGTGATTAATTATTATATTCTTCTATATGAATTGCATAAGCTTCTTGCCGAGAAAAACAATAATGGCAAAAGGAATACCTACAATAATAAACTAAGTGATTCTCTTCAATTCTCCAGTCACACAAAGGTAGTCTTTTTCATCAACTAGCACGGTGTCCCACGCAATTGCGCATAAAACATCTTATTATTTTTAATTTTTATAGCCATATAGGTATTTATTATTATGCTATCTAGAGCAACATCTGATTAACGGCCGGATGTTTTGTTTGTACGTGATCTTAGATCGGTATGCAGAATTGAAGCTTGGGTCATGAGACTGTTGGTGGGTTGTTTGCACGTAATCAGTACGTGACATTAAAGTTCAGATCGCGAGCTAGCCGTTCGGTCGTTCGTACTAAGTCGACAAGTTGGTTGTACGTGATATCAAATTAGTACACGGTACTAAAGTCCAAATATGAGCCTCACAATCATACATAGGTGATGTCATAAGGGTCCACCATATCAATGGTCATCTGTGATCAGTTTCGTACAGTTATGAAGATTCATCAATGGTGTTTAATTATAATTATGAAGATCTATCGGTTGTGATATGTTTATGTACAACAATAATGATCTATTAGCCGTGATATGTTTATGTATAGTTATGAAAATCTATCAGTTGTTATCTGTTTAAGTACAATTATGAAGATCTATCGGATGTGATATGTTTATGTATAATTATGATGATCTATTGGTTGTGATCTATTGAGGTATAGTTATGTGGATCTAATGGTTGCGATTTGGTACATACAGTTATGATGATCTATTAGCTGTGATCTGTTGAGGCACAATTATGTAGATCTAATAGTTGTGATTTGGTTAGGTCCAGTTATAATTATCTATCGGTTGTGATCTGTTAGGGTACAAATATGTAGATTTAATGGTTGTGATTTAGTTATGTATAATTATGATGATCTTCGGTTGTGATTTTTTAGGTATAATTATGAAGATCTATTTTATTTTTATTTTTCTAGTTAACCCGTGATTTATTTTATTATTTAATATATGATTGTTTTCTCATATTTTCTTTCTCTTGCTCTCATTTTCCTTTTGTGTTTGTGCTCGTCTTTTCAGAACCTTATGGGGCATTGGTCCAAACCCCAATCTCCCTATTAGTATAGACAATTGGTTTTGGGTATACTCATGATAGTTGAGTGCGGAGTACATACTGAAACAATGTTTTCATAGTAAGTGTCGCGCGAAGCAAAATGAATGAAATTCAGAACACTTTTTTTGAGTCGAGATCAAGCTCACAAGGAACTAATTAACTAACTGCAAACAGAGTACAAAGTAAGGCAATCTCAATGAACAAACCCAGGTGTAATACTTAGAAGATAGGTAATAATAATACATCAAGCGCGTCTCTGATCTAATAAGCAAGCCTTCACACACCAATCTAGCAAAAGTACCCTACCAATCTCGACTCGCCGTACATACCATGCATAATTAATCAAGCATGATCCAAACAAATCCTAGCTACTCTTAATCAAATCACCATGCATGCATGCATGCGAATATATAGCACATGCACGCGTGAAATTAAACAAGAAAATCATTCTCGATCTCGATCGAAAGTTTCAGACGTTTTCGGAGGAGGTGGTGGAGGAAGGCAGCAGGAGAGGCTGGGTGACGGAGGAGGCCTGCAGCTTGGCGCTCCGGATCATGTTGCCGCCCTCGCCGCCGGCGGAGGGAGCCCCCGCCGCCGCGGCCAGCTCCTTGCCGTTGCGCGACCGCTCCTCGCTCTTGCCCCAGAGGACGAGGTAGAGGCCGGTGATGATGAGCGCGGCGCCGATGATCCCCCCGAGGTAGAACTTCTCGCCGAGGGTGAGGGAGGCCATGATGGCAACGACGAGCGTCTGGACGGGCTGGTACACCGCCACGAACACCGGGCCCCCACGGTCGATGCACCATATCTGCACGGCGAACGCCACGCCGGACGCGATGAAGCCCTGCATGCAGTTGCATTTTCACATCGGATATGAGATATCATATGTCCTTTTGATAAAAAAAGCAAAGCACATGCATGCTTGCAAGCATGGTTAATCTACATAGTCGTTAATGATGAATAGCACATACATGAGGCTTAAGATCTGAGAACAGTCCAAATAAAAGGCAAGCGCATGCATACATGTCTCAGGTCATGCATGACCTCCACTGACTTCATGTATGGACTAAATAAAGGAAAGGAAATGAAAGT
This sequence comes from Stipa capillata, assembly GCA_019208055.1. Taxonomy (NCBI): domain Eukaryota; kingdom Viridiplantae; phylum Streptophyta; class Magnoliopsida; order Poales; family Poaceae; genus Stipa; species Stipa capillata. The sequence continues at coordinate 43,925 of JAGXJF010001823.1, read as the reverse complement.
TTGCTAGCTACAAGAGTACTACATATGCATGATTATGGGTAATATGCTTGTGTCCATAAAGAACAGTCCAAAGGTAGCTTTAAGAATTAGTTAACCTAATAATTAGGCCCAGCTTTTTTAGAAAAAGTATGAAAAAAGTGATCATTTGTACAGCTAGCTTGTTGCACCACTTCTGTGGCTCATCACAAATTAATTACTTAAGGATTATATATGAGGATTAGGATATGCATGGGTCCGGCTACGGCTCAGTCGACTGAAATTAGCATTAGCAATTCCGTTAGGATATATATACTTACGGCGTAGAGGATGGTGAAGATCTCGGAGCCGGAGTGGAAGACCCACGCGTCAGCGTCCCTCTCCATGAAGGCGGCGATGATGAGGAACTGGATGACGCCGAAGAAGCAGGTGTAGGAAGTAACGGAGAGCCGCGCCGGGTACTTCTTGAGCACCGGCGCCTGCAGCACCAGCCACCCCGACCACGACAGGCAGTGCCCGATCAGGTACACGCAACCCAGCGTCCAGTTCTTCCCCTCGCCGGCCACCGCCGCCGACCACGACACCTGCATCTGCACCTTGTCGCCGTCGGCCCCGCTGGGGCCGAAGATGGTGGGGCCCTTGTACAGCGTGATCACCGACGCCCCCGCCACGCACGCAAGTGTGCCCACCACCTTCGCCACGCCGTCACGCCGGTCCAACCGAACCTTCTCGATTCTGCATGCAGCAGCATCAGCATGGTCATTCGATGGTCAAGGAAGCGCGGCGGAGCTGGCCGTACGTATAGTGTTAGTACTAACCGAAGCGCCGCAGCCATGGCGAAGGTGATAGCCGGGACGGAGTTCTGGATGGCGGAGGCGAACGTTGGCGATGTGTTGTCCAGCCCCAGAAGGTAGAATCCTTGGTTCGCCGTTATTCTGTCGATCAACATCAACCAGTAATTCAGTACTACTTAATTAAGTGAGCATCGATCATTGGTTCTTTAGATAACGAAAACTTTACGTCCGGACTCTGCACCAGCTAATGATACACGTAGCCATGAGCATATCGATCGTCTATGAATTACTATCTCGTCGTTTTAGAAAGTCGTATAGTTAAACTTTTTTAACTTCTACTAATAATCTATATAAATTATTTAAATCAGCCGCATGAAAATAACATCATTCGATCTGTATGAAAAATATTTTATAATATATTAATTCTATAATTTTTTAAGTACAAAATAACGGTCAAAGTTGTATAACTATGTCTATATCCAAAATGACGTGTAATTGTGAATGGAAGGAGTACTAAATTCTTACTCACCCACAGAGTGCGAGGAAGAAGAACTGGACGACGAAGTTAAGGGTGAGCTGGGGCCGGTCCTTCTTCTCGAGGAAGTATGCGAAGGGGACGAGGAGGACGAGCGCGATGATGTTGCGGTAGACGGGGAAGACGAGCTTGCTGATGCCCATGTTGAGCGCCAGCCGCGACACGACGTGGAACCCGGCGTACCCAAACTGCAGCGCCAGCATGGCGACATGGAGCTGCGCCTTCTCCGGCATGCCGCACACCCTACGGGCCTCCGCGTCCGCCATTGCTGCCTCTCGATGGAGGTCGAGATCGAAGCAACTGACTAACTGAAAGAGGGAGCTGAGCTGAGGAGGAAGAAGGCTAGCAACTTAGCTAGTGCATGGGATGAGTAAGGAGTGCACGGAGGGTTCTCTATATAGACACTCCACTTAGAGTACAGTAGGTGAGATCACTCTGCATGCAGCTGACTGACACTCTCACAGGGGTAGCTAGTGAGAGAGGGAAAAAGACATTCATGGGTTGATCACTTCATGATCGTCCGATCGTGCCTTGAGATTTGTAAAATCAACGATCGAAATACGACGAAAGCACTCTATATTTTTTAGATAAAAGAGGAGAGGATCTTCCCTGACCTCTGCATAAAGCATGTGTGCGTCGGGAGATTCTTTTCCGAGCTTTCAATTCGAGCCGGCGGAATGATTTTTGTCTAAACAAGAAAGTATTTTCCAGGAGTGTTTGGTCCCACCAAGCAACAGTTAGTCGACGTGGCACTAGAGCTGTCAATGTTCTTGTGCTTGTCGTACGTCCACTTGGATCGATCTCTACCTCCCAAGGGAACACACTTTAGCTGCAAAAGTTACGGCCACTCGAGTTGTTCACCGGCCGTAACTTTACCACTACTTAAACAGCAACGCCGCATGCGGTCTCTCTTCACCTGAACTTTTGCAGGATATGCATCTGAAGCTTTACCACAATTATATGCTTCTACACACGCTAATTAATCATTCCAAACCACGAATGATTGTTCAGCCGTTCTTACATATACACATAACCTCATACACATAAATGTGAATGTTGAGTTTTTGTTGAGTTTGTGTTGAATATGTGTACGAGTGAGTTACAAGTTGGACAAGAAAAGGCGTAGTATTGTAATAAGGTACTACAGGGGGGAGTCCTAGTACGATACGGGTAGAGTTAGAATTGGATTCATGTATCCTGGCCTCCTATATAAGGAGGGGGGCACCACACAATGTAACCAAGCCAATACAAAGAGATCAAGGCAAATGGGAGGAGCGCCCGTAGTCAAGCCCCGTAGACGTAGGCCTCGTGGCCGAACCACGTTAAAAACGTCGGTGTTTCTCGTTGCCAAATTCTGCGGTGTCTCAGATTAGATCTACGCTTTCGCGTGTGGCCTCGTGATTTCTCAACAAGCGGTATCAAAGCCCAGGTGCCCGGATACAAATCTCGGAGAGCTCACGGTCGCCGGTCATAGTTGGCGAGCTGGAACGCTGGTGTTAGCGGGCTCAGATATGACCGATGTGTGAGGAGGAGATTTGTTGGGTTTAGTCCCACATCGGTTGTGGATAGAGACTGAACACGACTTATAAGGGTGAGGGTAGCCCCTCCTATCAGGCTAGTCTTTTAGGGGGAGAAGGTCCAATACCTCTTATAAGACTGTGTTGCTCTGTGGTTAGGCCTGGGACGTAATGGGGGCTGGAACGCTGGTGGTTAGCGGGCCCAAGATTACGTAACAAGTGGTATCAGAGCGCGAGGTTCAAGTAGATCTTGAGATGGTGCAGCGGAATCCGGTGGTACGAGACGGAGGATGGCGGCGTGTGTACAAGGCGAGGTGGAGCCTGGAGCGCATCGTGGAAAAATCGCTTCAAAAGGCGCGAGAATTTGCACAAGTTTTTGTGTGGAAGAAATTCGAGCGCGAGGTGGAGCAAAGAAGAAGAAGAAAAAAGGGGTGTCCGCGGTGGACGCGGCAGCGCAAGGCATCGGCGGCACCGGCCGCGCTCGGCACGGCGGGCAGGCGCACCGGCCAGGCAGCCCACGGCGTAGGCGCGGCCCGGTGGCAAGCCGGCCTGGCAGCGGCCCGTGGAGGCGCGCCGGTCGGCCCAGGCGGCCTGGCAACCCAAGGCGCGGGGCGGCCGGCCCAGGCAGGCGCCGGCGGCCCGGCGGCGGTGGAGGCGGCCCAGGCGCGGCCCAGGAGGGGGCCCGGGAAGGCGCAGGCGGGCCCAGCATGGCCCGGCGGGGCCCGGTTTAGCCCGGAGGGCCCAGGTGAGGCTCAGGAGGCCCAAGAGGGGCCCAAAACGTATTGGGGTTGGGGGGAGGCTTCAACGGACGAGATCTCAGGAGTTGAAGCCTACAGGCAACCTAGAGAACACGTGATCCGGAGGAGCAGAGTACTCGGTGGTCCGGAGGTGAGGCGTGGGACTCGGCATCAATTGTGGATAAATTGATGAAGGGAAAAACAGCGGGGTTGGAAGAAGTGTGGGCTAGCTACCCAGGAGATCTTCGACCAGGGCTGTAGAGGCTCGACACGGGAATTGTGGCGAGGCGTGTGGCTGATGGCGCACGGTAGACAGAGATAGTTTGGAAAGACCGTCCAAGGAAAAGATGAGACAATTGTGAATCTGATTCAGTGAGATGACTCAAGATATGGCTGTAAAGTTTTTTCAGTTTCAAGTGATGAATGAAGAAGGAAGTACAGTTGCAGGTGGAGTCATGGTGGAGTCAGGGAGTAGCAATGGAGTCTCATCGGCGGTTCAGGTCATTGAGCTGCGAAGGTGAATCTCAAAGTCCAAGGTGCACGGAGGTTCGCACAAGACAGCTTCAAGGTGACGAAGGATATATTCGCCAAGGTGGATTTTGTTGAGTTTGTGTCGAATATGTGTACGAGTGGGTTACAAATTGGACAAGAGAAGGCGTAGTATTGTAATAGGGTACTACGGGAGGAGTCCTAGTAGGATACGGGTAGAGTTAGAATTGGACTCATGTATCCTGGCCTCCTATATAAGGAGGTGAGCACCACACAATGTAACCAAGCCAATACAAAGAGATCAAGGCAAAGGGGAGGAGCGCCCGTAGTCAAGTTTCGTGGACGTAGGCCTCGTGGCCAAACCACGTTAAAAACGTCGGTGTTTCTCTTTATCAAATTTTACGGTGTCTCGAATTAGATTTACGCTTCCGTGTGTGGCCTCGTGATTTCTCAACAATATGAATCCAAGCTCTAGCTAGCTGCATGCATGCCTGAGTTTAAGGGATACTAGCTTAGCTAGCTTCTCTCGTTCTTTCTTCCTTGGACTTTGCTGCATGATGGGATATGTCTCTCCTCTGTTGGTGCTGACTTCCATCCGCATCCTTGCTCAGCTCATCAAGGCTTTTAGTCACTAGCTATCTCCATCACACAGTATGTGAGATCGATGCATGTACTCAACGTAATTTTTCTGAAACTAGCTGCTCGATCCTACATTTTCGGGCTTTCTTGACTTTTGAGGGCATGCATTAGGCCAAAGGAGCAGCTCCCAAAAGCTTCCGTTTTAGACATTTACACGATTTTTAAAACACAACTATAACCACTAATTTTATATTATAGTATATTTATAAAACTTAACAAAATTACATATTATGAAAATACTTTATGAGACCAATTTAGGCGTATAATTCTCAAGAATCGATTTAATCTAAATATTTTCAAAAATATTAGTAATTGGAGTTCTGAAAGTTTGGTTCTACGTCGAAAACGACAACTTCCAAGAAACGATAGGGAGTACTAATACATGCAATAAATCATGGGTGTACTTATGTAGTGGCACAATGTAGTGACTGGGGTCAGGCGGTGTTTGTTTAGCTCTATAATAAATCGACAATGTGTATAATAAAGTTGTGAATGATGTAATGGCAGACATGTATCTTTACATCATTGCATATGCAAAGCTCACACATAATTAATCAAGAGCACCCCACCCTACCCCTTGTGCAGTGCTGGATATCTTAGATTAGGAAAATAAGCATAACAAATTCTCATAAAGTTGTATATGTGCAAGGCTCTAATTAAGGTTCATGCTAGTACATTCGTTCTTTCCTACCGTCATTTTGGAATTTGGATATCGACCTGGTCCCCATATACACTTTTCGCTATTAAGTTTTCCTATTTATTTTGATATGTTAGTAAAAATTATTAAGATCACGCAGATATTTTCATTATAGCAAATCTAGTGGTAATATTTGGATATGACCATATTAAAAGTTTTAAAACAGCGTCTAGAATACAACACAGAAACTACCTCTTTCTATTTAATTGAAGGCAGAGCTCCCGCTAGTTTCTCGAGAAGAAAAAGTGCTACTCCATGAACCCGTGCTTTTTTTTTGGGGGGGGAAAGCGTGAACCTGTACTGGTAGGTGGTAGCTGGTAAACAAAGCACTGAAGTGAAGCATACAGCGATTTGAACATGAAGAGTAAATCATGCACTCCAACTGCTGAATGTATATACGCAAATACCGTCCGGCCAGCCGGAAAAACTAAAAGCGACGAACGATGTGACGCAACCGCGATCGAGTGGCAATGGTGGTGGTGGTGGTGCGCGTATCCATCAATGGCGCTCGCTCTCTCGGTATGGTTGCCAAGGCAGAGGCAGGCGGGCAAGATATGGTTGCTAGTGCTGGCACATCCAATGCCTTTGTCGGCCTCAACCTGCTCTGCTGACTTCTCTCAAGATCAGATTTTGTTGCCTGCACCAGATCGATCAATACGACAATACCTTAATCCCATCGATCTCCTCTTCCATCATACGTATTTGGACCATCCATCCATCCAGAACACTATTCTCATCTTCGTACGAAAACACTTCTTTTAGATAATGAAAGAGAGATCTCTCCCGACCTATGCACACGGCCACCAAAGACCTTAATTATTTCAGCATGCACTGCTCAACATCTGCTGATTCTGAACCTTTGCTCTTTAGATACTAGTCTCAGTTTCCTTTCCGATCGGGTTAATATCTGAGCACATGCAACGCATCCCTGTCGATCGATCGATGGATACTCCAGGTGTCCATGTGGGAGTCGCGTTAATTAAACACAGACACGAGGGGACCATTCAATATATATGTTTTTCAGGTTACTGCGAGTGAGCTAGCTTATGCTTCAGAGTTCAGACGAGTGCATCACATGCTCCAAATAACAGCTGATCGATGATCACAGACTCCAGCGAGAGAAACTGTTGGGGGAAGGGTCCCCGCGCTACCCGAACTGACGGGCTTCCCCCCGCAATGTCAAGACCCCCCTCCCTGAGTCAACACGTTCTACCCCGCGTCCGCTAACCCCGTTGGCATCATCATTGGCTTCAAGGCCACGTCCTGTCCCGGCGAGCGTCCAGGTCACGTCCTGTCCCGACGAGCGTCCAGGTCACGTCCTGTCCCGGCAAGCGTCCAGGTCACGTCCTGTCCCGGCAAGCGTCGGGGGCGGCGCTGCGTGGCGCGGCAGCCGCGGCGGCGGCCGAGTGGCCCAAGTGGCCGGAGCGGCGGAGCTCCGGGGCCGAGCGGCGCGGCGGCCGGGCGTGCTCGTGGAGGTGGCGACGCGAGCCGGGGGCAGCGCGGCGTGGCGCGGCAACGGCGGCGACGCGAGCTCCGGAGGCGTGGCGGCGAGCCGGCGGCGCGGGGAGCAGGGCGGCGCCGGCGCAGCGGCGAGCCGGGGACGGCGACTGGTGGAGAGAGGCGCGGCAGGGGAGAGTGGGGGAGGCGCAGCAGTGGGGGCAGGGAGTGCTGGGGGGCGGCGGTGGTGGAGAGAAATATCTCCTCCACTCCCCAAATCGTGGGCGCATGGGCAACGGCATGGGCGCAGCCCCTCAAGTCAAAGGGAGCAGGCGGCTTGGCAGGGGAAAAAGAAAAGGAGAGAGGAAAAGAAGAAAAGAAAAGAGAAAAAAGGGAAAAAGAAAAGGAGAGAGGAAAAGAAGAAAAGAAAAGAGAAAAAAGGAAAAAAGAAAAGGAGAGAAAAGAAAAGAAAAGGGAAGAAAGAAAAAAAAAGGAGAAAAAAGGAGCAGGGGGCTCCGCCCCCCGCACCCCCCGAGGATAATTGCGCGAAAGAAGAAGAAGAAAAGGAAAAGAGGAGGAAAAAAAAAGGGGGGGTGGGAGAAGTCGTCAGCCTGGCCTGCGCGCCAACCCCTCGAAATTGGTGCGCCGGCTCGGACGGGCGTCGCTCGACCGCCCAAACCGGCAAGGGGCTACTGTTGGGGGAAGGGTCCCCGCGCTACCCGAACTGACAGGCTTCCCCCCGCAATGTCAAGACCCCCCTCCCTGAGTCAACACGTTCTACCCCGCGTCCGCTAACCCCGTTGGCATCACCATTGGCTTCAAGGCCACGTCCTGTCCCGGCGAGCGTCCAGGTCACGTCCTGTCCCGACGAGCGTCCAGGTCACGTCCTGTCCCGGCAAGCGTCCAGGTCACGTCCTGTCCCGGCAAGCGTCGAGGCTACGCTTCGCCCCATCACCAAGGGTAACACGTCGTCAAGGACCACCCCAACGTCCGACATCGCCGAGGGTTACGTCGACATCGTCAAGGTCCGCGTCGACGTCGTCAGAGGCCACCGCGACACTCTTAAAGATGCCTCCGGAGATGCTAAAGAATATTCCCTAAATATGCCCGAGAATATTCTCTCAATATCCTCTAAGGATGGTCAAATGACCATAATGCCCTTGTAGATTCCCTCTCTTGTGAGGGCAAAATTGTAATCTTCCATCTTTCATTTTCAAACCCTATAAATACCCCCCAGGGGGTAGAGAAAAGGGAGGCCCACTTTCATTTCCCCCCTTTGTGAGCTTTGTATTTCGTGCCCTAATACAAATAGTGATTTCCGTTATCGGCTGTCTTGCGTGCATTACTCCTCGCTCGTGTGTCCCCCGCACGCCCGGCGGTCGTTGTAGCCGACCGGGGGTGCCACAAATACATTGTCTAGGCCCATACCTACGACAGTTGGCGCTGACCGTGGGGACACGGGCAAGAAGTCATGTCAATTAGGATGACGTCGAGGAGAAGCTCGAGAACGACGTCAGCAACAGCGATGCACGCGGCCTCACCACAGGCACGGCTGACAGTAGGGGCTTGTCATTGTCATCGCCCTCGGCGATGCTCGTCGCCGACATCACGAAGGAGCTTAGTGGTGCCCGCGTCAACGACCCGTCGGCCGCTAACCTCCGAGCCGACTACTCATCAACCGACGTCTGCGCTGTTGGACTCCCCGCGGCTGCGATCGACGTGGTAAACTCTGAAGCACGCGTCGAAACGGAGCGACACCAGGGGCTTGACGTCGACATCGCCATCGTCCACCGTGCACCTCTGCCGCGCTCGTCCGCCGCATGCCTCAGCCGTGCCGCGCGCGCCCACCGCGACAAGGTCTTCCGCCGTGCCGCGCGCGTCCGCCGCGCTCATCTGCCGTATGCGTCCGCCGTGCCGCGCACATCCGCCGCACGCCTCAGCCGTGCTGCGCTCGTCCGCCGCACACGTCCACCGTGCCGCGCGCGTCCGTCGCACTCATCCGCCGCGACAAGGTCTTCCGCCGCGCGCGCCCGCCGCGACAAGGTCTTCCGCCGCGCGCGCCCGCCGCGACAAGGTCTTCCGCCGCGCCGCGCTCGTCCGCCGCGCTCATCTGCCGTATGCGTCCGCCGTGCCGCGCACGTCCGCCGCGCTCATCCGTCACACGCCTCAGCCGTGCCGCACGCGCCCGCCGCGACAAGGTCTTCCCCCGTGCCGCGCGCGTCCGCCGCGCTCATCTGCCGTATGCGTCCGCCGTGCCGCGCACATCCGCCGCACGCCTCAGCCGTGCTGCGCTCGTCCGCCGCACACGTCCACCGTGCCGCGCGCATCTGTCGCACTCATCCGCCGCGACAAGGTCTTCCGCCGTGTTCGTCCGCCACACGCGTCCGCCGCGCCGCACTCGTCATCAACGTCGCCCTCGTCCGCGCTCTCGGGCTTGGCGTCCGCGGCGCCCGCCCTCGGCGGCAGCAAGGGCTCGTCAACATGGCATCAAGCCCCCCGTGACAGGGTTCAGTCGCGCGACGATAAGCTCCCCGCGACGTCCGAGCCATCTCCGTCCGGGATAGAGTGTCCCTTCCCTCCGGGGTCGCGCGACGATAAGCTCCCCGCGACGTCCGAGCCATCTCCGTCCGGGATAGAGTGTCCTTTCCCTCCGGGGTCGCACGACGATAAGCTCCCCGCGACGTCCGAGCCATCTCCGTCCGGGATAGAGTGTCCCTTCCCTCCGGGGTCGTGCGACGGTAAGCTCCCCGCGATGTCGAGCCACCTCCGTCCGGGATAAAGTGTTCCTTCCCTCCGGAGTCGTGCAACGTGCCCATGCCAGGCGAAGCATCAATGCACTCCTTGCTACGCCGATGGGCATCAAAGGTTGTGGTTAGGGAAGGCCACAAACGCTCTCAGACATGTCCTCGAGCGCTAGGTTTTTTCGTTGGGAGGCAGGGTGCTACGCACCTTGCAACAAACGCCTCAACGCCCTCCCCGGGCATGGTCCGTGTGTGCCTCGACACCTTCCGCGCTCGGCACCATTTGGACAAGGGGCTCCCCCAGAAACAAAGTCAAGCTGCCAGGCGTCATCACTCTGCTCGACATCGACATGCCTTGCACGGTGTCAACACGCCTCGCGCGACGTTGACACTCTGCCCAGCGTCAGCGTCTTCCGTCCGGCATGGACGTGCTCCTCGGCGCCGACACACTTCGCCGTCACGAACATGCTCCGCCGAAGTCGACATGTTTTCCGGCGTCGACATGTTCCCTCCGGCATCGACGCTCCACCCGGCATCCACATGTTCTGCCCAGCGTCGACATGATCCGCCGACGCAGATGGGAGCTGAGGTTCTCTCCTAAGGACGAAGAGCTGTGATATGACCCGTCAACCGGGGCGACGTGCGCTATTGTCCCGTCTTAGGAGGCATCTCCGTCGCAGGGTCGGGACAACCTTCACTCCATTCACCACCTCCCCGACGCATGGCTATGTATCGCCCCTGTGCGCGCCCCTGCAGGACGCCCTGCGCACCCCCCGCGTGCCCCTGCAGGAGGCTCCACGCACGCCCGCACGTACCCCTGCAGAGGCTCCATGCGCACCCTGCGCTCACCCTACGCGTACCCCTGCAGGAGGCTCCGCGTACACCCTGCGCGCACCCCAGCAGGACGCTCTGCGCACCCTATGCGTGCCCCGTCGTGGCGTCCAGCGTAGTGCTCCGACGTTGCCCCCGCATCCCACGGCGTGCAACAGCGTCACGCACCAGCGCTCCCTTACAGCGTCGCAAGGACGGTGGGGGAGCGGGGTGGCGAGGCGGGCAACCGGGGTGCGAGCGGCGACCGCGGTGCTCCATCGAGGTGTCTCCGTCGCGTCATCGACATCGTCGCTCCGTCCTGGCGTAAGGGGCTACGCCACCCAAGTCTCCGTCGCGGCGTCGACCGCGTCGCTCCGTCCTAGCGCAAGGGGCTACGCCACCCAAGTACCCCGTCGCGGCGTCCAACGCGGCGTCCGGCGTAGTGCTCCGACGCCGTCCCCGCGTCCCACGGCGTGCAACAGCGTCACGCACCAGCGCTCCCTTACAGCGTCGCAAGGACGGTGGGGGAGCGGGGTGGCGAGGCGGGCAACCGGGGTGCGAGCGGCGATCGCGGCGCTCCGTCAAGGCATCTCCGTCGCGTCGTCGACCTCGTCGCTCTGTCGTGGCGCCTCCGTCGTGGCGTCCAACGCAGCGTCTAGCGTAGTGCTCTGACGCTGTCCCCGTGACCCACGGCGTGCAACAGCGTCACGCACCAGCGCTCCCTTACAGTCGTCGACCTCGTCGCTCTGTCGTGGCGTCTCCGTCGCGGCGTCCAACGCAGCGTCCAGCGTAGTGCTCTGACGCCGTCCCCGCGACCCACGGCGTGCAACAGCGTCACGCACCAGCGCTCCCTTACAGCGTCGCAAGGACGGTGGGGGAGCGGGGTGGCGAGGCGGGCAACCGGGGTGAGAGCGGCGATCGCGGCGCTCCGTCAAGGCATCTCCGTCGCATCGTCGACCTCGTCGCTCTGTCGTGGCGCCTCCGTCGCGGTGTCCAATGCAGCGTCCAGCGTAGTGCTCTGACGCCGTCCCCGCGACCCACGGCGTGCAACAGCGTCACGCACCAGCGCTCCCTTACAGCGTCGCAAGGACGGTGGGGGAGCAGGGTGGCGAGGCGGGCAACCGGGGTGCGAGCGGCGATCGCGGCGCTCCGTCAAGACATCTCAGTCGCGTCGTCGACCTCGTCGCTCTGTCGTGGCGTCTCCGTCGCGGCATCGAACGCAGCATCCAGCGTAGTGCTCTGACGCCGTCCCCGCGACCCGCGGCGTGCAACAGCGTCACGCACCAGCGCTCCCTTACAGCGTCGCAAGGACGGTGGGGGAGCGGGGTGGCGAGGTGGGCAACCGGGGTGCGAGCGGCGATCGCGGCGCTCCGTCAAGGCATCTCCGTCGCGTCGTCGACCTCGTCGCTCTGTCGTGGCGTCCGTCGCGGCGTCCAACGCAGCGTCCAGCGTAGTGCTCTGACGCCGTCCCCGCGACCCACGGCGTGCAACAGCGTCACGCACCAGCGCTCCCTTACAGCGTCGCAAGGACGGTGGGGGAGCGGGGTGGCGAGGCGGGCAACCGGGGTGCGAGCGGCGATCGCGGCGCTCCGTCAAGGCATCTCCGTCGTGCCGTCCAGCTAGGCGCCCTATCGTGGCGTCTCCGTCACGGCATCCGACACGGCGTCCAGCGTGGCGCTCCGTCGCGGCGTCGACCTCAACGCTCCGTCATGACGTTGCCGTCACGGTGTCAACCACGGCGCTCCCTCACGGCGTCGACCGCGGCACTCCGTCGCGGCATCTACCTCAGCGCTCCGTCGCGGCGTCCAACGCGGCACTCCGTCACGGCGTCGACCTCAGCGCCCCGTCGTGGCTTCTCGATCGCGGCGTCTCCGTCGACCTCGGCGCTCCATCGCGATGTCTCCGTCGACCTTGGCGCTCTGTCGCCGCATCGACCTCAGCACTCCGTCGCGGTGTCTCCGTCGTGGCCTCCCTGTCGCGGCATCGACCTTAGCGCTCCGCCGTGGCAACTCCGCCGCTATCTCCTCGCCGGTCAGTTCCGATGACCACAAGCTAGAAAGAGAAAAGCTGCTGAACCTGTTAAGTCCCTGCAAGAGAAAGTGAATAGACATGGGAACAAGGAATCACCCTGCGAAACACGTCACGACACCGGAAACAACTACTAGCATGTCACGACGTGCGACGTATTTGTGCACGAACCACACGGCAATGGACTACGGCGGTTCAATTCGGCAGAAACACACATGCAAAAGAAACAATCACATCAGCCGGCGCCTACACCGGGTTCACCCCGTACATAATAAACAGAAAGGGTGCAACAGTCCCTCGTCTACGCGCGGCATTTTTCATCCAAGGGAAATAACAATATGCGATGACAGGTCATTTTACATGCACAAGTTCATCTCATACATCCCAGCATACTAAATCGAAAATAAAACACACGCAATTGGATACGCACGCGCGCGTGCCAAGTAGATCGTGAGAGGGGGCCGTTACCCTCAACGACCAGTGGGGAGCGGCAGTGCAACAACGCGCCCTGACGCCGTCGCCCCAGCCGGCTCGAACAGCGGCGCGGCGAGACGAGCAGCACCCACAGGGGAGCAGTGACACGGTGGGCTGTAGCGGCCGAGGACGCGGCAGCGCGGTGCCCGGCTGAGGTGGCGATGCAGCTCAGGGCGGCGGGACGGCGGCGTGGTTCGGGGCCACGGCGCTGCGCCCGACCGAGCGGCGGCAGGCGACCGGGAGCAGCCGGCGGCGCTAGGCGGCCTGGCTACCGAAGGAGGCAGGCGACCGGGAGCAGCGGGCGGCCGAACGGCGGTACGGCTCGGAGCAGCCGGCGGAGCTGGCTCCAGGCGGCTAGCGGCGCGGCGACCTCGGCAGCGAGCGTCGGCGCAGGCGGCACGGCCCGGCGGCGGTCGGCGTTCGGTCGAGCGACGCCGGCCTGACGCGAGGCGGCAGCCGCAGGCGGCCCGGGGCGGCGAGCGGCCAGCGGCGCGAGGCGCGGGTGGCCGAGCGACGGCGGCTCGGGGTCCCCGCAAGCGGCGCGGCGGCCCGGCCCCGGTGAGGCCGCGGGCCCAGCGGCGGCGCAGAGAGCAAGGGGCCCTGGCTGCGGCCCGCGGGGAGCCGAGGGCCCGGCGGCGGCGCAAGGAGCGAGGCGCGGCTCGGCGGCGGTGGACCCGCGGGCGGCGGCGCCGGGCTCGGTGGCGAAGGCGGCGGCGGCGCCGGGCTCAGTGGTGAAGGCGGTGGCGGCGGGGCTCCGGGGCCAAGCGGCGCGGCGGCCGGACGCGCTCGGGGGCGGCGCTGCGTGGCGCGGCAGCCGCGGCGGCGGCCGAGTGGCCCGAGCGGCCGGAGCGGCGGAGCTCCGGGGCCGAGCGGCGCGGTGGCCGGACGCGCTCGGGGGCGGCGCTGCGTGGCGCGGCAGCCGCGGCGGCGGCCGAGTGGCCCGAGTGGCCGGAGCGGCGGAGCTCCGGGGCCGAGCGGCGCGGCGGCCGGGCGTGCTCGTGGAGGTGGCGACGCGAGCCGGGGGCAGCGCGGCGTGGCGCGGCAACGGCGGCGACGCGAGCTCCGGAGGCGTGGCGGCGAGCCGGCGGCGCGGGGAGCAGGGCGGCGCCGGCGCAGCGGCGAGCCGGGGACGGCGACTGGTGGAGAGAGGCGCGGCAGGGGAGAGTGGGGGAGGCGCAGCAGTGGGGGCAGGGAGTGCTGGGGGGCGGCGGTGGTGGAGAGAAATATCTCCTCCACCAAACCGTGGGCGCATGGGCAACGGCATGGGCGCAGCCCCTCAAGTCAAAGGGAGCAGGCGGCTTGGCAGGGGAAAAAGAAAAGGAGAGAGGAAAAGAAGAAAAGAAAAGAGAAAAAAGGGAAAAAGAAAAGGAGAGAGGAAAAGAAGAAAAGAAAAGAGAAAAAAGGAAAAAAGAAAAGGAGAGAAAAGAAAAGAAAAGGGAAGAAAGAAAAAAAAAGGAGAAAAAAGGAGCAGGGGGCTCCGCCCCCCGCACCCCCCGAGGATAATTGCGCGAAAGAAGAAGAAGAAAAGGAAAAGAGGAGGGAAAAAAAAGGGGGGGTGGGAGAAGTCGTCAGCCCGGCCTGCGCGCCAACCCCTCGAAATTGGTGCGCCGGCTCGGACGGGCGTCGCTCGACCGCCCAAACCGGCAAGGGGCTACTGTTGGGGGAAGGGTCCCCGCGCTACTCGAACTGACGGGCTTCCCCCTGCAATGTCAAGACCCCCCTCCCTGAGTCAACACGTTCTACCCCGCGTCCGCTAACCCCGTTGGCATCACCATTGGCTTCAAGGCCACGTCCTGTCCCGGCGAGCGTCCAGGTCACGTCCTGTCCCGACGAGCGTCCAGGTCACGTCCTGTCCCGGCAAGCGTCCAGGTCACGTCCTGTCCCGGCAAGCGTCGAGGCTACGCTTCGCCCCATCACCAAGGGTAACACGTCGTCAAGGACCACCCCAACGTCCGACATCGCCGAGGGTTACGTCGACATCGTCAAGGTCCGCGTCGACGTCGTCAGAGGCCACCGCGACGCTCTTAAAGATGCCTCCGGAGATGCTAAAGAATATTCCCTAAATATGCCCGGGAATATTCTCTCAATATCCTCTAAGGATGGTCAAATGACCATAATGCCCTTGTAGATTCCCTCTCTTGTGAGGGCAAAATTGTAATCTTCCATCTTTCATTTTCAAACCCTATAAATACCCCCCAGGGGGTAGAGAAAAGGGAGGCCCACTTTCATTTCCCCCCTTTGTGAGCTTTGTATTCCGTGCCCTAATACAAATAGTGATTTCCGTTATCGACTGTCTCGCGTGCATTACTCCTCGCTCGTGTGTCCCCCGCACGCCCGGCGGTCGCTGTAGCCGACCGGGGGTGCCACAAATACATTGTCTAGACCCATACCTACGACAGAAACATAGAGATCGATAAGGTGAGACAGTGTTGTCCAAAGTTGGTAGCTAGATTAGTCTGTACTACTAGCTTGCTATTAGTACCTAATACTCAAATACAGTTAATTAATTACTATATATATTTTCGCGGGGAGTACGTCAGTGGAATCAAGTGCATTGCGCTTCATCTCGGAGGAAATGGAGTGGGGATACAAAGCGAAATGATGTTGGTGTGTGTCGCGGCAGAGGCGAGCAGCATGTCCCTGGAAAGCAGGGAACGAAAGAAATTAAAGGCACATTGATCGATCTCAGGCAGCGAAGCATGCACCCGAACCCGATCGATCGAATGTACCAGTGTCTTCTTCCCTCTTGCATGCACGAGTCTACAGTACTGTCTCTTAATCCATGTATATAAGATGTATTTTAATTAATTAAAATAATTAATTTTTAGTATTGTATTTTACGTGATATAAAATTAATGTCATTAGATATATTTAAAAATATTTATATATGATTATGATTCTATATCACATAAATCACATATTAATAAAATAATCATTAGTTAAAATCTTATTTTAATCAATCAAAATACGTCACATATACTTGAACGGAATGGGTATTAGTATGTGTGTACAGTAATAGACAAACGACGTGTACATGGTTCAAGCAATGCATTTCTCCACCTCTTTTCCCAACTTTTCTCCTTGCTTTCTTCATTCTTTTCTTTCTGTTTTCCGACCCTCTTTTCCCCTGCTTTTCTGAACCAGTCTTAGTATTATTGCCGCGTGCATGAATTATTACATTACATAAAAAAATACTTCTCTCGCTTTAAAGCTGATGCACTAAATTAAGTGCAGTTACCCTGACGCAATATAATGCCGATATATATATATGTATGTAGGAACTCCAAAAGGTCGCTAGGTTCTGTTTAGAGTTCAGACTCCAGTTTCAGAGATTTCAGCGTAAACATTCGTCAGAGTTTAGGACCTACCTGCACTGCATCGAGATTGAGGTATATGTCCTGGAGGAGACATGCAACAAACAGAGGCACAAATGGTAGTACTAGCTTTGGTCTAATCACTCTGCCTTACAAACATATATTCTAGGCATGCCCTCATTTCGATCGTCGCCTTTGTTCCTCGCTTTCTGTCAATCGATCTGCAGTTCTACTGGAACCAGATGCCATCAAACAAACCAGTCCACTATGTAGCTGTCTCTTCACGTACTCGATCGATCGATCTCGCGAACTAAAGCGACGCCACACTAGCTAAGCTAGCTGGCAGCTAGCATGTAGTACACACACCAACACCAACATGTCATTTCGCATAAACACTAGCAGGTGTCAGCTTGCACGCGTCGTATTAATCTGGCAATTTCTGAATTTACTGAACCTGAAACTGACTAGCATGTTCAGGCATGCGGTGACTGCAGTCCCAAAGCTTGAAATATTTAACTGTTCAGTTTGTGTCGAATATATATACGAGTGGGTTACAAGTTGAACAAGAGAAGACGTAGTATTATAATAGGGTACTACGGGGGGGGAGTCCTAATAGGATACGGGTAGAGTTAAAATTGAACTCATGTATCCTGGCCTCCTATATAAGGAGGGGGGCACCACATAATGTAACCAAGCCAATACAAAGAGATCAAGGCAAAGGGGAGGAGCGCCCGTAGTCAAGCCCCGTGGACGTAGGCCTCGTGGCCGAACCACGTTAAAAATATCAGCGTTTCTTGTTGCCAAATTCTGCGTGTGGCCTCGTGATTTCTCAACAAGTGGTATTAGAGCCCAGGTGCCCGGATACAAATCTCGGAGAGCTCACGGTCACCGGTCATAGTTGGCGAGCTAGAACGCTGGTGTTAGCGGGCTCAAATACGACCGATGTGTGAGGGGGAGATTTGTTAGGTTTAGTCCCACATCGGTTGTGGATAGAGACTAAACACAACTTATAAGGGTGAGGGTAGCCCCTCCTATCAGCCTAGTCTTTTAGGGGGAGATGGTTCAATACCTCTTATAAGTCTGTGTTACTCTATGGTTAGGTCTGAGACTAATAGAGACTGGAACACTGGTGGTTAGCGAGTCTAAGATTACGTAACACGTATGCTTGGCCGGCAAAATAACAACAACTGCTTAGTAAGCGAGGAATCCAATCCAGCATGCATATACATGCATGCAGCACCCGAGAAAAAGATCGATGAATCGAGCAACATGTGTACCGGCCGGCCGACAGAGCTGTGTTCCAACAAACTGACCGGCAGGTAGTCCGGTAAAGAAAGCAACCTGTTACCCCTAGTTACCATCAAAATGTAAAAGTTGAAAGAAAAAGCAAGCAAGCAGCTACTGCAGACATGCGTGACTCAGGGTTCTTCGATTCACTCAAAGCAAAAGTAAAGCAGAGGCAGGCAAAGGCAGGCAGAGGCAGAGCAAGTCATGTACTCGAGTGTAGCAGCCAGCAGCATTGATCGATCGAGGACTCGCGCCTCTGCTGCATGTATTTATTTTGCATGCGGCCGTGTGTACGTCCGTATGCAAATGTACATAGGTTTACTATATATATATATATTATATATATATATGTAAATACATACATATAGATATATACCTACAGCTACTTGCAATTGTTTCTGCATATATAGTGCGTAGATCGATCGATAACCTCAAGGCGACCTCGAGCTCACATGGGCTCTGTAAACAAATATATTTCTCGTGCTTTCAAAAAATTCTGAAGAATTTCCACATGCAGATGACTGAGTGTCATGTACAGTAGTGAATTTTTTTTAGAGCCTATTCTCATCTTTTTAGTGTAGACAATAAATCAACTCAATTTTTCACGAAACTTTGCAGATATACATAGTGTATCCTAATATGTACATGCGAGATTTTTTTCCTGAATGTTTTGAAACTTCGGAAAACACATTTTAAAATTATGAAAACAAAACGAGCAAACGTGCTCGGGAGTAGAAAATTCATATCCGTAGATCAATTGACATCCACAGCGTGACAGAAAACAAGCAAAGCAAAGGTAAAAGGTAGGCCTCCCTGATGAGAGAGAGATATGCATCACAACTCACGCCCTCCTAGTTGCGTTTGGCACCGGTGACTGACGACGACCTGATTAAGCCTGCTTTCTCCATATAGGTTGACCCAAGTGGCAAATCGAACATATCATGTACTGTTGAGTGCATGCCTCAGTTAAATGGCACAGTAAGCCTATACACATAATCTTATAATTAAGACTCACTCTATATCATAAAAACTTGATGTTTTAGATATTGACCAAATTTGTATTGTAATATATGTATAAAACATAATAAATTTATAATATTATGAAAGTACTTTTCAAGATAAATCTATATATATAATTTTCAACTACGCAATCTAAATATATCAGTAGTCAAATTTTTTAAAGTTTGACTGAACCTTTGTCCAAAATATCAAGTTTTGGTGATATGAAGGGAATATATTCTTATATACTCTTTTTTTATACCTTTTTTTCTTTTCTCTTTTTTGGGTAAAGTAGGATACTATAAGTTGAAGTGTTGAACCTCCCGGGCATGTGGTTGTAGATAATTTATATACTAACTCCGTTCTCAAATGTGTATCCCCATGTTACATGTGCAGACAATCTTTTAAAACTTTGACCACTGATATGTGAAAAAAAAATACATTGATATACTCTACAAAAAGTGTCATTAGATTCGTCCTGTAAAATTCTTTTATACTATGTATTTTTTCGTAATATATCATAATTAAAATTTATAATCAAAGTTTTATATTGCAGACCGTAAAAGTTAAAAACGACATACAGTATAATCTAGTAGAGATTCGCATCCGGTTCTAAGGGAAGAATGAATGAATGAATGTTATGGGGCTAATCAGTACTAGCTCAGTATCTTTCAAAGCTCCAAGATCTGGAGGGGGTGAAAAATAATTAACAATTTATACGTCCTTGAATCTATCGGACGTGCTGAAGGAGATTCCTCGTCGATCGATCCATCGATCTGTCCTTTTGAAAAGAGAGATCCAAGAGGAACTAGCTACTGAAATGATGGATTGAGAACAATTAACAAAAAAATATTTGCTTTGCTTATTGCTTTTGGTGATCTTTGCGTGCAGCTAGAGCATCTGAGTGCAGAGTTGAGTAGAATAAGTGTATGGAGATCAGAGGAGTTCAAAGGGGATAATGATTCGGAGCCTCGGGTGGGAGGCATGAAGCACATCACCCATCGGAGGAGAATCTACTACTACTACTAGTTTGGTTGGGTTGGATCCCTGCATGCACCGGCCAATTGAACTGATGTGATCATGTTGGAAATCCATCTAATCGATCACCTAATCCTGTTGAGCATATTCCATTCTCGATCCGGAGATCATGACAAGAACCAAACATGAAAATGTATCTCTTGTTCTTTTCCATCTTAATTAAAGACAAATACCATGCTCCTAATCTTACCTTTGTACACCGATGAATATTTATTACGACACAGATTGATCCGAATGGATGCTGCAATTGTAAGCACAAAGTTAATTTTCTTCTCAGTCGGCAGAGACAACAATTAACAGCACGGAAGGTTCGAGCTGAAATTAGCCCAAGTCCGGAAAAAGTATATGGAAAGAAATAGAGGAAAATGAATAGAAACAATGATATGAATAGAAACAATGATACAACGATTAACAGTATTTTAAAAAACTAGCAAAAAATAAATGATCAATCAAAAGGACAACTGAAGAAGCTCGGGGGTACGTGTCGCATGCACGAAATATATAGATCAAAATTCAAGGCCGGGCCGTAGATGGTGGATCGGACGGACGGAAATGGATTCAGAAGACCTTGGCGACGTCCTTCATGAGTCCCGGGTTGGCGTTGCAGAAGGAGATGAACTCGGAGAAGTCGATGAAGCCGTCGCCGTCGGTGTCGATCTCCGCCATCATGCGCTGCACCTCGTCGGCCGACGTCGACCCCAGCGTCCGCAGCGCGTCCGTCAGCTCCGACAGCGATATCTTCCCGTCCCCGTTCGTGTCGAATCTCTTGAAGATCTTCTCCATGTCCTCCGACGCCGCCATCCCGATCCCTTCCTCCTCCTTGTCAATCCCTCTCTAGCTTCTCTCCGATCAGATGCCCAGCTCGATCCGACAGCAATGGCGTCTCGATCAGTTAGCTCCTCGTATTCGTCCTCCTCGAAATCTATATATGGAGATGCTTCAAGTGCTGGACGCCATTGTTGCAGCTGGGTTTGCGGTGGAGGAGGCCATGGTTGCGTGCATGGCGATCGCGGTGCCACACCGTCCGTCGCCTCGTGAAGCGGCCGTCGGTTTCGCGCCGCCGATAGAACCGCTCAAACCAAACCAGATCGATCCGTTCGCGGACAGGCCCATAACCATAGGCCCAACTGGGTTACGGCCCATCAGGCCCATTGCTCGCTCGTGTAAAACCGCACCGCTTCGGCCCTCGGGCGGCGGCGGCGGCGGCGGCGGCAAAAGGCCCGGTCCTTCTTTCCTTCCTTCCTTCCTCGGTCACGTCTCTTCTCCAATGGCGGGGGCGATCGCCGCCGCGGCCGTGGCGCGCCGCCTCATCGCGCCCGCTCGTCGCCGGGGGTTCTGGTCGGCGTCGTGGAGCGCCGGCACGGAGGCGTCGGCCGCCCCGTCGCCGGAGCCGGACAAGAAGAAGAAGAAGCCGTCGTCGTCTCCGTCGTCGTCGTCCCAGCAGCGCCTCGGCGACGTGATGAACGCCGTCAACGAGCGGAAGCTCCCTGCCGAGCTCCGCGGCCGCCCCAACGCCGTCAGGTATCCCCCACTTCCCCTCTTCTCAGTACGAGCGTCCTTTAAACTCGCGACAAAAAATCGTAGCTTTGTCGTTGTTGATTGGGTATGTGTTCTGCGATCTTGGCTCAGCCAGTTCTCGTGCAACTAGATCACTACATGTCAATTATGATATAAATTCGAGAAGGAGGCTAATTACCCCTTATTGAATCAAATGGAGAAGGTTCATGACAGTGAGCGGTTGATACTTCTACTTTGATCTTTACTTTAGGATTTAGATAGCCCCTCTGATCTGTAAAATACATCTCTGCTTACCATGCCAATAGCATCTGAACCAACTGTATCCATTTCGATTAGGATCCTATTCTACGGTTATGACTACAGTGATATGTAGGCATTTACGCAATCACAAGGCTTGCACGACCACAGCCTGACAAGTTGTAAGAAAAACATAGGTACTTTTTTTTTGGCGAGGAAGAAGAACATAGATACTTCACTTTGAGCAACTGACAAACAGAACTACCATGCCAAACATGTAATTTATGTTAGTGTCAATTACCTAATTTATGTTGTAGTGTATGTTCACATTTAGCCTTCTTTTGCGGAAATTTAACTAGCTCCAACATCTTGCCGTATGAGTCAAGTCAATATGCAATTCTATAAGTCAGTATATGAAACTGTTCTTGTAAAATTATTCAATAACCATCGAAATTTGGATTACTAGGGAGAAAGCCCTTGTTCTACTCAAAGCACAGTGTCAATATGGTTACATACGTTTGCTGCCCTCAGTAATGCGCCAATGTTATTGCTCAGAGTAACATCTGGGGTCTGGGAGATGATGGCCAAATTGCTGGTCACTATGTTGGATGCTATATTTGTTCAGAACATATCCAACTTCCAGATAGTGTGCAACATAGATTAGAAAGATATCTCTATACAATGACAAATGGTCTTACGATAGTGTTGGATTATCGGTGGCGTCAGTTAAGAAAATTTAGGATGTTCGTACCTCATCCCTAGGTGATAATGTAATACGGTTTCTAAAACATCTTGTTCACCTGCTGAAGCCAGGCAGAACTGAGCCAAGCCCACACGTATTTCAACTGTCCAACCTCCCTTTATGCATCCTGTTGTCTAGTTGCTGTAAATTTTTTGTTGTAAAAGCCTAGCTGAGACACGTTCGTGCACTTCTCGATCTCCCAGTTTAATCATTCACATATTTTACCATGTACACCACAAATTCACAATTAAGCTAGCCAATAATCCGTGGGGTACTGCATCAGGATCTCTTGGCTTTTTTATGGTGATATACTTACTAATTTGCCAGATTGAAGACTGCACAAATGGTCAGGTTTATTTCTCATTGATATATCTGGCACCTGTGGATTATTTCTCATTGTGAGCTGTCACCGAAAGTAATGACAGAGTTGAGAACAGGGTTCGTGCTAGTGGCACAAACAAGCATTTCCCTTTCTTTTGTGTTACTGATTAGCATGGTCCTATTGTCCAAGCTCTCTTTATGCATTCTGTCGTCTGGTTGCTGTAAATAATTTTTTGGGTAAAAACTTATTTGAGATATAAGCTCCAGCAAGCTGCTCTTAGCTACTTCTCAGTCTCATCGGTTTAATAGTATGTACCATGTACATCACAATCAACCTAGCCAATGATGAATGGAGTACTCCATTCAATATCTTGGCTTCTATGAGTCAATGCTTTTTACTAATTTGCCAAATCACAGGCTGGGCAAATGGTCAGACTTGTTTAATTGATATATCTGACACATGTGCATTTCTGATCATGACAAAGGCTCTCGATTAGTCAGTTGTTTCTAATTTGCACTAGTAACTCCCGAGCTATTTTGCAGATCCGAGACTGACATAATAAATGTTGTGGAACAAAGAATATGGCATTCGATGGAGGAAGGGCATTTTGAAAACCTACCTGGGAAGGGCAAACCCCTTAACCTCGATACAAACCCTCATGCAGATCCTGCAGAAGACACCCTTTACAGGATACTATCGAAGAATGGCTGTGCACCTGAATGGGTTGAACTGAACAAGGAAATCCGTGGCATGATTGCGGGCTGGAGGTCAGCGTTGAGGAAGGCTTGGGCAAACCGCTCCGAAGACGATGGTTCTACCTGGCATGACAATTGCAGAGTTCTCCAGCAGCAAATTCGCGAAATAAATGACAAGGTACTAGTCCGCCCCAGCTCCGGTATGTATAGTGAATGCATCAAAATGGGCTAACTAATCTTGGGTTTCATTCTGCTCGAATTTTTTGGCAGGTTTTCCGATACAATCTGATAGTACCCTTTGGCCGCCAAATGTTTGGTCTTAGCTGGGAGAAGGAATTGGACAAATTGAAGTTGAAGTAAGAAGAGAGCACTAGGCTGTCTAGCTACTACTAGTACACTTTCAGAGGCTTTGTCCTGCACTTCGTTGTATTCACCTGTAACTTAGATCATGATAGTATAGTTAGATATATATACCTGTAGATGTAGTTTTCAGGTGCAAGCCTGCTTGTAGCTCATAAAATAGCATGCAGAGTACCATGATATGTAGTAATTGCGAGTGATTCAAGTTTGTTTTCTCATGGTGGGTCAGTTTTAGGATATGGACCACTGCCAGTTTTGACAGGCTTAACTAAGCACCCACTTTATGTTGGACAGTAAATATGTAACAAACAAAAAGAAGAGAGTATAGCTATAGCACTAGCATAGCAGTTTGGACCCACTAGGCAACGAGCGCCGTGTTAGTGCCCTAGGCCGTGGGAGCACGTGGCACCCCAAGTAGTGAAGCATTAGAGGCATGTTTTGTTGGTAGCCACAACTTGTCAAATATTGTCATAGATGTGGCGACTGATTATGGTTATCATTTGCTTTATTGCCAGAGTCGTTGTAAGTCCCACTTTACTAGCCTGCTCCATGTCGAAGTTGTGGCAACAGTTTTTTCGCCACCTTCTGTAGCTTGCCACGGTTTAGCTGGAAAAGTGTGGCACAATATGGCTATCAACAAAGTATGCGCTAGATACTTCCTCCCCGTCACCACGTATAGCAAGCACATAGCGTACCTAATGTACCTGCCTCGTCTCACAAAGGAATTAGGCGGCAGGACGGTGGGCCTAGTCCCTCCCACATCGCAACAAAGCTGTGTTTTCATTTCCTGATTCAACTTTCTAGGACTCCCTCACGTATCATGCGATGTGCCCCTAGCTCCATCCCTAGCAAGCGCCACTGCCACTCACCAATGCATCTCCTCCTCCCTCCTCCCTCCCCCGTTGCTCTCCTTGCGCCATTCTGCCCTCGCCGCACCGCCGCCGCCGTGTTCTCCCGGAACCCCTGACCGACGCTGCCGTGCACGCACGGCTCAAAAACAGAGCAGCATGGCTCACTGCCAGGTGGCCCATGCCGGTTAAGTCACTAGAATTAGCACTAAAGATCACTTAACAAAATTTCAATGCTAGTCTGTCACTGAACCGTGGGCCTAGTCCAGTTAAAATATGTGCTAAAAATGGCTTTTAGCTGACGTGTCAGTGATATGCGGTCCCCACCGATCAGATCTGTTAAATTATGAAAGTTCTGAAATCCAGGTCCAACGTTTTAGTAGCTTAATTAGTCTTAATTATATACTTTCTCTGATTTATAATATAAGTAGTTTTATGTTTGGGCATAAGAATTAAGGAGGGGCTAGTTAATGTACCAAATGATATTATTACCTTTGTCCCTACTGCATTAAATACTTCAGGATATACAAACATAGAAAAAAACTCATTAACCAGAGCAATTAAGAAGGAACAGACTAGGAAAACACAACACAATTGTATGTTGGAATCCTAAAATTATTTATATTAAGATAAGACACTAAACTCCTAAAACTATTTATATAATAATAGTACTTCACTAACCGGCGGGACCAATAGTTAGTTAATTAATTAATTAATTTGAGGAATTTAGCTCCGTGAGCATGACAGGTGGGTCCAGTGGTCAGTTTGACAGAGCAACCTCGACCATTAGCCCCAACTGTCAGCACTCTGTAAAAATTTCAGTTACCATTCATCGGCGTGCCGGCTACTCGGGCTCGTCCTCTTCCCGGAGCCGCTCTGCTTTCAGAGCCTGCTAGAACACACTTTCAGAGGCTTTGTCCTGGATTTTATTGTGTTCACCTATACCTGTAGATTTTAGTGCAGTCTATGCTCTTGGATGTAGTTTCCAGATGTAAAACTGCCTGTAGCTCACAAAATAACATGCAGTAGAAGCTTGTTTTCTGAAATGAGGTCAGTACTGAATGCGTATGATCTGTAGTAATTGAGAGCGATTCAAGTTTGTTCTCATTCCACTGCTGGTCAATTTTAGGATATGTGCCACTTCCATTTTTGACAACCTCAATGAAGCACGCATTATATGTTGGGCAGTAAATATGTCACAAACAAAAAGAGGAGAGTATAGCAGTGGTTGTATAGTAAGCAGCAGGTCAGGTCAGGTCAGCTCACGACTCTGTACTCAATCAGGAGACAGCACCATGCAGCATTGCATGCGATAAATTTTGATTTTTGATTGTACCCTTTCACCGGAAACACAGCTGCACCAGTAATGTATATATTATAAAGTCAAATAGTTCTCTCTCTCTCTCTATTCATGTACTAGTATCTCTCTTTTAATCTTTCTTGTCTCATAAATGCTATCATCACCCTTTTTTTACTGTAAAAAAGAAGTGGAAGGAGGGAAAATAATGAGAAAAGAATTGTTTCTTCAATTGGTGTCAGCCTGTGCTGTCATCTTCTTTCTACCGAGCAGAAGATTGTGTAATGTCACCCAGCATCTTCAGTGCAGGGCAAGGGTTGTCTATTGGTACCTGTCAGAAAAAGTTGAGCATTAGATTTTAGCTACCATAAACATTAAAGGAGCCACTACAGGCAGCAGTACACCTGCCTGGACTCCCTATACGATCACTGTTTCTGCATGTATGCCTGCCTGCCTCCTCTTGCCTTGTCTCTCTCACAGGCATTGCATTTCTTGTGCATGTGGTGTTGATCCATGAAAAAACCATCCCATCAACTACTATATGAATGCACACTCTTCCAGCTCACAAAGAAACAGGATCTGGCCTGTCCAAATCCTAATTGCTAGGTCTGGACCAAATTTGTTGCATTACTTTGCAATGCAATCAGGGGTGGATTATGCATCACAGTCACAGGCTCAAACACACACCTCACAACAATTTGCAGCGCTTAATTATTTGATGCGTCAATTATTGTAAGTTTCTGATGAATTACCATGTGTCCAGCTCCCAGTATCCAGTAGAATTTCAGGTTCTTGTAGGACCTGACGAAGGCTTGGGTGCCGGCTGCTTCACCCCCCTTGCAGTAGAGCGGCACTCTGGGCGAGGCGGTGAAGTTCTTCAGGCCTTCCCACCTGACACAAAACAGCACACATGCATGAACAGTTAAACTCACTTTTCCTTGCAATTTACATATATTAGTTATCAGAAAATTGGATTCTGCAGCAGGTTGCGGCACTTACTTGAGTTTCTGAACCCAGTCCAGTGTCCCCTTGGTTGAACAGATCAGATCGAGCTGCAGAAATCAAGGTAAATCTCATAACACTACATAACAATCTGCATGTTATCATATTAAACTAGTCATGTGCAGAGATTTTCAGATGCATTTGGTTCACTAATCATCCACACTTGCAGGTAAACAACAGTTCAGAGGTTAAGACAAACTGGACAGTCACATGTCAGGTGCAGTATATTCCTATCGATCGATCGAGTGCCGCTTTATTTGGCAGCACTTTTGTACGCAACACTAGGACGGACGAAACAAAAGCCAGGACTGACAGGCAAAATGTGTATCGATCAGCAGGAGTATTCAGAAGTCTGTAAGCCTGGGTCTTTGGCTGCAAGTGAATCGGAGCTACCTAGCTAGCTAGTTTTATCCATCTATCTTTCCAAGAACATGCAGACATCGATCAAGTACTCAGAGAGGATAGCGATCATGAGATTTTTATATACCTGTCCGCTGTAGATTGTGACCTCGACCCCAAGGTTCAGGAGATTATCTACCTGCATCCATGCATGCATGCGTCAGGCTAATTTCACAAGAGGTTAATGAAGCCAAAGTTTTTTTTACTGCTAATGGTGCAGGAGTAACAATTTATTTTGATCAGTTGCACTGGAAATTACTACATGAAGATACTAGCAGATGCAACTTAATTACCTCGAGGATTCTTGGCTTCATGAAGTCACCTGCAAGAGCTTCGAAGACATCGTTGGACTGCTCTACCCAGGTGAGGTTCTTGGGGATGATGCCGAGCTTGGCCTTGACGACGGTGTTCATGAGCCCGTCGAGGCCACCTTCCCGCGTCACCTTGGAGCTCAGATATCTCGAGTACCCGCCCTTCCTCACCGACGACGCCAGCAACCTCTTCCGGTGGCACTTCGCCGTCGTCGCCGTCGCCGCCGCCGTCGCGTCCGACGACGACTCGTCCTTGAGGAAGTTGTAGAAGTTCTGCGAGCCAGCCATGGTTGAACAATAGATCAGTCACGCAGGTAATTAAGGTTAATTCCGAGCAGCACCAGCACCAGCAGCAAGAGGAGGAAGAAGGAGATGATGATGGGATGCGCACGACGGAGTTGCTGTGCTCGAGGACGGCGGACTCGAGGTCCTCCCATGATTTCTCGGCCAGGGCGTACTGATTCGCCTTGAGCTGCTCCTTGATCCGGTTCGCGATCCTGCCGTCGAGATGCTCGTCGCCGTTAGTGAATTTCGCGGTGGCGCCGGCCGTTAACTTGATCGGAGAAGAAGAAGAAGCCATGGTTTTCTTACCTGTCGCAGTGCTGCAGCCCGTTCTCGTCGATCCGGGACAGTTGGTACAGCAACGGCCCCCACGACAACTGCACACACACGTAGCAGTACGATCCATTAATCAATGAATCAAAACGCTCTCACCTTTAATTTAATTCTGCAAGCGCATGCAGCAGCAGAATCCAATCCAGATAAAAAAAAGTTCATCATTGACTTAATTACCACGGAGTCCTCCGGTGAAATCCAGCTATCTCCAAGGGCCACTCCTGCATGTATTCATCATATCAGATCAAATCAAATCAATGGAGAGAGATATAGATATATGCATGCATGATGAGCTAGCTGACCTCACTGAGGCGAGGCGAGGTGATCAATCAATGGAGTAGCTGGTATAGTAGGGTACCTCCGAGCTTGGCGTTGAGGTGGCCGTGGCGGATGGCATTGAGCGCGGCGAGGGCGGTGGTGACGGCGAACTTGCCGCCGTAGGACTCGGCGACGATGTAGAGCGGGCTCCCCTGCAGGCGCGCATTGCCGTGGTAGAGCTTGACGAGCAGCGCCGTCAGGTCGCGCGCCGCCTCGGCGTCCGTGCGCGCCAGCAGGCTCTTGTCCCCGCTCTCCACGAAGCTGTACCCCGTCCCCACGGGGTTGTCCTGCACACCATAATTGATCTCAGTGAATCCGCCATTGCCGTCGCAGGGTGGTTTGCGCTAGCAAGATCGATGGATGGAGCAATGCGCGCGTGCACGGCCATGGCAGGAAGAAGAAGAGGAATTACCACGAAGAGGAGGTCGGCCTTGCTGAGCCAGGTGGTGGCGCGGGGGTTGAGGTCCGTGTCCAGCGGCCCGATCTCCATGAAGTTGCCGTACCCGACTCCTGACGCGCCCTGCCACAAGATTTGATTGACGCGAGTTCGTCATCATCATCAACATCAATCGAAGGAATTATATATTCATCCATGCATGCATCGCGCGCGAGCTCTCTCTCTCTCTCTCTCTCTTTCTCTCTGTCTCATGCCAGGGCTGCTATTCACTCACCGGGCCGCCCTGCAGCCAGAGCACGGTCGGCCACGGCGCGGTGCCGTTGTCCACGCGCCGCGGACTGCGGTACAGCCACCAGAACATATGCGCCTCTGCGATGAACCATGCAGTTCATCAGTCCATCGCCATGAGAATCATGAGATGCAGCAGCAAGAAGAAGGTGAAAATGATCTTGACAACGATCTAGCAGTGTTAATTTACTTACTCGGGCGGACTTGGACGTAGCCCCACTCCTCGGACCCGTTGGCCGTGCCGGCGGCGAGGGACGGCGGCGGCGCGGCCAGGAGGAAGAGGGTGGCGCAGGCGCAGGACAGCAAGAGCAACCTCGTTGCCGCCATTGTTGGTTGTTGCAGTGAGGTGTGACAAGGACGCGAGAGGCCGTCGACAGGACGGAGGTGGCTGGATATATATGAATGCGTTCGCGTTTGTGTGTTGCGTTTGGGTTTGTTCCGTATTGACGGCGACGGGTAATGAAGAGAGGAATCTGGATTCGATAAAAGATCGGAAAAATCGCGCAAGAATCCAGCAAGGGCAACTACCTCACCTTGTAGTAAATTGTAAGAAGTAATTGATTTAATCATCTGAACGTAATTAATCCGGACTGCCTGTCATCTCTGATCTTCTTTATCTGTCTATTACTTACCTACTCAGCAGGTATAGTAGGAGCAGTATCTATCAACGAGTTCAGTGACATTAACTGTTAAACTTCAATTTAGTACTACTATTCGACTGATCTTTTTAGAAAGAATTGGAAGTAGTACTCGACAGAATTTATTTGGAGGAGATGCACGGTGAATTGGTGATAAAATAGATAGATGGAGATGGTATGGCATGGCATAGCAGGGGGTGGAATCAGTAAAGGTTGGTTTGGCATGGTATGGGCCAAGGCAGCCGTGCGCATCATCATCGATCAGCTTCAGTTTCAGAGTCTGAATGAGTAGATGCGGCATGGAGGCGATGCACGCCGGCCGGCCGGCTTCGTCTTGGGAAGGAAGGAAGGATCACATCAGCATCCACATCCACATCTAATCGACCACCATTGCTGTTGACAAAGATCCCAGTCAATGCATACCTTTCCCAAGTCATATTCTTTTCTGTTAAACTATCTACTTTACCAGTAAGGACTGCATCGCATACAGTACTACACCTGCGGCGAACCACCACCTCCTTTTCCATCACCAATCGAAGTACAAGTATTCCCATGCAAGAATTTCGGTACTCCCTTGGTTTTAAATATGAGACGTGTCTTGACTATTTTAATTTAAAACTTCAGAATATAAATCTAGTTATATTAATTTTATATAACATAACTCATATATCATTGAAACAGAGAAAATACGTCGATTCATGCGTGATCCATGATAGTGTATACGAAATTGGAGTAGCACGAGAATAAGAATATGTTCCTTTGCCAAGTATGCACTCAATTACATCGGTTTTCACTAAATTCGTGAGGACATGACAGGATTAATTAACAAGCAGAAGTAGACGCATGCTCATGTCGTGTTCCCGATAACGAGCAAACTGAACATGGCCAAGTTACTATGCTCATGTCGTATACGCCACATGACAACGTTTTCCTTTTAATTAGTACATCCTTAATTTATACACTTGCTTCATCTATACGGTTCACTCTCTTAAGCTTGTGCTTATTGGTGATCACCGCCGGTTTCGAGAGCTGAAAATGATTCGGCCGTACTACGGAGCTAGCCCAACAATTAAGCTCGTTACTACTTTCTTTATCTTACTATGTAAGGTGCCCGTTAAACTTTGACAAAAAATTTGTGTACAATATTTTACCGATACTTATAAAATTGCAACCAGATAAATACTTAAATGAATCAACTGTATTAAAAAAATTCTTTTGACGAAACAGCCGCAATAAACTATTTATTATCAAAAATATTCGAAGAAAGTACACCAGAAAGTTACAAAAGGTAAACACAGAAAGCAAGAGAGTTTGGGGTGAGGAGTAGAGATGGAACTAGTTACATGGAGGAGATGTTTATGGAACATCGAGCCCCAAGACCACATATGCTTTTGGTATGTATATATTTAATCAATACACACGGTTGAACTAATTATTGACTAAATATATACGCCTTATGTTATCAAGGAAAAGAGTACAACTAGCTTAATTACGGATCTGGTTCAGTATACATGGACTAATTAATAATCGAGGATGCATTCGATTCGATCCATCGAACAACTGATCGATCGAGCATATATCGATCGGCCGCAATGAACAAAACATAAAACCGGAAATGTCGTCGGATTGCCGTCGATACGTATGCGTGCGGGATTTATACGATGCATCTTAATTTTGGCGCCTAGCCATGTCCAGCCAGCCTGCCTTTAATTTAGTGCACTGTGCTCGTCGCACGCTTGAGCGTCTACGTCTATCTACAGCTCAACTTGCTGCTGCTCCATCTCTTCTCTCACACACACACACAATTAAAAAAAAGAGAATGTTGTTGCTCGGACTTCATTAAATGCACTGCGTCTGCGTGTAGACATGATAAAAGAAAAGGAAAGGGGCATGTACGTAGCTAGCTGCTCGATCCCTTCAAGGCCAAGCTGTTACAATGGAGCACCACACGAAAGCTAGCTAGCTGCTGAATTATAATATAGCCTTTAACTCATCGTCACGCATGTATATATTCAGTCGATCAGTTACATAACTTGGCCCGGCCATTTCCACAGACAGCCTGGGCTCAGGACATGAGATGAACTGGAACATGCATGCAACGGACCATGTACATATATACACACATGCTTAAATCACGCAAGTGGAGGATAATATACTTTATGGTGGCTCACCAATCCTACTAGTTAGCACTATGGACTGGTTGACTCGATCTCTGACGGCTGAATGCACAAAAAGTGTTTAAGGCTCTAGCACATCTTAGTCGGCAGCATCGATCGTTCATTGCATTGCAATTAAAATCACAATCGTGTGTGGTCTGGAAGGGTGATGATATTGCCTTAACTTTTGGGCAGGACTGGAGAAAGCGATCCATGACAGACATACTAGCTAGGCAACAGCTGCTTTATGGTTGTCAGGTTACTATCACCGTTGCGTTTAATTCCACGAAGACTAGTAGAAAAATCCAAAGCATGAATCGATCGAAATCGGTGGATTGATGGTGAAATACGTTTTTTCTCTTCCTCCTTAATCGTGGCACTCCCAAGCAAAGCAAAGGGTAATACATACTACAAGGAAATTAACAGCAAAAATTGCGAGTCTATGTAGATAAATACTGGGCTGTCTTGTGTGGGTTGGCCCAACATAGTCACGGTGCGGTCCATTCTGGATAAGTGGGCTTTCAGGCTCAAATCCTTTATGGTTCAGTTAGCACATGTGCACATGTGCAAGGCAAAGGGGGCCCAACTAAAGTCAAGTATCCTCCTCCTCCTCCGGCCATGGCTAATATTTTTGATGGTGCAAAATTCCTCTACTAAAAAGAATTGATCTTGCAAACGCTCTTAGCCTCCGTGACTCCTTGTCCTGATGCTGAGCGGATCCAGGATAAAAGGTCACCGAGGTTGACACAGATCTCCTGACCCTAACTTGTTATTCATAATAACCTAACATGCAGGCCATCGGTGTCAATTGACACCACTCAAATGGGTGTAGATCAGCCCCTGCTGGTGTCTCCTTTTTCTTTTTGCTGAAGAGGGCAAGAGCACTCCCGAGAAATTATAGACGAAAACAATGTTTATGCATACTTATACGTCCGGTGGTGGCTAAAGGTCGATTGCTGCTTCTTTTTCTTCTTCTTTTCATCAGATATGGAAGCTTTTATCTACGTCCACAGCTTTAATTAAGCACCGCAAACGAAATGATCAATCACTCGGCAGCCCCTGGTGCTGTACGTAAGGCGCCTCCAACCATCGCGTTCTTCTGCAACACCGAAAACGAAACCATGCATGCAATGCATATAGGATGAATCTGCAGCGGAGACATGAGCAACCCGGTTCATACAGCGAGCAATTTTAATTGTCAGGTATAAGTAACATGGTTACCCAGTCCCTGAGACACCATACCCCGACCCCACATACACACGGCAACACTAGCTGAATCAACGCGCGTGTGTTAATCTCGCCTAGCATTCATTCACATGAATATGTGCTGATTGTTCGAGTTGAAAGAAATCAGGTGGGATAACTAGTATGCAAATGAATTACCGCAATACGCGCCTTCTTTGCACGTTCTCTTCAGCTGCATATAGATTCAGAGAGCCATTACATCCTTTCTGAAGAAACTGTTCCATTGATCCTCGGATTGATTGCAGTGCACAACAGGGTGCACTGCAATTAGGCGTTATATAGATCTACTAATCACAAAGAGACAATAGCGTATTCCTTTTTTTTTGTGAAAGCACCTGGATTCATTCAGCAGAACATCAGAAGTACAAGGACCTCAAAGTAAAAAAAGATTACAAAGAAGCCCTTGGACCCGCCGGCGACCACCGCAGCCAGAGCGAGCCGGGGGCGAAACGCCGGAGCTGCCGCTCCCGAACCGGAGCTGTCCAAACCTTTTTGCGGACGCAGACCTCCGGGAAGTCCCCGGTCACGTGCTCCGAAGAACCAGCGCTCTGGAGACGAAGCCGCCGCCGATGAACCGCCGAACTCCACCGCGGAATTAGGCACCAAAACTCGCCGGAGAAGACGCCGGACGAGGAACCCTAACAACGACCAAAACACTCCACTCACCTCCCGATGGCGCAGCGCACCACCAGAGCGAGGACGAGGTGGGGAGACTTTATTCCTCACCGCCGGCGTCTCCATCGCCTTGCCACCGCCGGATGGAAACCAGACCTGCACAAAAACAAGACAAAGCAAGCCACCCCCCAGCGAGCCGGGAGTCCGGCCCGTCTCACGGGACCAAGCTGGTCACCGGAGACGAGGCGGACCGACGAACTCGCCGGAGGGAGGAGGCGGAAACCCCAATCGCCTTTTCCTCTCCGCTCTCTCCTGTAGCACCAAGAGGGTTCGGGAATGTTGGAGTAGTAACTTAACAAATGATTTTCAACAATAGCGTATTCCTTGATTACACTTGCTTAACCAGAAACGTGATGCACAAAACAAAAATGGGCCTAGCTACATGACTGAACAACAATAAGAAAACAAGAAATCATGCTTCTGAGTTTTCAATCTCAAGAATGCAGAAAACATCGGACAAAAAACAGATGGAGACTAATCCTGCTAATCGAAACCTCGTCAAATATTAGGTTCTCTTTTTCGAAAAGATGCTTCAATCTCATCAGGACGACCTACTCTACCGATAATATCCCGTTACGACACTTATTGGCACATAACGGTGGGGCCTCATGTTGTTCAACTGAGGGGTCACAATATTCTGCTAAGGGACTTGATCAGCAGTTTGATGTTCCGCCTTGTCGCCTCGTCACCAGTGAAACCAGAGATGTCCGAGCTGATACTCTGAAAGTAAGCAAGGACACAGGTCAAAGCCTTGTCAGCCTTCTCTTCAGTTTGAGAAATAAAAACTGACAAAAAAGGTGAAGGATACAGACCTCAATGTTCTTCAGAGTAAATATAAGGGTGAAAATAGACTGCTTGATAAGATCACTGTTCTCAGGGGTAAGCATAGAAGACTTCAACCTTCTGCAGGGTAGCATAAGAAAAAGAAAATAAAGTGAAGCATCTATCGTGACATTTGCACTTCTTGCATAGACTCCAAGGTTATAAGAAAGCAGAAACAGCAAATGCTAGGATTTCCAATGCAGAGAAACTTCTTTTGAACAAAAATTTGACTCGAGTTGAACCCAATAACCTTTTAATCTCTTCAGAATATGAAGCAAGTTTTACCTCCATGATGTACCAGGATTGGTTCAAATCAAATTTGTGTAAAGAAAATTTATTACAAGTAATTAATGCTTTCCAGCAGTACCTTAAATCACTGGATGCATCAGCCAGGCCTTTAGCTATAGTCTCCACATCCTTCACCAGATCACTATCACGCACCTCCGAGAGCAAAGGTTGAACTTCTTCAGCTAAGGCTTCAATCTGTTCCATCACTAATGTTTAAGTTTGATGCATATGAAATTTAACAGTAGAGGTAATGACCAACAAATTTCTCTATTTTTCACAAACAAAATAAGATCCAGAAAACTGCATATGTGGAGGAAGCATCAGCCACCACCCCGCTTTTCCAAACAGAGAAGAAAAACTTAACACCACATTCCCACTAAGTGCACATTCCAACTAAGTGGAGGTCCCTCCAATCAAGTCAAGGTCCCCTCCTCTTGACCATGGTTCTGAAAATATTGCTAGCCAAGCATGCCAGTCAGGGCAGGTATGCGAATAGCGATATAATGGACCTAGTCTTGAAATTTTCAGCAGTTCAATCTGAGTACCACAGAAGCATGGACAAGTTGGATCAATTTTGCCAGAGTTAGTGTTGAACTCTAGCATTTTAAATATGACTGAGTTCTTTTTAGCGATGCCACAAACACACCATGTATTTGGTATGCATGCCCCAATTCCCATCACATGCAAGACATATACAGAAAGCGTGGTGATGCTTAGGGATCATTAGCAATAGTCATAAAATTAGGACATGATCTATGCCATGACATACATCACGTGTTAGGAAAAGCTATCAGGTTATGCAGAATCAGGCCCCCTATCATATACATTTGGCAAACAAGTCTTTCTTCCCAAATCTAAAAAGTACTGTGGTTTGGCAAACACTACTGCAAAACTGCAGACCTGCCTGACAAAGCTTCATCAGGTGGGGGGTCATTTCAACCATGAAATCCTATTCTGCAGTAATGAACAAAATACGTTGGTTTCACAGAGATTCCATAAGCTAAGTGTGACAAATATATTGCAGGTTGCTGTTGAACGATCATCACGTCGGCATGACACTAATGCTATGTGCATGCTACTGTTCATGCACTGTAACAGCCAACGCTGTAGTCATGGCCTCCCACCCCATCATCTCCTACAATTACTCCTTTAGATTAGGATCACTAACGTGCACTTTCCACGGCACTTGTAACATTCTATATATACGGCTCAATACAAGGAGATGATTCGTGTGGCCAATTCCATTACTCTACAGTTGCAAAACTGTCACAAAATAATTGGTTAGAAGAATGTACCCGTGAAAGGAGAGGTTGTGCTTCTTCCATTATAGATGCAACCTTTTCTGCCAACTTATAGCTTTTATGGACACCGATTTCCTCCATGTCTCTTCCTAGACGGGTAAATATTCCAACCATTGCATCTAAGCTTACTCCTTGCTGTCCTTTCATTCTCTCTTTGTCACAGAGAATTAAGCCTTCTTTGGAACAGTCTGCGTCAAGTGGACCAACTGAAGGTGTAGGGAGTGGATCTTTTGGTGTAATATCAATCATCGTCTCCATTAGGAGACCAGACTGATTCACCTCAACTAATGAATTACGGGGTACAATAATTTTATCATCTTCAACCTGCCATATAGAAGATTTGACATATCAGAGATTTGAGCCCAACATATTACCACTTACAAGAAAAGAGAAGTCTATGATCTATACACCGAAGAAATGTAAGCATAGGAAACAACAGGAAAAAAAGAAGGGAACAATGGATACCCACTTACTAGCATGCCACTAATATCAAATTGTAACTTCCTAACATAGAAATGAGCTGATGATAGATAGCTGAGAGTAGTGATGTAGTGATGATTGAAAGCTAAACTCAACCTAATTGTCTAGCTGGAAATTGGCCATATGAAATTGAAAGCTAAACTCATCCTAATTGTCTAGCTGGAAATTGGTCACATGAAAAAATTATACCTAAGAGAGCTGAAAAGCTTGTGGAACAACAGAAATGTAACATAATGATTCATCAGGCAAACTAAGGTATATGGTTCAGTTTCAAAAAGTTGTTCTATGAATTGTAAGCATTCAGGAAAATGCAATGCAGCACCTAGGAAGGCAGTAGAAGTCACCCGCCTGTAACATCAATAGAGAACTGAGAATATAAATTGATCTCGTATCCAGTTTTCAGACCAAAATTTATTTTATCAAATTAAGGGATTAACAACTTTATTTCGTATCCAGTTTTCACATATTGCATGGTTTTATCTACATGAATAATGTAAATTAAAAAGAAACTGTTCATTTCATATCAATTCAATGAAATACACCAAGACAAGAAAGGCAGCAGAGAGTTGATACGCACCTCAACATACGCATCGATGCTCCTGAGCGAGGAGTCGACGCGGACGACGCTCCCGACGGTGACCCCGCGTATCCGCAGCGGCGTGCCGACGCAGATCCCGCACGCCTGGCTGAACTCGAACACGGCGGTGTATTTGCGTAACCGCGACCTGAGCTGGAACCCCCGGAGCCAGGCGAGCGCGAGCGCGAGCAGCGCGGCGCCAGAGACCATGAAGATCCCCACGCCGCCTTCCCACACGCTCCGCTCGCCGAAGCCGTAATCCCCCAGCGGCTGCACCGTCCGGCGCCACAGCGTCCGGGGCACCTCGAAGAGCGCGGCGAAGGGGTTCGTTTTCCCGTCCGCCGACGGCGACGCCTCCGGCTCGCCGCCGGTCGTCGCCGGATTCACTCGGGCCACCGTCGTCGAGAAGCCACCCCGATCCCGATCGAACGATCTAGATCGGGGCTCGAATCTTCGGTATGCTACGGGCAGCGAGCCCGCGAAACAGGAGCAGCATATCGTCGGCGTCGTCCTCGCCGCGGCCGCGGCTCCCGATGGGCCGTGCTGTCGCGGGAGTCCGAGGGAGGG
This sequence comes from Stipa capillata, assembly GCA_019208055.1. NCBI lineage: Eukaryota > Viridiplantae > Streptophyta > Magnoliopsida > Poales > Poaceae > Stipa > Stipa capillata. Next base: position 6,315 of record JAGXJF010001823.1, on the reverse strand, counting down.
CGGAGGCGCGGGGGAGATGTGCGGGCGGGAAGGGGCGGCGGGGGGGGCGGCGCATCGGGAGGAGCATGTGGCCGGGGGGGGGTGGGTGGAAGGAGGCAGGGGATCAGTTTTTTTCTTTTTCTTTTTGGAGGGGATGGAGGAGACAGGTGAGCTCGGGATGACGGTGCAGAGAAGGACGGAGGGAGTGGTTACGGGCTGGGCCAGGGCTGGCCCAAGCCTTATATCACTTAGGCCCCTCCGTAGAGCAATTGGGCTTAAATTATACAAAGGCGTTTGGATGTCCGGTTTTCTCATTTATTGCGGACCTGCGCCTCTCGGGAGCAGGCGACGTTTGTGATCAATTAGACAACTATCATTAGCGGTTGTTAATAATGTCTCAAACGACAACTGCCATCGTTTGCTATTATATATATATATGTAAATTCATTCAAAAATCAATACAAGAATCATTTACATCATCAAATCTTTGTCTCAAACAATTGTCTCCATTTCATATTACAACACGTTATCAGCACGACTCTGCCAAGAACACTTCGGCCACCACATTGCAGAGAAGAAGCAAGAAGAAGAAGAAAACAGAGGAACTCGTGGTAAGCCATGGCCGATGCAATTGTTCAAAGCATACTCACCTTCCTTGCGACCATCGACGTCACAATTTCTTCGCTTCTTCCTCCTCCGGCTTCGCAACCACGCCGGCGCCGCCGTCATGCTCGTCACCATCGTCGTAGCTCGGCCATCCATCCTCCAACGATGGCATCCTGCATCTCCGCGCCAAACCGCCTCTTGGAGGATGCCACATCTTCAACAACGATGCCGGCCCCCACCGGCAGACGAGCTCGCCGCCTCGCCCTCACGGCAGCGGCGGACGCCGACAGCTCCTCGCGCCCCTCCTTCCACCGGCGCCCGTGGGGCCTCCTTCCACCGGCGCCCGAGGCCTCCGCGATCGGCGCTGTCTCTCCACCGCGGGCCTCGTCGTCGTGGCACCCATGGCCAAGCTCGGCCGCGCCCTCCTCCGCCCCCTCGACGACTGTTTTCGTTGGCATCACCGACCCGGAGCTCGCCGCTCCTCCGCCACCGCCGCTCTCCAACGGCGTGCTACCCAACGGCGGCGGCGATGGTTGGGCTCACGGCCACGGCCCTCCTCCGCCGCTCCCCGCCCACCGGCGAGCTCTCCAACAGCGTCGCCGGCCTTCGCTCGACAACCGCAGGCGGCGGCAATGGTCGAGCTCCAAGCCCTGGCGCGCCACCCGCCTTCGGTGGCCTCTCCAACGGCGACGGCGCCCTCCGGCGCCTCTCCTTCCCCGACAATAGCGGCGGCGGCCACTTCCCCAGCCCGCTCAATGGCGCCGGTGGCGGTTTAGGGCAACCCTAAACCGCCTACACCATATAAGGCGGCTCGGCCCGGCCTACATGGCCCTCATGGGCCACCAAACCCAGCTGAGCCTATTTCGGCCTACAGGCCAACAGGCCAGCATATGGGCCACACGGCATGGGCCGGCTAAAAGGCTCATTCGGGTCAAAAGAAAAAAAAGAAAAAAAATCCTGGGGTCGTATATTTGCTGTTTAGCCCCTGGATTTCGCCAAATTTACGTAACTTTCAGCATCGGTTGAAAATAGTATTGTAATTATGCAGTTTAACCCTCAGGTTTACTGATAATTGCATATTAGCCCTCAGGCTTAATGTAATTTTGCATTTCAGAACCTCAGGTCTTCGAATATTGCATATATCAATATGTAATCATGCATGTATTATGTATTATCTCCGTAATACTATAATATATTATAGTTTTATATTATGCATTATTCTTTATCAATTTGCAATTTCTTTCTTTTATTATTACAAATATTATCTATTCCGCTTATAAATTCTTATTTAAAGCCTCATTTTACTTTAAAATTTGTGGAAAATTATGCAAACTTGCGCATATTTAAGTGATTATCTTCTAAAATTTTGGCAAATGCATAAGGTAATGGAGTCTATATCAATGGCTGAGATTGTAGCATCGTCCATTCTTTGCAACGGAGTCCACGATAACAGCAGTGATTTATTTCGCCCATTATTGCGAGGTCTACACCGCTTCGCGGTGACTACTTTCATAGTGCATACCCAAAATTCAACAAGTATAGTCTATATTTTTGGCGGTGATTGTAGTATCACCCATTTCCTCAGAAATGACGTCCAAAATATTAGCGACGATTTTATGGCCTATAATATAATGTAGATCTACACTTGGGTTGTTAAAGAATCATCTTGACCGAAATTTTTGCGTAACTTTTGCATCATTAAAATTCCTTTAATTTACTCTCAAGTAAATTAATACGAGCATGATCATTCATGCAGGACAATGGCAGACATATCTAAAAAGGGCTTTGCCGAACTTGCCCTATATGGGTGCAACTACCTAACATGGGCTGTCGACGAGTAAACGTCTCTAGCGGTGGTCCGAATGGACCCCCTTGTTGGTTCGGCCTGGGGCGATATAGAGTTCTTCTTATGAGCCGGTGATGGCGTTTCAAGAATGAGGGCGGTTATGACGCTTGATGCCGGAGACACAGGGATTTTTCCAGGTTCAGGCCACCCGGAGGTGTAATACCCTACGTCCTGCTTGTTTTTGTATATATGTGTGTATATGGCAAGTATGATGAGTTACAGAGGTACGCACTGTTCTTCTCCTAGCTCTAGCCCGGAGGAAGAACGGTGCTTCTTTGATAAGGAGTAAACTTAGAGAGATCTAACCTAGGAAAATCAGCCAACCCTTTGCATGGACCAGGCTCTCCCCTTATATACTCGGGGGAATACCACATAGGTCGGCAAAGGAGAACATGATCTATACTTGCGCTGTAGACGACGTGGGCGCTACTGGAAGCGCCCACACCTTCATTTAATGCCCACTTGAGACTTTCGGCCGGGCCGTCGCCTCGCGGTGTGTCGGAGCAGGGGCTCTGACACCTTTGCCTTCGGCGGGCCCCGCGGACGGAGACTTACGGGGTTTCTTCTGACTGGGTTGGTAAGACGTCCTCTCGCGGGCCCCATAGGTCAGCCTCTCATGCCGCGCAATTGATCGCGCGGCGGCGTCCCCCATGGGGTAAAAAGGGTTGACAGCGACAGGGCGTGCGAGGCGGCGCGCTTGGTCGGTCAAAGAATCTGTCAGCCCGGGCCCACCCCTCAGAGAGAGAGAGAGATAGCTCACAGGGCTTATCGCCTGCACCGGTGGGACCCGGCCTGATCGTCATCATGCCCTCACAGGGCTTTGGGTTCCCCGTCGGAATGACAGGCATTAAATGCCTCCGCCAGGGCGGAGGCTTGCTGGAGAAGCTTGGCGCCGGACGACGTGCATGGACGAGGGCTCCACCAGAGGACACGTCATCCCCCGGGCACTCGGTCCCGAGTGACCTCCTTCGCTAGGAGGGGCGCCAGTTGTCTTCTATGCGCCCCTGAGCAACCCGGGCGCTCGCGGAGCACCCGCTGGGGGGGCCGCTCGGGGCGCCTTGAAGGGGGAGCCCGAGGGAGAGTGCTCGGGGGGCGGACCCCGAGCGCTTCCCTGGGCCCCACATCTGCCAAGATGCCGAGCGCTCAGGAGGGGACCCCGAGCGCGCCTTTCGCCTTCTGGGACGCCGAACGCTCGGGGACGGACCCCGAGTGCTCGCTCAGCGCATGGGCCGTGGATTCCCGGAGGCCCACGATTCCTTCTGGTTTGCGGATGCAGCCTCTGGAGGAGAACCCCGGTTCCTTGGGATTGGCCGCGGGCTTCGTACGACGATCCGGGTGGGGCCCAAGGCCCCAGCGACCGGAGCGCCACGCGTCACCCTCTGCGGCATCCGGTTGGCCTCCGCCGGCGGTTAGGGGTACCCTGGGCCCCATTCCGCCGACATGGGCCATGGACCTTAAAATAAATCTATTAGGTCGTGGTCTTGGTGCTACCATAAATCCTCCTCAAGAAGGAGAGGAGGCTCTACCAGAAAGAATAAAATATGCAGCTTTGCATTTCATACGGCATCACCTCCATCCCGATCTCAAAATTGAGTATCTCATGGAAGAAGATCCACTAGCAATATGGATCTCCCTCAAGGAGCGTTATGACCAACAAAGAGCGGTCATGCTACCAGAAGCACAACGCGAATGGTCTAATATTCGTTTTTAGGACTTCAAGTCTGTGGCGGCTTATAATTCCGCCATTCATAAGATCAACGCTAAGTTGAAATTCTGCAACAAGGCAATTTCAGACGCTGATCTGATTGAGAGGACCTTGTGTACTTTTCACCCCTCCATGCGTATATTGCAACAGCAATATCGACAACAAAAATACACCAAACATTTTGAGTTAATTTACACGCTTCTTCAAACTGAGAAGCATGATGAGCTTCTTATGAAGAATCATCAAAGTCGCCCAACGGGCGCTATGGCAATACCAGAAGTTCATGGCAATACTCAGAACAAATTTAATGGTCGTAAGAGGAACCGCAAAGAGTTCAAAGGAAAGTGGAAACAAAACAACAAGCAGAAATACAACAAGTTTGATAAGGACAAATGTCATTTTAAGAAAAATGACTTCAAAGATAACTCTCAAGGTTGTCAAAGATGTGGATGTATGAATCATCATACAAAGAAATGCCGAACTCCAAAGCACCTGGTCGAGTTGTATCTCCAATCCAAAGGCAAAGGCAAACAAGTACAAGGGGTGACATTCGAAACTCACTTCAATGAACAACCAGATATCACTCTAGAGGCAGGATGTTCTCAAACTTTTCCTCAGAAAGAGAACCAAGAACAAGCCAAGAAAGATGATGACTACATGGACATTGACGACATGTTTGTAGAATTCAATTCTCAAGACATGTATGGATATCTCAATTAATTTCCAATTTATCCATAAATTATGTCATTAACCTATATTGTACGTACTAAGTATCAAAAGACGTACTATATTGTCCATTATTGTATTCATATTATTATGCACCTCAGACATAATAACTTAGAATATATGATGTATGTGTTCTATATAAATGAAGTTCGTAATGAATTTTCTTTACTTTATATAGAATTTTCAAGACAATCCAATGGAGGAGAAAATATGTTTAATGAATAGTTGCACCACTAACACAATTTTAAGGGAAATGAAATATTTCCAAACTCTAAATAAGAATAAAGAAATATTATGACTATCGCTGGACGCGATGCCATAATCATAGGCTCTGGTCAAGCCACAATCATTCTCTCTATGGGTATGAAAATAACAATAGATGATGCACTCTTCTATCCCGATTCAATTCGTACCCTACTAAGTTTTAAAGATATCCATAAAAATGGTTTCCATATTGAAACTTGTGTTGAGTGCAATGACGAAAGTCTCCTCATCACTAAAAATGATGGATATGAAAAACAAATACTTGAGAAAATTTCTTCTTTAAAAACTGGATTGTACTACACATACATCAAGCCAATTATACATGTTGCGTATAAAGTAATTTTTCAAAATCTTGACAAATTCAAGGTTTGACATGATCGCCTTGGTCATCCCGGCATAGGGATGATGAGAAAAATTATTAAAAATTCTGTTGGTCATGATTTAAAACTTACAAAATTTCTCAAATCCTCAGATTTTGTATGCACCGCATGTGCTACGAGAAAATTAATCTTAAGACCCTCTCATCTTAAGATACGAAATGAACCATTTAATTTTCTTGAACGCATTCAAGGAAGGAGATATATGTGGTCCAATTCAGCCATTATCTGGACCATTCAGATATTTCATGATTCTAATCGACGCATCTACAAGATGGTCACATGTGTGTTTATTATCCACAAGGAACCATGCATTTGCTAAAATAATCACTCAAATTATCAAATTAAGAGCAAATTATCCTGAACACAGGATAAAAAACATTCGCATGGATAATGCCACAGAATTCATTTCGCGAGCATTTAACGATTATTGCCTAACATTAGTCATAAATTTAGAGACTATGTACCTTATGTACATACCCAAAATGGTTTGGCTGAATATCTTATTAAAAGAGTCAAATTAATCGCTCGACCACTTCTACAGAATTCAAATCTACCAACATCTTGTTGGGGTCATGCGGTTTTACATGCCGCAGAATTAATTCAAATTCATCCAACTGCATATCATACGGCTTCCCTGTTGCAGTTAGTACGTGGAAATCAACCGAGTATTTCTCATCTGCATCAATTTGGCTGCGTTGTATACATGCCAATATCACCACCACAGCGTACACAAATGGACACTCACAGAAAATTAGGGATCTATGTGGGGTATAATTCTCCGTCGATAATTAAATACCTCGAGCCCCTAA